>CM061532.1:188354500-188618583 GCA_030545055.2 Neoaliturus tenellus | reverse complement strand
AAATGCGCAATTAGCTACAGATGCTCATGATGTTCCGATTTTATCACAAGTTTTACATACTAATCCAAACAATTATCATAGAAGTTGGTTGGGTACAAATAGAAGAATAATTAACATATTTCCAGGTATCGATGATTACGATTGTGTTGTAGTAAAACAATCTTTAATATTAGACAAACCAGGAGGTAGTACTTTCAATGCAAAAAATAAGAAAATAGGTAATTTGGCACAAGGAACAGATCCAAAGGATGCTGCAACTGTAGGACAAACATTACAATATGATAGTGGAAATCAAGAGTTTATTTATAATACCAAAAGATTTAAATTAATGGATGTAAATGATTATCAAAATATATTAATTGCAGATCCAAATTCATTTAGCGGATTTAGAAAATTGTCTGGTGAGGAATTTATTCATAAAAATCATGTATTTAGGAATGAAGCAGACAGATCATTAATTAGTGCAGATTTAAAATATTTTAAATGTCTTGGGAATGATGCAAATGTAACTGATGAAGACTAAGAATTTGTATAAAAACTGATATGGGTTAGAAATCGGGAGTAATATTATAAAAATGGGTTACACTCTAGAATGTTATTCAGTTGCACCATGAGTGTTGACAAGTTCGGACGGTATTCATCGGATGGATTATATTACTTTAATACTTTAAAAAGAGGTGTTGGATTACCACAAACACCTGATGGAGATTATGATATTAGTAATAAACGGTTAAAAAACATTAATGATCCCACAGATGAAAATGATGCAATAAATTTAAAAGTATTAAAAAAAGAGATATTACCAACACTGAAATTAGACAAAAACACATATAACGCGGGTAATCATAGAATTTCCAACGTTGGTAAGCCAAATCAAAACGCTGATGCAATAAACAGAGGTTATTTATCATCGGAATTAAAGAATACGTTAAAATTTAATGGAAAAACGTATAATGCTGAAAATCGGCGTATATCCAACGTAGCAGACCCTGTAGATGAAAAAGACAGCATAAATAGACGCTATTTACATTCTATAATACCTGAAAAGACAAAAGATGGGTTTTCTTTTTATAAATTTGTTATTAACGATATAGGTTATCCAAAATATGAAAATGATGCTGTAAATTTAAAATACATCAAAGATCATTGTATTACACGTGATGTAGGAGTTATTGACTGTCTTGGTAATTGTTTAGCGAATGTAAAAGATGGTTTTGCACCATCAGATGGTGCAACGGTGGGTCAAATGAAGGAAACTTTAAAACAAGAAACCTCCGGTTTTGTGAAACAAAACCAAGTAGTAACACGTCAAGGAGATGTATTTGTACACGGAAATAAAAAGTTTACTTTACTTGAAGAAAACAATTATGTTTGGGATGGTAAAGGAAAGTTATTGACAAATTTAGGTATTGGTGAAAAGCCTGGTGATGCTGTTACTTATGAACAGATAATACAATTAGAGCCAACTGGAAAAAAATGGTGGAATTGTGATAACAAACGATTAACAAATGTTGCAGACCCTGATTATGCCGATAACGCTGTAACTGTTAATTTTCTTGTTAAAGTAATAGGTAATTTATTATTTGATATGCATAATTATATTGTAGCAGGACAACATAAACCTATTGACGAAAAAATGAGAAATACATGGATTAAACAAGAAATTCTTTATAAATACTTTTTTAATCATAACACACAAAAGTTTAGATCATCAGATTGGGGTACTTTTGATATTTAATTAAATAACACCATATATTACATCATTTATGTGCAACCTGTCATAGAGGTAACACATGGGTTACGCTTTTCGAATATAAAAGACAATCATGGCGTTTCATTACACCAGTCCATATCGAGACACTATACGGAAAGGAGGCGGTATCACGTCCACAGCGGTTTCTCTGTTAAGTAAAGCTTTAAATCGTATTCCAGTAGGATCTATCGTAAACAGAGCAATAGACGCTTTACCATACGAATTTCACATACCGGGAGGTTATCAGTATAGCGGACCAGGAACTAAATTGCAAAAACGACTGGAAAGAGGTGATCCAGGCATAAATAAGTTAGATCAGGCTTGTAAAGAACACGATATCGCATATTCTACATTTACCGATTCAAAAAATAGGTCAATCGCTGATAAAAAGCTAGCAAATATAGCTTGGCAACGAGTAAAGTCTAGTGACGCTAGTATTGCGGAAAAAGCAGCAGCTTTAGCGGTAACAGCAGGTATGAAGGCTAAAACAGCGGTAGGAGGTGGAAAAAGGAGGGGTAGGAATAAAAAAGGATCAACCATGAAGAAACATGGTGATAATATTAGACTAAAAAGACGTTCTACGAAGAAAAATAATAAAAAACCAACAATATGGTCAATGGTAAAAAACGGGGCAGGTCTATACCTAAGACCGTATCGTGCATATTAAATAAAAGAAATCAATTAGTTATACCACATAAAGCGTTGACTAATGTTGAATTATTCAGATATATTTCCTGTTTAAAAATACCATTTTTTCGTGGAGTATTCATGAAGGACAGTTTACCAAAGAAAATATGGAAAAATGAGACTGGAATCGTAAATTTGGATAATACTGAAGGGTCCGGCACCCATTGGGTATGTTATAAGAAACTGAATAGCAATGTATATTATTTTGATAGTTTTGGAAATTTGCCACCACGTAAAGAACTTGAACATTACTTTAAATCTGCTAAAAACATATATT
Source organism: Neoaliturus tenellus (assembly GCA_030545055.2). Lineage (NCBI taxonomy): Eukaryota > Metazoa > Arthropoda > Insecta > Hemiptera > Cicadellidae > Neoaliturus > Neoaliturus tenellus. The sequence goes on along the minus strand of CM061532.1, from coordinate 188,615,866 downwards.
ACAACTATAAAAGAGAACAACCTGATAATACTTCAATATGCGGCCATTTATGTTTGGAATTCCTAGCTAAAAGTATCAGTCACTATTGAGATGTCTTCCTATACGGTATCATTAACAGGAAAATCGTCCACTTTACGAAGTATCCTTTTTCCAGCGTTACGCTTGCAAAAAGGAAGATTTTGGGAGGCAGCACTGTTAGATTTTACAACTTACAACTCTATTCCCAATGTTACGGAAGGTAAAAATAACTTATTGCATTATTATAAAGGAAAAGATGCCAGTGGTAAGTTTACAGACTTAGAAGAGTGCAGTTTACCCACAGGTTCTTATGAAATTGATCATATTAATGAATTTTTGCAAAATAAAATGGGAAAAGACAATATATCGCTAAAAGGTAATAACAATACAATGAAAGCTGAGCTTACTTCAAAATATTATATAGATTTCTTTAAGCCAAACTCAATTGGTGATTTATTAGGATTTCCCAAAGATGGAGCAATTTTAGAACCAAATAAAACACATTCCGGTAAACAAACTGTAACAATATTAAAAGTCAATAGTATAGACATAACTTGTAACATTATACAAGGAGCTTACAGAGATGGAGCAAATACTCATATAATACATACTTTTTACCCCAGTGTACCACCTGGATTTAAAATTGTTGAAAAGCCGCAAAACCTGGTATATCTACCTTTGAACACCACTTTCATTTCAGACATCGTGTTGAACGTATTGGATCAAGACGGTAACTTGATAGATTTCCGAGAAGAGCCTATTACGGTTAGATTACATTTAAAATCAACACTTTAATACAAAATCATGGGTTTAACATTTAAAAGCGAACAACCTACGGGAATCCGCATTAGTAGCTCTTCAGCTGTGGAGGAGTTAACACGCGAGAACATTCGTTTCTTAGAGAGAATTGGATTAAAAGTAACCGATAATGGATATACTGGATATAGCTCAGGGTCCAACATTCGACGAAACCCTATGGGAAAAAGAATATCACACCCACAACCCTTACACTTCATCAAAATTAAACAATAACGATGAAATTCGTATTCCCATACAAAATCAAGACATTTACACACTACCATGTGAAAGTTACTTGTATATTGAAGGAAAAGTTACTAAAAAGGACGGTACTACTACTGGTACAACAGTTCCATTTATAAATAATCCCATGGCTTTCCTGTTTGATGAAATTAGATATGAAATATCAGGTGTAACAGTTGATTCTACTAAAAAAGTAGGTATTGCAACAACTTTAAAGGGATTAACATCTATATCACCTAATGAAACCAATTTAATACAACCTGCAGGATGGGTTTTACCTGCAAAAGACACAATCACTCCAGATACAAATGGAAATTTTGATTTTCATATTCCGTTACGTTTGTTGCTTGGTTTTGCTGAAGATTATAGGAAAATAATATTAAACGTTAAACAAGAATTAGTTTTGTTGAGATCTTCAAACGATAAAGATATTATTAAAGCTCCAGACGGTACAACAGATGCAACTTTAGAATGGAAATTAACATTAGACAAAATTGTATGGAGAGTTCCACATGTTAAATTAGCTGACGAGCATAGAATGCTACTATTAAGAAAGTTAAAGGCTGATCGTGATATTGTAATTCCTTTTAGAAGTTGGGAATTTCATGAACATCCCAGCTTGCCAACTACGGATCGACACACTTGGACAGTTAAAACATCTAATTATGTGGAACGAGCCAGGTATATTATATTTGGTTTACAAACAGGCAGAAGAGACACCATCACCAAACATGCAGGCCAATTTGATCATTGCAACTTGAAAAATATTAAAGTTTATTTAAATTCACAATTTTTTCCATACGATAATTTAAATGTGTCATTCGCTAATAAAAAGTACAGCATATTGTACGATATGTATGCAAGATTCCAAAGTTCATATTATGGTAAAACGAATGCACCTTTACTATCACCAGAAAAATACTTAGATGGTTACCCTATAGTTGTAATCGATTGTTCTAAGCAAAATGAATCGGTAAAATCATCAAGTGTAGATATAAAAATAGAAATGGAATTCAACGCGCCGATACCGGCTAATACAACTGCATACTGTTTAATTCTACATGATAAAATCGTAACATACACACCTTTAACTGGAATTGTTAAAAATGTATTGTAAAAGACCGGTTTTCCTACATTCCAATGCATTCCGCGAGTATAAAAGCAGAGCGTTCAGCTCGCTCCTCATCAGTTTGTTGCCTGTTGTTGTATGGGTAGCATCTTATTCAATATGGCTTCTCCTAGTGGTACACAAGAAAATGTAGTAGATATTGAGAAGGAGATATCCGACTTTTTAGATCTTCAAGGTCAACCGGAGGGAGATGAACACAACGCTTGCGGACAACTCCACGCCAGTAATAATGTTGAGGAAAAAGGTAAAAGAAGAAAGAATGCACACAAGAGGAAAAGGGATATTGAAGATAATATTTCTCCTAACATATTAAGTGAGGTATTCTTGCGAATATTTTACCCAATCTCTTCCAGTTTGGACAAAAGTGTTTTAATCGGTGTTATGAAATCTACAGATTATTCCCCTACTGTAATTTTAACTCATGGACCCAAAATGATTTTGTTTACGGACACTGCTTGGGAATCGTTTATGAAACACTTGCATCTGCTAGAATGCTATTTAAGTAGTAACATGTTTGGAAGAAAGACAAGAGTAGGCCTTTTGGATTCAAATGTGGAAATCGATATTGTTAAACATCGTGGTGATCATCAGTTGCGGTTTAGAGACACAACAAGACATGATAACAAGATTCAACTTAATCGAGAAGAGTTTTTTATTCTAACTTGTGCAACTGAACCAATAACGAGATACTTGAGACAACTGGTGTTTTCAAGTTCAATTATTAAAGATTATCTGGAAGACACTTTGGACAAACAACCGGACGCACCTATATTGTACGGACCTGTAGATACTTCTATATTCAATAGGGTTCCTCATGAAGTACAAATGTGGAGACAATTGGAAAAGTACGCTCAACTACATAAGAAATCAGTAAAACGTGAAAAAGAGGAAGAAGAAGGAGGAGAAGAATCAAGTGTTAGTGATGAAAATGAAAACAAGGAAAATGTAAAGATGGAAACCTAAATGACAATCAACTACACAGCAATGGTTAATTTTTAAAACAATATCAAACACTTTGTGGGGTTAGGCCTACCGGGGACGGTGCCCACGTTAAATATACACCAACGCGCCAACAACTGTACGGCCGGGTATAAAAGTCGTACCTACCGTGGTGTGGAAATCAGTTGACCTTTGGACTTCGTCATGAGCAGACGAGTGATCTTCGCAATGGAAAAGGAAGAAGAACAAGTAAAGTCCAGACCTGGTATAATTGAGTTCCAAGCGTTTCGGGGTAATGATGATAGATTTATCATAAAAGAACTTGTGTTTTTCGACATCAATACAAGTGTTCCTTATTCGTTTTTATTTAAACCACCATGTTCTTATTCATCTTTAACTAGTAAAGCCGCTACTACCAACAGATGGATTTCAAAACACTTCCATCATATCGATTGGTATGATGGTTTTACAAGTTACACGGACTTGTATCACATTATGCATCACTTTTCAGACAAGTTTACCAATATTTACACAAAGGGGCTGGAAAAGAAAAGATGGATCGAAGGATTTACTCATGTTCCGGTCAATGATGTGGATTTGGATAAAAACTACAAGTATACGATGGAAAATGTTTGTATTTGTACTAAAAGTCCAGAACATGAAAAAGATAGACATTGCGCTTTAAAAAACGCCTATAAACTCGCATCTTACCTTCAAAGTGGGGAAATGGGGAGTGGTGGGGGTAACGGGGGTTATATAAGTGAGGAGCAGACCGGGACCTGGCATGAGTATTACTCGAGATTCCGAAACGACAACATCTCCCAGCAAGAAGACGAAGAAGACAATCTATAACTTGACCATGGCATCTCACCAGTTCCTGCAAACTTTGGTTGAGCAGTTCAATGCTCACTCCAAATCTACCATACTACCCGTCAAGAAGTGTTCCGAACTTAAAGACGAGAAGCACTACATTATCCACGCCATGAAGAAGATGGAGACTACAGTTGGAGAGGCCATCTGCTGCAGTCTTAGCGAGGCACCATTCACTCCGGGGGATGAGCCCAAGTTCCAAGTCTACCTGCCGAAACGGTTCGTCCATCTCCTCCAGAACGAGGATCTGCGCTCCATCCAACCCGGCTGTCTCTACCTGGTTTCCCACGGTTGCACGGGTAGCAATTCCACCGAGTTGACCATCCACATCGCCGACAAGCAGCAGTGTTAGATTTAAGTTTTACTGTTGTACATATGTTATTGTAATGTTTTATAAATAAATAAACCATAAAAGACAAAAAAAAGAATACAAAAAGACAAAAAATGCAACATATCAATATGTGAAGTTTGTCACATATTGATATGTTGCATTTTTTTTTAAACTTCGCGGGTGACCTTGACCTTTGACCTTTGCATTTCACAGTTACCCCCACCACCACGCTACAAGTCAAACCTGCTTGAATGCAAAACACCCCCACCACTTTTTCATATACCTCCAAGTGCTGTGCCTCGTCTTCATTTCAACTCCAGCAGCCAACCGAACAACATCAGTATGTCTCTGAACGTAAGCTGTGCCAGCTATGAGGAGGTGACGATCAAAACGCAACAGGAGCTGAACGACTTGTACAAGGAGTTGCAGCTGATGGTGGCAAGAGGCTACCGTATAAACGTGCAAGTCTACGCTTGCAATATACGGAATCTTCGGCAGCCGAAGGAAGAGCCTGGACATTCCTCTTCAACGACAGCTTCCTCACCGGCGTCGATGAAGACCGAGCCAGACAACTTGGATTACTTCAGCTGACTAGCGGTTGTCTTCCTTGTCCTTACAATTGTAGAATATGTTTATTTCTTCATTATATTAAAGAAGTAAAAAGAGCAAAGCCACCTATCTTGTTACTGACATATATGCTCAGTAACAAGATAGGGTTTTTTTTTTTAAAACACAATTTGAATGACCTTGAAACTTCCCCCTCCACTGATTCGCTACCCCCACTACTTCACTGTTAATCAGGCTTGCATGCGGTAAGCATCGCTGCTCTTCGACTCTGTTCATGTAAGTGTTTTACAAGTTTTTGCCTCAAGGTCATTACACTTTAACTCTGGACTAACATGGCTTGGATTTTCTCTGATTTTACTCAAGGTCACTACACTTTAACTCTGGGATGATATCAACTTGTAGTATTTCAGTGTTTTGACTCAAGGTCATCACACTTTAACTCTGGGGCGGGATCGACTTGTAGTATTTCTGTGTTTTGACTCAAGGTCACCACACTTTAACTCTGGGACGGGATCGACTTGTAGTATTTCTGTGTTTTCACTCAAGGTCATCACACTTTAACTCTGGGGTGATTTCAACTTGTAGTATTTCAGTGTTTTGACTCAAGGTCACCACACTTTAACTCTGGGACGGTATCAACTTGTAGTATTTCTATGTTTTTACTCAAGGTCATCACACTTTAACATGTAAATTTGAGGTAGCACCAAAACGGTGCTACCTGGCTTGACATTTTCAAGTTCCCCAAGGTCATCGCAGTTCCCCCACCACTTCCCATATACCTAGAGTGCGCGGGGCCGAACAGTCAGTCGCTCGGTGTCTGTCGTAGGGTGCACATCGCGGTTGTAGTACTGGTCTAAAGGGGGCTGCTGGCTCACTTCAAGGTCACCCGAGCGGTGTCACATGACGGTTTAGGCAGAGTCACGTTGCAAACTTGCAGTTTCCTCGGCACTTTTGCTGTTTCTTGTCTAATTTCGCTCCAAGTCGTCAAGGTCATGGGAACCTGACTGAAACTCGGAGCGTAGTGCGAGAAACAGCAAAAGTGCCGAAAAATTTTAGGTTTCAGCGTGACCTTGACCTTTTGTGACATCGATGACGTCATCTTGGTGACGTAAGGGGTGATGACGTCATCGCCACGTCATTTCTGCAACGTCATGGGTGTGACGTCACAGAATGACGTAATTGGTGATGACGTCATCGATTGCGTCATCGATGACGTCATCAATGACGTCATCGGTGAGGTCATTGACCTCGATGACGTCATCGCTCGGGTGACCTTGAAGTGAGCCAGCAGCCCCCTTTTTCCACTACTAACTACTACAACCCTAACCATATCGTGAGTAATCTACAACATGAGCACTCAACCTGACGGTATCCAGTATTTTAATCTGGCCTGGTGCAAATCAACAACTACTACAACCCTAACCATATCGTGAGTAATCTACAACATGAGCACTCAACCTGACGGTATCCAGTATTTTAATCTGGCCTGGTGCAAATCAACAACTACTACAACCCTAACCATATCGTGAGTAATCTACAACATGAGCACTCAACCTGACGGTATCCAGTACTTTAATCTGGCCTGGTGCAAATCAACAACTACTACAACCCTAACTATATCGTGAGTAATCTACAATATGAGCACTCAACCTGACGGTATCCAGTATTTTAATCTGGCCTGGTGCAAATCAACAACTACTACAACCCTAACCATATCGTGAGTAATCTACAACATGAGCACTCAACCTGACGGTATCCAGTATTTTAATCTGGCCTGGTGCAAATCAACAACTACTACAACCCTAACCATATCGTGAGTAATCTACAACATGAGCACTCAACCTGACGGTATCCAGTACTTTAATCTAGCCTGGTGCAAATCAACAACTACTACAACCCTAACCATATCGTGAGTAATCTACAACATGAGCACTCAACCTGACGGTATCCAGTATTTTAATCTGGCCTGGTGCAAATCAACAACTACTACAACCCTAACCATATCGTGAGTAATCTACAACATGAGCACTCAACCTGACGGTATCCAGTATTTTAATCTGGCCTGGTGCAAATCAACAACTACTACAACCCTAACCATATCGTGAGTAATCTACAACATGAGCACTCAACCTGACGGTATCCAGTATTTTAATCTGGCCTGGTGCAAATCAACAACTACTACAACCCTAACCATATCGTGAGTAATCTACAACATGAGCACTCAACCTGACGGTATCCAGTATTTTAATCTGGCCTGGTGCAAATTAACAACTACTACAACCCTAACCATATCGTGAGTAATCTACAACATGAGCACTCAACCTGACGGTATCCAGTATTTTAATCTGGCCTGGTGCAAATTAACAACTACTACAACCCTAACCATATCGTGAGTAATCTACAACATGAGCACTCAACCTGACGGTATCCAGTATTTTAATCTGGCCTGGTGCAAATTAACAACTACTACAACCCTAACCATATCGTGAGTAATCTACAACATGAGCACTCAACCTGACGGTATCCAGTATTTTAATCTGGCCTGGTGCAAATCAACAACTACTACAACCCAAACCATATCGCGAGTAACACTATTGCCATATACAAAGTGAGCGTCAAACAAGACTGTGTCTAGTACTGGTAATCCGGCCTGGTGACCATTAACATTACTATAACCCTAACCATATCATAATAACACTAGAGCAATCTACTGAACAAGATTCTGATGTCCAGAAGTTTAAGTCTTCCCACTACAACCCTAACTATATTTTAAGTAAACCAAATTAAACATATATTATGAGCACAAAAACAAACTCTACATAGCATACTGGTGGCTCAGCATTGTATAAAAAACTACTATAATCATATCTGTATCTTAAGTAACACAAGTACAACAATGAGTCAAACACCAAAATAGACTGGATCCGGTGATGCTGGTCCAACCTGTTGTACATTAACAACTACTACAACCCAATTCAGATGAAAGTAAAAAAAAACCTTGAAATTCTCGTAATGATACATGGATTTTCTAAAATAACGTAATTTTTGAACGGATGAAAAACCTCGTTTTAAATGTATCATGTACTCGTAATGTAACTATTTTACTATGTACCCATGAACTGTATCGTGTTTGTGGTTTATTATCAGCTGGTGCTGTATTGCAGTGTATGATGCAGTCCTGGTACCTCTCTGCCGACATGCAGCTGTTCTGGTTGTCGCCGCTGGTGCTCTACCCTTTACATCGCTGGCCTCTTCTCGTTTATTATTAGCTGGTGCTATTTTGCAGTGTATGATGCAGTCCTGGTACCTCTCTGCCGACATGCAGTTGTTCTGGTTGTCGCCGCTGGTGCTCTACCCTTTACATCGCTGGCCTCTTCTCGTTTATTATCAGCTGGTGCTGTATTGCAGTGTATGATGCAGTCCTGGTACCTCTCTGCCGACATGCAGCTGTTCTGGTTGTCGCCGCTGGTGCTCTACCCTTTACATCGCTGGCCTCTTCTCGTTTATTATCAGCTGGTGCTGTATTGCAGTGTATGATGCAGTCCTGGTACCTCTCTGCCGACATGCAGTTGTTCTGGTTGTCGCCGCTGGTGCTCTACCCTTTACATCGCTGGCCTCTTCTCGTTTATTATCAGCTGGTGCTGTATTGCAGTGTATGATGCAGTCCTGGTACCTCTCTGCCGACATGCAGTTGTTCTGGTTGTCGCCGCTGGTGCTCTACCCTTTACATCGCTGGCCTCTTCTCGTTTATTATCAGCTGGTGCTGTATTGCAGTGTATGATGCAGTCCTGGTACCTCTCTGCCGACATGCAGCTGTTCTGGTTGTCGCCGCTGGTGCTCTACCCTTTACATCGCTGGCCTCTTCTCGTTTATTATTAGCTGGTGCTATTTTGCAGTGTATGATGCAGTCCTGGTACCTCTCTGCCGACATGCAGCTGTTCTGGTTGTCGCTGCTGGTGCTCTACCCTTTACATCGCTGGCCTCTTCTCGTTTATTATTAGCTGGTGCTATTTTGCAGTGTATGATGCAGTCCTGGTACCTCTCTGCCGACATGCAGTTGTTCTGGTTGTCGCCGCTGGTGCTCTACCCTTTACATCGCTGGCCTCTTCTCGTTTATTATTAGCTGGTGCTGTTTTGCAGTGTATGATGCAGTCCTGGTACCTCTTTGCCGACATGCAGCTGTTCTGGTTGTCGCCGCTGGTGCTCTACCCTTTACATCGCTGGCCTCTTCTCGTTTATTATTAGCTGGTGCTGTTTTGCAGTGTATGATGCAGTCCTGGTACCTCTCTGCCGACATGCAGTTGTTCTGGTTGTCGCCGCTGGTGCTCTACCCTTTACATCGCTGGCCTCTTCTCGGGCTTATGAATCTCATCGGACTGGTCATTCTGTCCATTATTGTTCCTTTCGTCGTAGCATACATTGACTTCATTAAAACCCCGATCCCAATCTCCTTTGAGTAAGTGGTATAAGTTAATGCAGTTATGAATGTTCACTAAAATGTTGTTTAAAAGATCAGATTGAAGTAGTAATTAATTGTGTTGGTTGCATTTTATAAAGGGCTGTAGTGTAATTTAGTAAATTTAACGAATGCCGTTGAAGCATTACTAACAAAAAGAGAAAAGCCGTTTTAACGTTTTAAAAAGTAAAAAAAGACGTGGTATTTAATATTTTAAAGTTATAATTTCAAAATATAGGCTAGTATGGTAAGGTATTAAAAATATTTAATATAGGACATATCATAAAATTTTTATTGGCATTATAACTTAATGTAAAATGCATTATTGGACATCAAAATAAGGTTTTTATTTTTTACAATATGTCAGATTGTAAATATAAAGACATATCAGAATATAAATTTAAAAAAATTTAAATACATTTTAGTAAAAATTTTTTTATTATTATTAATTCATAATCAACTTTTAAGAATCGTAGCTTTTATAATGGTGGATCCTTACAATTAAAATTTGTTCAACAGCATTTACACGAAGATTAACTTTTATGCAAGTTAATTCACAATCGTCGAATTTTAAAAATTCCCTATTGACATGAAACATGTCTGGGCTAGGTGCCCTAAGGACTGGGTCCTCATACTAATCAAGATGTGTTTATAATATGTGGAATGTAAGTTTTATTTCCGAATAAATTAATAATAAAACTGACTTGAGGGTATATTTAACGTTAAACTGATTAGGAAAATTTAGGAATTTATTTACCATAATAAGTTGTGTTAATATTTTTTTCAGCCAAGAAAAAGTAAGCCGAGAAATGGCAGAACTGTATTTCCCGACTCACACAAAAGCAGTTGCATATTTCATCGGGATACTAACTGGTTACTATCTGTACCTTTTGAGATCAAATAAAACTACTATAAACATTCATTGGGTAAGTTCAAAATACTTTAAATATTAAATATAGACAACGCATTTTTAATACAAATCCCAAACATAGCCGTAATTGTGTTAAAAATGGTTTGAAAACAATGTGGTGATATAATCTAGTTTTCTTATGACATTCAAGTATGTTTAGTACAATACGTAGATTCACTCAATTTTTAGACTAACGTATGTGGAATGTATTCATATTACTTTGACAAATTAAGTTAGTCTAGGCAATGTGGGCCTATATTTATATATAATAGAAAAATTTATTTCACCACCAATTAGACAAGAAAAACGTTCAGTAAGGTTAAAAAATACAAGAAGTATGTTAAGGAAAAATCATGCCATATTTTAGAGATGCTTACATTTTAACAGAAGTAATTTGTAAATTAGGCTAAGAACGATTTATTCTTAAGCTGTGGAACTTGTTTTGTATAATTTTGTTGAAAGTTTACAATATATTTTGTACAATATTTGTACAAAATATATTGTAAAATATATTGAAATATATATATATTTTTGTAAAATATATTGTACAATATTTTGTTTACAATATATTTTTGTTTAATATCACTGTTTACTTTTATACTTCTTTGCTAAAGTTGTAAACTTTTTCTTTAGAAGAATGAAACAAAAACTGTTCAAATTACTTTTGTTTCTAGTGAAATAAAAGAAACAAAAAGTAAGCAAATTTCTGAACCATCTTTTTTTGTGTGTACAAAAGGTAAGTGTTAAAACATGAGTGATATGAAATTAGTGATTTAATAAAACGAAATTTCAGTTAACCAACGTCATTATTTGGGCGGTAGCCGGAATTTCCCTCGGATATGGACTGTTTGGAGGCTACTATATCTTTCAGCTGGACACCCACTACGATCGTTGGCAATCTTCCTTGTACATTGGAGTTTATAGGTTTTTCTGGTCCATGGGTTTAGCCTGGCTCGTGGTGGCTTGCACATGTGGATATGGAGGTAAGATGACAATTACATTTCCATTTCTTTTTTGTACAGTTTAAATTTATATGCTAACTAATTATTCCAAACAGTAGGTAGTAGACTATTATTTTATTGTAATTTTACATTTCCTTGTTGAGGTATAAAAAGTCATTGATTAAAGGTAAATCATATTAATAATGTCAAACTAATACAATAAGTACTTTTTGTACTATATTAAAAATCAATATTTATTAAAATATGACAACAACAAAACTTTCAACATATCAGACAAAATAAATGAATACCAGAGTGTCCATTCTGTTTATTTATTTATTTATTTATTTTTTATAATTTAATAATGGCCATAAAAGTGAACAAAACTCTGTACCTGCAATATAAAATTTTAACAGCAAAACTTAGTTTGTCCACTTGATGACATTCCTCATTCACAACTCTATCATCATCAATCATTTAGTACTTGAAAAACAGTTGGAATTTACCGTATAATCAGTTGTGAATGCCGTTCACTGTAACAAGCTTATATGGGTAAACCACTAACAAGTGAAATATATTTGATCTAATTCTAATTTGTGTTTCCTTTTAAATGTTTCCTTTTCTTTTGTGTATCGTATCTTAAAGAAAGAGTTATTTAAGCAAAATTAATTCTCTTAAGGCCGTAAACCAGAGAACAAAACTGTGACAATTTTTACATTTTTAGTAAAATAATAACTTTTGCTTATTAAAGTATGTACAATTTTTCAGGGTTTTTAAACAGCTGGCTTTGTATAAAGGTGTTTGCACCGTTGGGCCGACTAACATACTCCATCTACTTAACACACGTTGCGGTCATATTGTATGGGATTGGCTCTATGAGGCAGCCCCAACACTTCACATACTACGGGATGGTAACTACGCATTACACTTATAACAGCTATGTTTCAATTCACTTTCAATTGGTTCAAAACTTGTGTCATGTTATACGTATCTTATGTTTCAAGACTTAAGTCCACTATTACTAAGTAATCAGAAATATTTCAAATATTTATGTCTTTATTTAATGTTATTATGCCAATGAATATTTTCAATTACTTTAGTTCTTAATAATTTAAGCTTAAACAAATGATTATAAATTAGACCTACTTTTAAAAGGTACATAGTATTTTCCAAAGTACTATGATAAATATATTATAGAACTGTTACATATATTATTTTAATAAACATTTTTTTTTTTTTAACTTTTAAACTGGTTTAACTGAAACAAATACACCTCAAATATTCGCTTTCTTATAATGTAATATTAAAACTACACACACACATTTCGCAGATTATTAAAAATGTACAGGTAAATAACATAATGGGGTATATTAAATATGATTTTAACATTTTTAAATAGTGGTTCAATTAAATATTCAAGATTAGAATTAAGGTATGGCTGAAGGTTTCCAGTTCTCATAATTACAAGCAACATGCAAAATAAAACGTTTTTAGCGAATTTCCCATAGGGAATAAGCTATTACCGTAGGTCTCATGGTAAGACCTAAGCCAGGGACCATGATACTTTTTCGTTTTGAGGTCCCTAGAAGCCAAAAACACCGTTCGTTCAAATTGATATATATGTATATATATATGTATGTGTCCGTGAACACGATAACTTTTGAACGGAACCTCCGATTTTGATGAAATTTGGTACAGGGGTGTAAGCCAGCATCTACTAGATTGAGTTCGCGAACCAGAATGATCGGACCATGGGAACGGGGTTTTATGGGGTTTCAAAAGGGTAAAAAATGGGTTTTTGGCTTTTTTTACTTTTATTTATAAAATTCAACAATTTTAACTTAAACCATTTAAAAGAGCTTAAAAAAACAAACAATCTAGTATTTTGAATTTTTTACCTAGCTTAAATGGTTATGTAGAAAATCCAAAAACTATGTTTTTCATGTTATTCTTATGGGAAATTAAGAAAACCTTCTATCTTGCTTATTTATTGACATATCTTGATAAAATTTGGTATGTACATTCATTAGGATGCGTTTAACTTATATTTGCTTAGAAGACCCATATTGCGGCAAACCTACGTACTCACTCCTATGGGGTTTTATGGGGAAAATAAAAAGAACACCATAACCTGATAAAATTTTGTATGTACATTCACCAGGTAGGGTTTAACTTATATTTACCAACAAAACCTATATTGCGGCAAACCTACATACTCTCATCCCCATGGATTTTATGGGGAAATAGAAAATATACCAAAATTGTATTGGAAATTCGCTGAGTACGCAGGTCTGCTGCGACGGGGGTATTAATAAATATTATTTGCGTGCATCAATATAATAATGAGAATGAGAAATATGTAACATTTTGGAAAAAAATATTTTCTCGTAAATGAAAGAAATTAAATTATACTATTGAATTTCTATTAGTAACCAGTTTTTCGTTAGTTTTTTCTTGGAAAACTTTTTTGGTTACCTTTTTTGTCCTAATTTTTGATTATTGGTTTGAGAAATACTATGGGTTTGAATGAAAACGATCTTAGTTTGTAAAAATTAATACATTTTGTACTTACAAATACCTTTACCCATTTATAATATAAATACGAGGAAGTTCCAAAATAAATGTTAAGATTACTTCAAAAAATAGTTTTAAGCGCTTAAAATACTGCAGTAATTTTTTTATGTTAAATGGAAAATGGAAATGAAAAAACCAACAATAATTTAATTTAACCTAATAATAATTTTAACAATAATAATTTTTTGCCAATAATAATTTTAACCTTTTATGTTAAAATTATTATTGTTTATTTATTTAAAACAGTCCGAATAAAGACAATCTTAGTTTTGTAAAAAGTAATTCTATTTTCTCGAACAAACTTCTTTTAGGTACCCAATGGTATATCAATATAATTAGGTTTTAAAATCCAATGTACTTATTACTTATATTAACACCATACTTACAGGGACACCTGTAAGTACGAATATAATAATGGTTTTGGTATAGACATTATTTAAAAAAAATATTTACAAATTAGACATAGACTAAAAATGGCTTTAGAATGCTGCAAGAGCTTTGAACGGAAAGCTTAGAAATTACCGTAATAAATTGAAACATTTCACAAGGCAATCCATTTTAATACTTACTTAATTTGAAAGTTCTCGCCATTTTTTCCATGACAAATTTGCATATACAAACAATTGTACATCACCAAGCTATACATTTTTTCTTTCAGGTTTTAAAATTCTTGGGTGAATTTCTCATATCCACAGTTTTAGCAGCTATACTCTCGCTTACAATTGAAGCTCCAATTATGGTTTTGGAAAAGATAATCCTGAATGATAAACGTAAGTAAATGTTATCCTATCTAAGAGGACTTTATCATAATATTTTCCTCATATTAAATTATAATTATTGACATTCAAATTACATTTTTGTAATTTAAAATGAGGGTCTTAGCACCCGGACTAATATTTTTTTAACAAGGTTTTACTTAAATATTTTTATGTTACTGCCTACTAGTAACTACCTTGGAAGAAATTTTATTACATTTAGATATACTTTTTAATGTAAAATATGAGTCAAAATCCAATTGTTATTGAATTTACGAATTAAAATCGTATCTCTGACTCGTAAAATCGTAAATTGTCGTACCACAGGGTTTCGTGAAACCTCTGATAGTATATATAGACTCGCCTACGGCTCGATGGGGGCTCCGCCCCCATGCCCCCTTTTGGGGGTTACCCGGAATTCGTTAATTGTTCTAAGTCTTAAGAACTGAACAGGCTAATTGAGACCTCCAACTCAACTCTATACTTATCTTCGCTGACTTATTTTAGTAGTTCAGGAAATCCAAAGCATTTAGGCCTAAGATATTCTCTTGATATTTAAGGTTTAAATTGATACTTTTGTTTTGTATAAAATGCTCTTGTTATGTGTGTGTATCTAAATTTCAGGCATCTAATTGTCATAACAGTAAATAAAAAATATTAAAATAACTCAAATTTTTGTGGAAGAATTTCAAAAAATATGCCCCTTTTGGGATGAAGAGAGTGAAATGTTACAAAATCTTAAGGGCCGAGCTTATAGAGCATCTAAAAAGAATATAATGCTGACAAAAAACATATCGCTATGGCAGTCCTTTACGGGGTTTAACAAAATCACCAAAAACTATACATACGAGTAAAAGAGGTTAATAATTTAGTATTTTCACAGTTTTTTATTAATCTTGGATTGAAATCGGCCTTTGGCTGCTTCCATAGTAAATACTAGATATATTCATAGTATATACAAAATTTGAGGCATGCATGCGTCATAACAGTAAACGATAAATATTAAAATAGAGCAATTTTGGTGAAAGAATTTCGATATTGTGAAAGTTCGCCCTTCTTTACGGGTGAAAGGGTTGAGATACGGCAACTTGTTGAGTGTCAAAAATAGAATATAATACTAACAAAACAAATATCAATATTGAAGTATATTTGGGAGAAAAAAGTAATTTACAACAATTTACACGAAAAAATTCTAAGAATTTTGTGTTAAATAGTTTTTTTTAGACTTAATTATAATTGAAATTGGTCAATTGCTGCCGCTTTTTGGCAAATAACTACTAATATAGAAATAACTGTTTGAGATCATAATATGTACAGAATTACATGCATCCATGTTCCATAATAGTAAATAAAAATATCAAAATAGCGCAATTTTTGTGAAAAAATTTATAAATTTTGAGAGTACGCTCCTTTTTAACGGTGAAGGGGGTGAGATACGATAAAATTTCACATGACCAAACTTGTACACCGTCTAAAATATAATACAATAATGGAAAACATATCAATATTGCAATATATTTACCAGAATAAATCAAATTACAAACACTATACATGAAATTTTTTAAAGAATTTTATGTTTTTACGATTGTACTGGACTAAACTTAGATTGAAATCCTCCAATGAATGCTACTATAGTTAGACCTATAATTGGGCATAATATGTACAAAATTTCAAAAATACTAAAATTACGATTTCTCTAGTGGACCATAACCGGTATTTTCCCGCTACTTACTTTCACAAAATCCGGAAAAAGTGAAAAATGTATTTTTTAAGTAAACGAGAAGAGATACATTTGGCAGCCAAAGCTGAAATACTAAAATTACGATTTCTCTAGTGTCCCAGAACCGGTGTTTTCCCACTACTTATGTTCACAAAATCCGGAAAAAGTGAAAAATGAATTTTCTGAGTAAACGAGTAGAGATACGGCAAAATATATAAGAGGAAAAATTGTAGATATTAAAAGGATCTATCGAAATAAACCTTAAAAAAATTTACGACCATCGGTTTAGTCACTATAGCCCGAAAACCGAAAACGGCATTTCATTAAAAACGCTCTGGAGGCTTAACGGTGCGAGATACTATAAAAAGACAAAGGACCGAAATTGTAGAAAATTAAATTCCCTATAATAGTATTGTTCTCAGATTTTAGATAGGACGAAGCGTTTGGCCGCTAGAGCCAAAAAAGTAAAATTACAATTTCAGAAATCCGCCATTTTTAATTTTTTTTAGTAGGTTAAAACCAAAAATTTGCAAGTTTAAGATTTTACACTTAGCATTGACCGTTCAGGCTAGACGTATGCCAAATTTCAAGTCTCTAGCTTTAATGGATACGTCAGAAGTTCGTATCCCATATAAGTGAGTGAGTGAGTCAGTCAGTTACACATGGGGCTGTATATATTATAGATATATCGTACTCAATAAAGAAAAATTGTTTTTATAATGTACTTAAGGAAAAGTATGGTTTACTAAGATTCTCAACTAATACACTAAAATACTGATAGTATAAAAACGGAACCGTTTTCTAGGTGATTCGAGGAGAGTTCATGTTGCCCTCCCAAGGAAAATCTCAAGACATGTTCATCCTGACGTTGACCCATCCCACGAAGCTTGAAGAGACAAAGCCCAGATTAGTTGTATAAAAAGATACTGCATGAAAATATAATATAATACTCATATAATAGTTTATTTTTAGAATAACACTTTGTAACTTTATTTTGTAAATTTAAGTTCAAAGTGAAACAATCTTATTTAAAGTTCTTTTTTCTACCTGTATGTTTTAAGATCATTTCTTGAATCGACAACTTTAATTGTATTATTTGTTTTATATAAAGAGTATTTTTAAAGAAAATAAAAAGGAATATCTTAGTCACCCCTATCTAAATGGAAAATTTCTGAATACTTTCGCAAACAATCCAATAATCTTCCCCAATATTTCAAGCTGTTATTGATTACATACCATACTTAAAAAATTATGGGATTTCGTATGTTAAAATATTCATTGCCTCCTAGTTCTTTTCAGTAATTTCCACCTGGTACAAGTCGTAGGGAAGACTCTCGATAAAGAATATAAGAAAATCTTGTCCGTGCCGAAGCCCAAAGCAATCTTTGAAGACTCTTGACATGGGTGATCATTACTATTTTACCTTGGGCTGCTTAAGAAATCAGTTTATTTTTACTGTACACTGATCACATGACCTTTTCCGTAATATTCTTTCAGGATATAGGCCTAAGTAAAATTATTTTTTCGTAGACACGCAATCTAACAGCTGTAGGTGATCTGATCTAAGATATTTTCAAAGTGACTTTCAATATTCTAGCATCAGATTAAAAGCATTCTACATTGTCTAATCAAAAGAGACTTTTAGCCCAGTCAGAAATGCACAGACTTCTTAACACTTTCATAAGTCGTAGTGAAAATTTAAATGGTCAACATTTACGACTGGGTTAAAATAGAAATCCATATTTTCACTAATAAAAATACCCGTCAAAATAAGGTTCTATTTTATGTTATTGTTATGGATAAATTATCAAAAATCCTAGTTGTCCTCAAAATACTATAATTGAAGATAAGAGATAACATTACACACATCTCAGAAATATATATATGTTTTAGCTCAAAACATTTTAAAGGAAATGAACACCTTATTATAGTAATAAGCCCATTGAATCTTAAAACTCTAAAGAGGAATCCACAGAAGGTCACACAACATAATACATGTCAATTTTTATTTTACAATAATTTGAAGTTAAAATTTCAAAATTTTCAGTCCGTTTATCTATTACTATGCATTTATTTTTTACAGTTATGATCAAGGGGTCCTTCTAACTTTATACCCAATTTTTCTTCTATTAAAGACTTTACTTTATCAACTTTATTTCCATCGTAAGGACTTTCCTCCCTAACCTTCAACGCTACTTGATAGTCAGCTTCCCAACGTCTTCCCCTGTAATTTTAAGTGCAATGTTTAGTTATAGTTTTAAGCTGAAGAATTTATTGCATATTGAATGTCATAAATGTGCACAATATTTTTATAAATGTATCAGTTTAAAATGAATTTGATTAGAAATCTTGTTTTTGAAGAATTCACACAGCAAGATTTTTCAAAAATAAGGTATCATCTGTTTCGATACAACTGCACTAAAATCTTAAGACATAACGCAACATAAACTCATGAACAAAAAATATAAAAACTCTAGTATTATTCCAGTAAGAAATACATACCATTATCATTACACTTATACCACACGACAATCCCGTCTTTACTATGTATATGGATCCTTTTAGTTTTCGTATCTGAAAAAAGTAAGAATGTCTTTTTATGAAAATGCTCAGACTCGTATAAAGTTTAGTAAAAAATGTCACAGAATGAAAAGGCCTACAATCCAATGCATACAATCCAAAATTGATATAAAACGGGAGTTTCGCTATTTAAAATCGCTATTTTATTTTGTGTTGAAAATGTTGACACATCAAAAGTTTCCTCTTTTGGTCACTAAGACTCCGCCAGAAGATAATCTTGTTATCTGCAACTATTTAAAAAATAGCATGGATGTGGGACTTTTAAGACACATGGTAGGCCTATAGATAGCTAACCATAACAATGTCTGCAGTTTCTTATTGTTCTGATCGTTTTAGAACAAGTATTCTCATTTTGGCGTTTGAGAAGTAAAAAAGAAGCTCTTGCATCGACAATCAGATGACTCTATTTTTTTTGTTCTATACACATTGGGTGTCCCTTTTTATTAGGTTATGTGTCCATTGACAACACCAACAGCAATTAAGAACTGGATATTTGCAACAGGACGATGGAAAAAATTATTTAAAAACTTTTCCCATCCTATATTCACTTTTTATATTATTTACCTTCTTCCTGGACCATGCCCTCTTCTTCTATCATCGGATCCAAATCTACATACTCTGCTTCCCTAAACACACACAGAATTTTATAACTTTTTTAATGCTCACATAAAAAAACTAATTTATTTTATTAGTGGTTTTATTTGTTAAGAACAATTTGTTGGGCTTCGATTGTTACGTATTCATACATTATCATTTCAAACTTAAATGCAAAGACATGGATGATCAATCTAAGAGGGGTTTACAAAAAATAACCCAACATTAGCATTCCTGCATACTCAGTGAGTTTTCAACTTAATTTTTAGCCTATATAAGTAGATTTTGAAAAAGTTTAATATAACTAATATAAAATAATTTGTTTTGTTGAAAAATACACTCCAAAACAATTATAAACATTGTCAAAACTCATTGAGAACAAATTATAAAACGTTTCACAAGGGTCTTCTTTGTTTAGGCGTTATTCGTAAGCGATTAGAAAGAAACTAATTAAACTTGGCCCGTCAATTATATACCTAAAAGTTATTTTGAATACACTAACAGTTCTCTGCCACGTTCTTCAGGGACGGCCCAACATGAGTTATAAAAATCATAAACGGAAGCATAGGTTGATATGTATTTCACATTAAATCATTCACATAGCCAAATACAAATCGCAAACAACACCTCATATGGATGACCGACACAGAAATGGCTCTCAATCGCTTTTTCATTGAAGTTATAAAATAAAATCTTAAAATGGAATAATATCTGAAATTTGTGACCTTTAAAAACACGAAAACTATTGTTTATAAGATTGGGCCTGTGTATACTGCTTTTAATTCCAGTAAGTTTAAAAGTATATATGATATGACCAAGGCTAATGAAGTCTTCCTTAAAACTTCCTCCAGGGTTCGTCCTCCCCCCCCCCCAAGAAATCTTAAACATAATTGGTCTTTCTTACATCGTATATACTTAAAAATATTTTGTAATCCATAAGAAAGCACATAAGAATATCACAATATACCACAAACTCGACATGAAAAATTAAATATATTGGAAGTCATTTTTTTTTTTTTTCTAAATCGAAATATTCATGAACAAAATGACTGTTCAGATGTTCAGTTTCATAAATCTTAAAGCAAATTAAACAAAATCAAACTTCATTCATTTTTTGCAGCCGTTCTTCAGATTACGAGTCCAGTCCATCAGTCTTTTGGGGAAAGACTGAACTCACTCCACAAAGCTCCTTAGAATACACCATGATCGAGACTGGGCGCTCTTTCTCTACACATACTTCAATGCTTCAAGGAGCATATTCCTAAACAGAAACTAAAACAACAGAATTCACAAAATTGATAAAACTATAATAGAATCACATAAATGGCTTTCCTGACAATTTAAATATTTTACATAATTATCCCAAAGACCACCCAATGACTGTTTTGAAATATATAACTTCAAACAATCACCTAACGACACCCTCAATGAAAAACTAAATTTCCAAGCTAACATTTAATTCGACAGAGTTGAGAAGTTACAGAACACGTGGTAGATATATTAGAAGAAAACAGCTCTATGATAAAAGAGCACTCCAAGGTCACCGCTACCAGGTGAGTGTGACATGGAGTGATGAGTCATCATTCAGAACTAGTGAGAAAAGCCGGCCACGGTTGTTAAAAATAATGTATTTTCGTTTTTATGTATTGTGTGTAAACTGTTCGTAGGTATAGTTCGTTTTATTTTTGTGTTATTTGAAAGTATGACAAAAACTTTGCGTTTGAAAATTACGGTTTGACGGTTTGACAATTCGGTTTGTAAATTTACTTTGCATTAAAATAAAAGTGATAATACAGTTTAAAACTTAAAATCTACGAATTTTCAGGACCTAATTCTTAATTGATAAGGTATCTTCAATATAACTACTGTACTCACTTTCCATTCTCACTTGTGTACAGTTTGACAAAATACTTCAATTCTTTGTTCTGCACAAATTGAGTATATGCGCATGTCGTCTTCTCCGGGTAATAATTTTTGGTAGTCCAGATTACGAATTCAGTTCCTGCACTCAAGCCCTAGGGAGAAATTAATATAAAATTTTAAAATCTGGGGAAAAATTCATTAAAAATCATTATTGGTCGTTGTTACAAATAAAGAATACATTGACGTTCTTTATCTTATAGTTTAATACTGGTAAAGGTGCCTTTACACTAGAAGTTGACAACCATAAGATGTTGTCCTTGGCAATATGGATATAACAGTAAAAGGCGACATTTTTTGTCAACCAGTGAGGTAAACACATCTTAAGGCATATTTGTATGCACACAGATCTCAATAACTGGTGGAATGAGTTTTTTCAAACCTTGCAAATAACATAGTTCTGGGATACAAATAATATTTATACAGGTTTCTATGCCAGAAAAAAATCTTATTCAACTATAATCTCCAATTGAAATTCTAAAAGTTTTAACATTAGTCTGATGAAGTTATTAAAAAATATGCATTGTACGCATAATTGGTACAGTTCATCCATTAAAAAGAAATGCTGAGAAAAAAGTCAAATTAAATTATTTTATTTTTGTATGAGCTTTATTGTAACCTTCATTGTTAAAAAGTTTAAAATTGTAAAAATGACCTACCGTACTTAATATGTCTTTTGGCTTGCCATATTTACCATCTTGCCAAAATTTTGATTTAATTTGGTCTTCGAATTCCTTTTTACATTTGTATCCCTCATGGGGTTTTATAGAATCAACACGAACGTTGAGTACCATAATCACAACCATTATTAAAAGCAGCATATTGTGGCTAATGTTTTGTATCTGAAACATAATTATTTAGGTTTTTCCTAGATATATTTGTCATGGATGCGACTTCCCAGTTGGCCAGACTGAGAAGCCACACTACATGACTGAGGGCGTAGCTCATTAAATAAAAAGAGACATGTTAAGATTCAAACCAAATATAATTAACAGATATTAAAAACAACATAACAAACAGAAAATACAATAGTTTCAAACTAATGATAAACAAGAACGGAATTCAACTTATACATTTATTAAATTAAACTAGGGAGCCTGTGCAGCGCAATGCGCTGCATTTATTAGGGTACCTGGTGATCAAACTTTGCTCCATGGTAATACTTTAAAAAAAAATTTAATTATAGTGAAAATCAGAACATTACTGGTGTTTCATCGATCGATCTTCATTACCAATTCTCCAACTTCCCAATGTGACAGTGTTGAGATGTGGTGCTCGTCCTTTTAAATCTACATTAGCTAAGGTTAAGTAGTTGTTCTTTTGCCGATATGTCTTAGGGCCTTTGTCTAAACCCTCCTATAAAATTTGGAATAAATTCACAGATGTTGGATCCACATAGTTCATCAAACATAAAACGTAAATGACAACAGAATAAAAATCAACATTTCATTACTCCCCGGTCCTGTATGAGTTATGCAGCACTCACTGCGGCTGTTTTTGTAGTACTACTGTATGTAGTACTACGGTAGTCAATGACATAGTGAATGAGTCCACATTTCTATTTATGCCTAAATCCTCTTTAACTTAACTTTCCATGACATTACAAAATTTAAATAAAGAAATCGCAAAAATTGAGAATCTACATCTTTGTTGGTGTGGTTCATTTTGTTTTTAGTGGCATTTTTATTTAGGTTAAAATTCCTCTTTATAAAAACCATTTTTGTAATAAGCTTGTTTTATATACTGGAGGTAAAAAACTTTTAAATTTTGTCTCTTTTACTCATAGGTTTTTTTAATACGTGTAGCGTTCTGCATAAACATGTTTATACTATAATAGTAAACAAAAAGGTTAATACACTTACAACCAACTAACACTTTTCCTTATAGTTTACAGCAGTTTGAAAACCATGCACACCAATTTAGTGTTCTATTTTAATATTTGTTACCTTTCATTGTTGTTTCATTACCAGTCGGACAACCGATAAGACCCATGTCAAAAATTTAAATTTCCAAAATTGTTTTCGTAAACAAAAAATGAATTGTTCCAGATTTAAGTTACAAAACTTATTTTTGTGCCGAAATACTCGTGAATAAAACTTTCAAGCAAAATCTACCTACTACATTTTGAGAAAAGGTTAAAACTTCAGATTAGACACTCCTCGTATTAAAGTATGAAATTGTGTTGATATTTCAGTACCAGTTCAATTTGCTTCTATTCAGCTTTTAACACATGTGTTTGTTTGTTTAACTATCAACAGCTGTTTTATTTAGCAATTCAATATAAATTGTTCCCCATGTTAATCTTATGGACAAAAAAATGAACTTTGAAGGCTTCCCGTGGGCTTAAGAATTAAAATATCAAAAATCTAAAACCTTATTGCAATAGTACGAACTGAGACCTTTCTTTTGACACCTCAAACTTTAAAATTGGTCCAGAAATAAGGGAGGAGTAGTGTTAACAAAAAAGGGCATCACGTATTATATATATAGATAGATGTTAGGGTTAAGTAGACTGGAACTCCCAAAGAAATAACTCAAACCTTTAAACTAGAAAAACTTTAAACAAATAATCAATTTTGGATCGGACCCCCCCTTAATTTAGAAAACCCCAACTAATTTAGACTTACCCCGGGCCCCAGGCCTTGAGCCCCATGGCCCCTCGGACCTAACTCCCCCAAACCTATACACTCACATCACCGCACTAGACACACTCCCCCGAATCTAAGTCTGCTGACCTATTTAAGCCAGAGCTACCAATAGGTCAGCATAAACAAGCTATTGTTCCACAACAGCTATTGTGGAACAGTTCCAGTCTACTCATACAATAGCAAGCTCAAATACTTCCTCCTTACATTATTTCTTTGACCTTGCCTGAAACTAACGATTTTAAAACCCAACAAACATTGATTAGTAATTAAATAAAACAATATTAATCCAGTTCCCCCCTTACATCCCCCCTTCTTCCGAAGACGATGTCCTCAGCGTCTCATGATAAAAACTATAAATTTTAAACACAGTTAATTTCCCTACTTATACATTTTACAAATTTAAAATATGGAAAAATTAGGAAGGAAAATTACGGAATGGACAGGACTGACCAAACAATGTCGACTGGAGTGCTCCCGTTGTTTGGTAGAGCCGTGGTCCATCTATCCTCTCCATCTGCGATGCTGCGAGTCTCCAAAAACCGCAAGTCTCAGCCTGGATCCCTTGGGTCCCCACCAAGCTTGAAGTTCTTGATCCTCAGCGCCATCACGTGCCTCTCCAGAGAGTGGTTGTTTCTGGGCAGTTGGAATACCATGAGCCGGATCCAATGTCCTTAGATGCACTGTAGGAAAGCTCGACCCAACCACAACGATGTCCGCACCAAAAAGGTCACTGAAGATGGTATACTGAAGATGGATAATAGATTATTGAGATTTTCCACTCACGTATGCGAAACGAATTCCTGATCACTTCTAAGCAATAACTTGAAATTTGGTACAAAAATTACTTTTGTGGTTAAACCAAACTAGAATACTGTAATCTTACAAATAAAATTGATTAGTGTTTTTTAGTTCACCTCTCTCAGGTAAACCATTCACCACATCTAAATATTTTGAAAACCTATTGAAAACATATTAAATTAATTACAATGTTGGTTTTATGACATATTGCCGCATCTACTTGTTAATCGTTGAGAAAGACTTTTGTGAAATCCTCTAGCAGTTTTAGCGAATTTCCCATAGAGAATAAGCTATTACCGTAGGTCTCATGGTGAGACCCAAGCCCGAGACCATGTTACTTTTTTGTTTTTAGGTGCCCAGAGACAAAAAATAATAGTCGTTAAAATTTATATATATATATATATATGTATGTATGTGTCCCTAGACGTGGTCCGATCGACACCAAATTTTGTAGAGATGTGTAATCCTACGTTTATTCGGATGAGTTCGTAAACCAGACATATCGACCTAACGGAAGGGGTAGTTTTGGGGGGTTTTGTACCCCAAAAATGGGTTTTTTGCATTTTTCATATGTAATTTTTAAAATTTTTAAATTTTTGTTTTGACCATTGGATTTAGCTCAAAAAAACAAATAATTTAGTATTTTGAAGCTTTGCTCTATCTTCATTGGTTACCGAGATATTAAAAAGTCTAAAGACGGTACATTGTATTTTGAAGCTCCAATGTTAATCTTATGGAGAATAAGGATGTATTAATATTTCACTTATTAACCAATATTCTTGTATGAAACTTGGTATTTAGCATCATTTAGTTGAGATTCATCCATTTATGGCAAAAAATCTTGGTTTTTATGCTCATCATGGCAGCAAACCTGCATACTCTTTTCCCATGTTAATCATATGGAGAATAGGCGAACTTTTTTAGCATTGGACAGATATTGATGAAACTTAGTATATGGCTTTATATGGTCGAAATAAATTGTTTTTATGCTAATAACCTACTTTTAGTGTTCCCCATGGCAGCATACCTGCATACTCTTCTATTTATCATAAGGAGACTAGACATTTTTTCCTATTTATGAGCATGTGATGACATTTGGTTTACAGGTTTATCTGGTCTAATTTAATATTACTAATTAGGAAATTCGCTGAGTACGCAGGTCTGCTGCGACGGGGTGTAATTAACTTTTACTACTTGTTGCTCCATATCGAGCAATTTATTTTGATACAATACAAAAGTAACATTTAGTTATAAATAAACGACATCCGACCAATCCAATATTTTGAATATCAGTGATCACAAAAAAACCTATACGTACACGTACCTATACGTAGCTGTGCATTAACAGATGTTTAAAATGTTCAACCCAAACCCAATGTTATTCTAATGGGAAAATTTTTAAATTTAATTTGTGTATTTTATGCCCTTATTTTATATCCGATTTCCATCAATTTTTGTCGATTAATATTACAGATCCAACGACACCAAAAACTTGAATATCGGTTGTAAATTGGAGGAGGAGTTCTCAACACAAAAAACCCTTAGCGTATTAAATAAGTACTAGATATCGCCTCCTGGTTGAAATTCAACCAACATTTTTTTAATTCAAAATTTTTTTTTCAATTTTTTTAATCTGTTCTTCCTGATTTGCTACCATTTATTATTACAATAGCTGTCTAATGATTCAGTCAATTATCTTCTGCCATAAGATTAACATTGAAACTTTGAGAGCCTGTAGGGCGTAGCCCTGGGGGCTAGTGTGAATTAAAACGTGATTCTGTGCATCTACAGCACAATACCTTTTTAACAAATGCATGCATTTCTTCTACGATGCACACAAGCTGAGAAAAAAGGAGGAAACGAAACATGCTTACCTATTAATATATAGATGGATGTTTTTTCTGATCTTGAGCTTTACATGTAGTTCGATTTATGAAATATATTTTTGTAAGAACATTAAACATTTTACAAATGAGTCCCTTAACGTTTGGCGCTTAGTCTTCACATAAGTGTTAAACCGGTTTTAATTTTTTCCCCTGACCTATAATTCAAAGTGGCAACCATAATTCAAAATGGTTCCATTGAAGCATCTTCTGGAGGTCTTTGTAATATCCCCACACGATTCAAATTTTGGTCCGTGAAATTATGCCATATGTCCCACCGTTAACACTAAAACCGATTTTACTGTATGTTCCCGCTTTATTTTATGGTTATTTTCTTAATTAATTGAGACCCAGCGACTGATCGCTTAGTTCCATTACGGAATTTGTTTAATGTTACTGAAGTATCTTAACTAAAATTTTGATCTTATGACTTATGACTCTTTGCCCTGTGCCCAGGTAACCTGAAAAACAAATTGTATAGTAATTGCTTTACTTTTTATTTATTTTAGTTTTTATTTGTTTACCAAATCTAAACCTAACAATGTAAGCATTTAAAATATAATGTACACCTATGACTTCTGTCTAACATCCTTTAGGGTAACCCTAAAGGAGGTATGGAGGTGGAGCCACCACCGAACCTTAAAATTACCATATTCCTCATAGATATAAACAGAATGTTTAGAAATACGTTTCAGGAATTCATGAGGTTATTGATCACATTAAAATAACCAGAAAAGTTCCAATAAACATATGTCCCAAAATGCTGCGTTAAACCGTTAGCCGCCATTTTGTTTGTGCACAAAATAAATTTTATTTCCGTAACAGATCATTGTATTAAGTTCATATTTTCCATGAACCTTGTCCATAACAATTTTTATTTTTTAATGTACTATTTTTTTATATGTGTATTTTCAAAAATGGTGGTCATTTAAAAGTTTTAAGCTGATATATATCAAAACCGATAGCTTTTATCGAGATTTTACAGGTCACACAAAAGTTGACAAGTTATCTAACCAATTATACCCAGTTTGCACAGATCCGACATCAAATAACGGAGTAATTGGGATATTCCTGTTAAAATAACCTTAATTAGCAATAATTATAATGCAAAATCAATGTATTTATTATATACATTATATAAAATATATATTTTCACGTCAAGAGCTTTAAATCAAGTATAAAGTGTAGGGGTTTTGACTTCTGTGAATGCTGAAACAACTTGTGTTTCATACGAAATTCAAAATCCAACTTCCGACTAAAGTGGTTTATGCGAAAAAAGAGATTTTAAGAGGGTGATCTATCGTCCGTGAAATAATTTTCAAACAAGAAAAATCTAATACTTTTTAACAAGAGAAAATTGATAAGTTGACTGCATTCGCTGAGCATGGTCGAATTTTTTTTCTTTACTAGTGTATCAGCAGTTACTTGGAATTGAGTAAGTTACCTTGGGTATTAATAAAAAAATTAATCTTTATATATTTTTATACTCTTTGCTCTCTTTTGATGCAGTACGTTAACTCCATGGTTGAACATAATCGCTTTAGTATCAGTATGATCTCAATGATGTACTGTGTACCAATATTTATTAGCTATTCTTAAATTATCATGTTATCACTTTTTAGGACTTGGCAACACAAAGTCGACTTAGTTTTTGTTTTTGGGTATGATTGTAAAACAAAATATAACAGAACACATGTTAAGTGACTATTTAAATGTCAACCAGGAAATCTGAATAATCTGAATAATGCGAGGCATTGCACTGCACTGGCACCCCTTTTGATTTTTAATATGGGTGATTAAATCCAAAATAAATTTTCATGTTTCTTTTTTTATATATGTATATTTTTTAATATCTGAATTACATTCAATTAAGAAAATGCACTTGAATGTATTGAAATTAAATCCCGTTTTCTTGAATGTGATTACAGTATTGTGTGAATAAAAATTTATTACTACTACATAGTGGACTTGAAAAATATTCCGTAATGAACAATACGGCAAAGAACATAAAAAAATATATCATAGAATTACTTTGACCTTATAGGTTTCAAATGTTTATAAATAAACGGTATCAGATAACTGACACATACTTTCTCCCAAGAATATGAAAAGGTGTTAAAAGCCTAAAAACATTAATGTCTTGATGGCTCAGTCGGATAGCCACCAGGTGAGCAGCACGAGTTTTTGCATCCAAAAATTGAGTTTTTTTAACACATTTCGCTCTATAACTTTTGAACATGCATTTTCCCGGAGAAGCGGGTGGTGTCATTTTATTCAGCATTTAAATCTTAATAAACCACAAAATTTTAATCAAAATCGTTAGAGCCATTTTTGAGAAATTTTGATTTTTCACGTTTTTGGGGGTTTTTTGAGGGTAAACAACCCTTAAAAATAAAAAATTCAAAAAAATGAAAAAAACGCCTGGAATTATAGTAGATTTGGACCTATGTACCAAATTTCATTAAAATCGGACCATTAGGGCGTTCTCTAGCTCTGTTTACATCCTGACACACACACACACACACACACACACACACACACACACACACACATCCACACAGACATCACTCTGAAACCTCCTTTTTGGGTTCAGAGGGCACCAAAACGGATAAATTTACCAACGACTCAAATTTTAAAATGTTGACGAAACCAATACTTTCTCAATATATACATTTATAGGGGGATAGGGAGCTCCTAAATGGATATATACATCATCAAACTAATGCGAAAATTTTTACGAAAACAATACTTTCTCCATATACTATGGTATAGGGGGAGAAAGTAAAAACATATTATTCATAAAATTAGGTTAATGTATAATATATAATGACTGTAATAATATAATGACTTTACCTGTAACATATCAAGAATCACTAGTTGAATACATCGGGAACATCGTTCACAGGTAAATGTTGCACTGGTTCTAATGTGAAGCATATGTGCAAAAAACATGTTTCCCATAATTCACATCTTGTTATGACAGCTCTATTTATTTAGTAAGCAGATCTGGGGAACTATGCAATTGTTGTTACTGTAGAAAAACAACAAACTAGTTCTAAAACTTCTCCTATATCTAACATTATAGTTTACAATAACATAATATTTTTATAATCCAAGAAAATTATCCCTGGATAAATATCTTCATCGACCACTGGTTAATGGGGATGGACAAGGCCGAGTTTACTTTTATGGAAGTAGAGGGAAAAAGCCACTTCTAAACCGGAAGTGACGTCAGCTGCCAGGGCAGCTGCAGGGGTCAGATGGTGTCAGCTGCCAGGGCAGCTGCAGGGTGCAGATGGCGAGAGCATATGCCCTGAATTTGAAGTAGAATTGGGCATGAATTAAGAGTTAGTTCAAAATTGAAATTCAACAGTTATAACTGGAGCCTGGAAAGTATGTCAAGGTCATTCAGAGTAAGTTTTAAAAAAGCCTACCCAACTACTACCAGAAATAGTTCAAAGTTGAACTAGTTGGTGATAGTGGGATAGGCTGAAGTAAATTTTGAATTTTATTTGTGAACATATAATTAATGTGCAACAGCAGAGTTTAAACAAGTTGAACTTTTGTGATGAACTACAGAGTTGTAAATGCAAACACCAATGACGATGAGAAGGTAAACGCAGAGTCCCCAGATGATGTATTTGAAAAGCTTGAACAAACGTAACATTTCGAGTTGGTTTTCCCGTTCCATTTCCAATCGTTTAATTTCCAATTTCAATTTATCCTCTTCTATTCTAGTTATGAAGGGAACTTCATCCATCATATCCATCATGATTTTGTAGTGTTTGAAATTTTAAAACAAGTGATGTTGATAGTTCAAAAGTTGAAGACGGAATGAGAAGTGAAAGCGAGAAATGTTAGTTAAATAAAGAAGTGGTGGGGGGAACGAAGAATTACAAAGAAGTGGTGGGGGAAATATTTTGCTGTTCATTATTACCATCAGTAGTGTCAGATGGTGCAGGAGTTAGATTTAGTAAACTGTCTTCGTCCGAACTTTCAATCTTATCACAAATAGGACAATCGTATGTTATTTCCAAATTCATTTTGATGGTTGTAAAATTATCTACAAGTTCTTGTAAAATATTAAAAATGTCTTGTAACTCTTCTTTAGAGTTTATTTCAAAACTAGAATTCATTCGGGCCAATGGAGAGTTGTTCATTATTGGAGAGTCGGTGATGGAATGAGGATCGGCGCATAGGGAGGGGGCTTATATAATGGTGACCTTGAGCAGGCGTCTAGGGAGGGGGGCTGTCTAGGGAGGGGGCTTTTATATAGGGAACCTTGAGCTTATGATTGAATAAAACGTTTAGTTCTTCTTCTCCATCTTTTAATTCAATTATTTGAACCGAAGTAGTTGTTTCATCTTCTTCACTTGATGAAGAAAACAATTCACCAGGATTTAAATATTGAACTACAATTCTGAACCATCTTATAGGATATTCGTCAATGACAGAAAGTAAGTTTTGAAACAATTCTTCCATCTCCTCCCTGTCAGTTATTATATGTTCAAATTTGATAAATTTGTTTTCCATGTTGTTAGTTAGAGTGTTGGAAGTGGAATGATTTAATATTATATAAAAATTAGAACTAGTGGTGGGGGAAATCTCAAGGTCATCCAAATGAAGTTTTAAAAAAGAGTGTAAAACTGAAATTACACATTTGATGGTTCTACAGGATCGGAATACCAATCTGACCTGTATTTACATCTTTTTATCATATGTGTACAAAAATCATCTTGATGAGAATTGGTGCGTTGACAATGAGCAAGATCGAGAGGGTGAAATTTGAAACATCTTTGAGGACAACATGTATGAAAATATCTTGATTTGTAAAGTTTCAAAGTTCGCAATTCTGGTGGCGGTAGTTGTTTTGTTTTGCATTTGCAGTAACAAGATCCGAAGAATTCGCATTTAGTACAAGCTAACCCATCCACCATCATTGGCCCTAAATCTGTACATTGTTGTTCACAACAGTAACGAGGTTTGTACTTGTATTTTTGCTCTTCCATGTTGATGCTGCGGAGTCCAGTGAAAGAATAAGAGTGTATAGTGTTAAATAGCGAGTTTTATGTACTGTGAAAAGTGGTGGGGGTAATTTCAAGGTCATCCAAATGGAGTTTTAAAAAATTATACCTTACAAGTGTAAGGATTATTAAAATTTAGGAAGTTTGTTTCTCTTTGTTTTCTTCAGACTTTTTATCTCTCTCAGCTTTAGCCATAGCAACTAGTTCTTCTATTGATAGTGGATGTACTTCAGGGAATTTTAAAATTAATTTAGCTTGGTATCCTTCTTTAGCTAATACATCTATATCTTTAGTCATTTGTTCAACAGTGTTGTAATCTTTTCCATAGATTTTTCCATCAAGTTGAATCATCATTCTGTACAACATTTTCTTAAATAGGTCTTGTCGTGGTGAGAGCTAAGAAGCGAATGATTATTTATACAAGTATTACATCCTTTTTATTAACTCACATTGATCACGTGATTCTTTAGTTGTAGTTTTGTCTGTCAAAAGTTATTCAACATTGGTAATACTTTTGGAACTTGATGTTATGTTGACCAGTTGGCGATGAAGAAGTTGTAGGTTGTGTAGAAATAAATATTTCATCATCGCAATATTTTGTTTTAGTGAACATTCTTGTATTAGTAGCACTAACATCAACAGTTAAGTGATAACCACCGGTAAGTAAAACTCGCATTTCGTTGGTTAAATCTTCGAGTTGTTCAAAAGTTGTTATGGTGTTAGTATCGTAAGATGCACACTTGACCTTTAGGGACATGTTGCAGTTTTATATTCAGGGATTAAGAGCGAGATGTGTACGGTATGAAAGGTAGCAGTAGACTGATGAATTTTGCAAGTACATTTCCCCTTTTATAATTATACAAAATTGGGTCAAGGTCATCCTGTGGAATTTTTAAAAAAAGCAACATATTGTAATGTACAAAGACATTACAATATGTTGCTTTTTTTATTTTTATTTTTTTTTGTTTTATATCATATTTATTGAAAAAACAAATACAAAGAAATATTTACAATGTTATGTACAAATTAATCAGTAGTAGGTGTTACATGAATTGTAAGTTCAGTAGAGTTGTTTCCACTGGGTCCATGTGATACCAAATAGAGTGCGCCGGGTTGAATTATACGAAGATCTTCATTTTGAAGTAGTTGTACGAAGCGCTTTGGTAAGAAGATCTGAAATTTTGCTTCATCACCAATTGTATAAGGTGCCTCGCTCAAAGTGCAATTTATAGCATCACCTACTGAAGTTTCCATTTTCTTAATAGTATGAATGATGTAGTGTTTTTCTTCTTTTAGTTCAGAACATTTCTTTGTAGGTAGAATTGATGATTTAGAATGAGCGTTGAACTGATCAACTAAACTTTGAAGTAAGTTCTGTGATGCCATATTGATGTTGTTGTTAATCTTCTTGTTAATAAGAATGTCCGTCGGAGATGTTGTCTCTTCGGAGGTTTGAGTAATACTCATGCTGTGTCATGGTAGCGCTCTCACTTTTATAATCGACACTACCCCCACCACTGACACTACCCCCACCAGTTTGTTGAAGGAAATTATTCAAGCGGTAGGCATTCTTTAAAGCGCACTGCGACCTTCGATGTTTAAAACTTTTTGATGAAATACAAAGTTCGTTGAAGTAGCATTGGAAATCTTTATCAATTATTGCATTAATCACTTCGTTGCTTGTAAATGATTGTATCCAATTTGCTTTTTCCAATCCCCTTGTGTAGATAATTTTAAACTCTTTGCAATAATGATTCATAATGTGCGGCATCATGTTATAATTAATGAAACCTTCATCCCATCTTAAGTTGTGAAAATGTTTGTTCAACCATTTGTTTGTAACTTTCGCTTTAGTTGTTAGTCTATTAAATGGTACTGGAGGTTTGAACAAATAATGATAAACTACTGATGTGTTCATGTCCAAGATTACTAATTCTTTAATAATAAAATTACCATCATTTCCTCGGAAAGCTTGAAATTCAATTATACCTCTTTTAACTTCCATTATATGTGGCGCATTAGAAAACGAAACCCGTTTATTCATGATGAAGTCTTACTAACAACTGACTTAAAAATTGAATGAGCCGATGTTTATAACAGACAGGATTGTTCTTCTTCTTTCACTTCTTGTGCCACTTCATCAATATTAAAATTGGTGTGATAGTTGTTTAATTGTCTCCACATTTCAACTTCTTGAGGTATTCTATTAAAGATTGAAGTATCCACGGGACCGTATAAAATTGGAACAAAAGGTTTTTTGTCCAATGTATCAATTAGATAGTCTTTAATTATTGCACTTGAAAATATTAGTTGTTTCAAATATCTGGTGACGGGACCGGTAGTACAACTTAAAGTGTAAAATTCTTCTTTAGTGAAATATAATTTAACATTATGTGTAGTTAAATCTCTGAAGCGAACAATTTGTCCTCCACGATGTTTTACTATATCAACTTCAATATTTGATTCCAATAAACTTAATCTTGTTCTTCTTCCAAATGCGTTGTTACTTAAATAGCACTCCAAAAGATGTAAATGTTTCATGAGAGATTCCCAAGTAGTTTCACTGAAAGTAACCATTTTGTTTCCATGATTTAAAATAACAATTGGTGAATAATCCATTGATTTTAAAATTCCAACTGATATACTTTTTGTCATGCATGAAGAAATTGGGTAGATAATCCGAAGAAATACTTCTGTTAAAATATTGGTTGTAATGTTAACTTCAACCTTCTTCCTTTTTACTTCTTTTTCAGCTTTTTCTTCTTCTCTCTTCTTATGTTTGTTGAATTTTAGGAACTCGTCCATTTCTCGTTCAACTTGTTTTTCTATATCTGAACTATTATCATCCATTAGAGGTGTATTTTCTTCTCCGTTAGTAGAATTCATCTTGCCAATGATGTTTCCCATACGAAGGTTGAAGATAGAATGAAGTTTCTACTAATTATTTTCTCGCTTTTATATTTTTCGTAAAATCCTTGAAATTTATACAATTACATAATTGTTTGTTTTCAACTTGTCTTTCACAAATGAAATTCTAACCTCAAAAATTAAAGCAGATAATTCTAACCTCAAAAATTTGCAGTTGTTGTACAATTCTTCTTAAAGTACATTCTTCACAATTCCGGTCAGCGGTGTGTAAGTAACTATTTTATCATGTAGAATTAGACAGTATGCCGAAGTTCCATCCGCTACTGGTTCTTCAAATTCCATTTCAATTTTTATATCCACACTTGATGATTTTACCGATTCATTTTGTTTTGAACAATCGATTACAATTATTGGAGCCTTGGAATAATACTGGTCAGGTGATAATAGTGGTGTATTAGTCTTTCCATAATATGATGATTGAAATCTTGCATACATATCGTATAAAATGGAAAAACGTTTTTTGCTGAACATGACATTCAAATTGTCATAGGGAAAGAATTGAGAGTTTAGAAAAACTTTACAATTCTTTATTTTACAGTGATCAAATTGACCAGCATTTGCAGTGATAACATCTTTTCGCTTAGTTTGAAAACCGAGTATTATGTACCTTGCTCGTTCCAAGTAAGTTGATGTCTTGACGGTCCATGTTTGTCGTTCTGTCTGAGGTAGTGTAGGGTATTCATGAAATTCCCAACTTCGGAATGGCATCACAATATCACGGTCAGATTTCAACTTTCTCAATAATAGGATTCTATGTTCATCAGCCAATCTTACATGAGGTACTCTCCAAACAACTTTATCCAACTGTAGTTGCCATTCCAGTTTATCTTCCGTAGTTGCAGGGTCTGCAAGTATCAAGTCCTTATTAGTTGAAGATCTGAGTAATACTAATTCTTGTTTGACATTTATTATTACCCGTTTGTAATCTTCAGCGAATCCCAAAAGCAATCGTAAAGGTACATGAAAATCAAAGTGACCGTTGGAAGCTGGTGTTATAGTGTCTTTATCGGGGGCAACCCATCCGGCAGTGACTATTGAATTCTTCTCATGCGGTGTTAATGATGTTAATCCTTTCAATGTAGTTGTTAAACCAACCTTTTTTGTTGAATCAACCGTCACCCCTGATATTTCATATCTTATTTCATCAAAAAGATATGCCATCGGGTTATTTATAAAAGGAACTGTTGAAGCAGTTTTTCCATCCAATTTTAATACCCGTCCTTCGATGTACAAGTAACTTTCACACGGTAAAGTGTAAATATCTTGTTGTTGAATGGGGATCCTTATTTCATCGTTATTGTTTAATTTTGATGAAGTGTAAGGGTTGTGCGTGTGATATTCCTTCTCCCATAGTGTTTCGTCGAACGTTGGTCCTTGAGATATATCCAGGATATCCATCGCTGTTAAGTTTCAATCCAATCTTCTGTAGAAAACGAATGTTTTCCGATGTTAACTCTTCCAATGTCGAGGAGCTACTGAGCTCCCGACTCTTCCATTGTGGTTTAAATGATAATCCCATGTTGACTTTTATGTTGCTGCTCTGATGTGTATCCGTATAGTAATTGTTTCTCCTCTAAAGTCAACACTATGACCGTCTTGATCCAATATGTTCAGTACGATGTCTGAAATGAAACTGGTGTTTAACGGTAGGTATATCAAGTTTTGTGGCTTCTCAACAATTTTAAAACCGGGAGCCACTGTTGGATAAAATGTATGTAAAATATGTTGATTAACTCCATCTCTATACGATCCGTGTATAATGTTGCACGTGACATCAATACTATTTACTTTCAATATTGTTACAGTTGAATCACCTGAATGAGTAGTTCCAGGAGTTAAGATTTTCTTTTTTGTATCTGTAAATCCAAGTAAACTGCCAATCGACTGTTCCAAGCTGACATCAATATAATATTTCGAAGTTATTTCTGCTTTTAAAGTATTATTGTTTCCTTTAACGGTGATATTGTCTTCTCCGAGTTGTTTCTGTAATAATTGGTTTATGTCATCAATTTCATATGCTCCAGTAGGAAATGTAATTATTTTCAATTCTGAGTATTTTCCTGCAGCATCCTTAGTTTCATAATAATGTAGTAAATTGTTTTTTCCTTCTGTAACATTAGGAATTGAATTGTAGGTAGTCAAATCAAGTAATGCCGCTTCCCATAATCTTTCCTTGGATAGACGCAATGCTGGGAACAGCGTACTTTTCAATGTGGATGAATTTCCACTCAGTGACACTGTATACGATGACATCTTAAAGCTGACTGACACTCTTCGCTAGAAACTCCAAACATAAATGCCCACATATTTCAGTATTGTTAGGTTGTTCTCTTTTGTAATTGTAAAAAATGTTTTTGGAGTTTCGAAAATAATGTTGCAGTTCTTTTGGCGGTGGTAGATTGCCAAAACTGTCAAAGTAGTAAATGGTTTGTCCGAGTTTTTTATAGCATACCCAATGAGTGCCTGGACCATAGGTGGAATCCAAATTTACTATTCCAGTTTCATTTTTTCCATATTTTAGTTGGTAATGCATCTTTCATAAAAACTCCTCGAAAGAATGGTATTTTCAAACATTTCACATAATCATTTAACTGATGATTTCTTAAGGCTTTATTTGGAATTTTCAATTGACTCTTCTTATTTAGTACACACGGTATGGTCTTAGGTATAAACCTGCTCCGTTTTTTACCATTTGCCAAACAGAAGTCTTCTTTACATTTGCCTTATGAGTTCTACGACGTCCTTTTTTAATGTTTCCACCTCTTTTGGGAGCGCCTTTCTTTGCAGGTCTTCCTCTGCGACGTTTTCCACCACCTAACTTTGCTTTCGTCTTCATGGCTGTAGTTACTGCCCAAGCCGATGCTTTTTCTGCAATACTTGCGTCACTTGATTTTACTCTTTGCCAAGCTTTTTCCGCTAGAATTTTATCTGCTATTGATCTATTTGTTGAATCTTTATACTTTGAATATGCTATATCGTGTTCCTTGCAAGCTTGATCTAATTTATTAATTCCAGGATCTCCTCTTGCTAAACGCTTTGCCAACTTAGTTCCAGGTCCACAATATTGATAACCTCCGGGCAGATGTAATTCGTATGGTAAAGCGTCTATCGTTCGATTTACAACAGCACCAACTGGAATCCGTCTAAGCAGGGATAATGCAGCTGATGTTATACCACGTCCTCTCTTGCCGCTGTCTTGACGATGACTGAGCGATACGGTCTTCATTATGTTGTCTTATATAACTGGCGTGTTTACTCCACGAGATACTTTACACAAATGAATAACTTGTGCAAAATCTTTTATATTTAAAGACTTAGTTATTCAAATTAATTATATACTGATTTATAATTCTATTTTTAATCCAAGCTTCTCGTTCATCGGGTTGAATCATCACATGATTCGTTGTACTAGCTATATGATTGTGGGTATCAATAAGTAAATTGCCCACTATTCTTATTAAACAATCAAAATTTACAGCATCTTTTGGATGTTGAGGATCATGTAATTGCATAATACGTTTATCATTACATGTGTAAGCTGTTGAATCACTTTTTGATGTTTTTATGACTTGTCCAATAGTAGCAGCATCATTTGAATCTTCACCTGGTAAAATATTAATTATTTTCTTCATCTTTGCATCATATTGGGTCCCAAAGTGTTTATCCCAAGTTATTGTTTGTTTCATTGTAACACAATCATTTTCTTCGTAACCAGGATAAATATCTTTTATTCTTCTATTACGACCATTGTATGTACCTAATGTACCACCACTCGCAATTAATGTTTGCACCATTAGAGGTACATCTGTATCTTTTATACCAAATCTTCCATTTGTTATTGTTTTATGTCCTGCATCCCATTCATCATTATTTCCTTGCATTAAATTAAACTTTTCATTTCCATGTATAAATTTATCTCCCCGCTTTAACACGGCATCTTCATGTTTTACAAAATTGGATGTTTCCTTTTTTAATTCTTTAGATAATTGTTCCATAGTAACAGCATCTTTTGGTTGAGAACCGAACTTTACATTTGACAACACTTTCCCATGACAATCGATTTCATCACCATCTTGTAAAATACAGTTGTCCTTGATGTATTTTAGGTTTACAGCATCACCGTCTTCCTTTGGGTATCCAATGTCATTTATAATAAATTTATAAAAAGAAAATCCATGTTCAGTTTTTTCCGGTATTATAGAATGTAAATATTCTTTATTAACTGAATCTTTATCATTTTTGGGATTTCCCACGTTGGTTATTCTATAATTTCCAGCATCATAAGTTTGTCCATCTTTTAAGTTATTACCCCATTGCAATTTTAAAGTATTTGAAAGTTCAGATGATAAGTACTCTTTAGTAATTGCATCAGAACCTTCAGTTGGTTTACCAACATTAATTATTCTATGTGATTTAACATCGTAAGTATTCTTATGTAATTTCAATGATGTTGAAGTAGCTTCTTTTACTGTCTTCAAATTTGCTCCATCAGTATCTTCTTCTGGATCTTTAACTAGTTTTAAACGTTTATTACTTATGCTATAGTCACCTTCAGGTGTTTGCGGTAATCCACTTCTTTTTCTGTCTTCTCCAACTTGCACTCCTAACGCGGAGTACCGTCCGAACTTGTCGACGCTCATGTTAGAACTGATACGTCTTACGCTTGCAACTCTTTTATATCCGCGGACAATTATACAACTATACCACGATTCCTAAGTTCATCAACTAGAGCCACCCATTCATTATTCAAACCCGTATGACCGGCTTTCATGGCTTCATGCAATAGTCTCATTCGGTCAACCAATTTATTGATGTCGTTGTAGTAAATCACATTTGTATTGTATAGATTTTTCATCAATCCTTTACCAGAGGTTGAAGTATCTCCTTTACTCTTTTTACCATGTTGTTCAAGAAGTGATAAATCCATAAGTGATAAAGATTTTCTTTTCAGTGGTTGTCTCACCGCTGGTGCAGTACGTAATGTTGGCAATTTTCGTGGAGGAAACAACTTTTTTATAACGATGTTATATTTTGTTGCACGTGAACGATTAATCATTGCATCCTTTGAGTAGTTTCTTTTATGAGCGTTAGTATTTTGTAGAATCTCCTTAAAAACACTTAAATCTTTGGATGAATATCTTAGTGGTATGTTTTTAAAAATTAATTCATATAATCCTTTTGTTCCTTTATATCTATGCTCACCAATAATGATGTAATCGTCTTGTGTTATTTCAAGCTTTGAATCGCCGATCTTCAATTCATTCCCATCAATTCTTGCTCCGTATACATGTGATCTACTCAAATTTGGGTTTGATTTCATGTCATGTAGCATTTTCATTATATATTTTCTTCCAAGAGGTCCATGTTGTAATATATCGCTACTTAATTGAGTTAAATTTGGAATAGATTGTTCTGCTTCTGGTATTGGCTGTTCTTCTTCCTTTTCAACAATTGGTTCTTCTTCTTTTTTTGTTTCTTCTTGCTCACTAGCACTTGTATATGAATCATCATCTTCTTCTTTTTTTAATGCTTGTACTTCTTGTTTAGAAACTGGTAGTAAAACATCTCCTTCACAACGAGGTTTACCAATAGTTTCTGATATCTGTTTTAAAGGTTCCGTAATAGGTTTAAATGTAGTCTCTAGAAATTCTTCTCTTTCACTTAAACCCATCCTCAATGCACGATTCTTCATCCTAATAGAATCACTGAGTGATTTTATTTCTTTTAATAGTTTTTCTTGATTCACCATGTTTACACTGTGAAGTTCAACGTGTAACTAGATGTAGCATCGGTAGTTCAACGCATAAATAAAAATTTATCCAACCCTATACGATATCTACCATTTTTAATATCTTCTTCCTTCATAATAACGAGAAAGCTATATTTCTCATTCCATGCTTTGCCACACATCTCTTTAAATTTTTCAAATGGTATATCCGCATTTACATGATCATTATATATATGCTTTAAATTTGTTTCATCTTGCTTGAAGATGATCAACATATTTGCATTGTCTCTTATAAGTTGTTTTGGAATTTTACTGTATGTTTGACCAATGTAAATGCTATCAATATTATGATGTCTTCCCATAGCAAAATAATTCCTTATTGTGTCATGATTTTCACAAGAAACATCGTCAAATATAAAAATAGAAAATGGTTTTGCTTCATTTGGTTGCATAATTGTTTCACTGGCATTAAACTTGTAAAAATTTACTTCAGGTACACTTGCAAGTACTTTATCCAATAATTGATATTTTGGTTGTTGCAATGATTTTGAAAAAATGTATATATTGTTAAAACGCAATCCTTTAGGATTAGTTATAAGGTTAAAAACAACATTAGTTTTTCCACAATTTGAAGGACCAGTTATTAGACATCTTATCGTATTTGGTAGTAATTCACCATGTTTTCCATGATTTAACTTATCATTGTCAACTGTCAATTCATCAATGTTATTGATATTAAATCGATCTTTTTGTTGTACAATCTCCATCTTGTATAAAGGTTAAACACACAATGAGCTATTAAACAACTATACTAAGTCTTTTGAAGGAATCCAAGAGTCTTCACTTTTATCAAACCCTAACCACCGGACTTTAACCATATCCTTTTTCCTTTGTAAAATCTTCTCGACAAGATATACATCACCGACTGTTGATTTCAACAATTCATGTCCGTAAAATCCACCTTGAAGTAATTCACCCTTGTTATCCTTTAATAAATAGGTTTCAGGTATAGTTGGTTGCACTTTATAAATTGTAAATACTTCATTAGTCCAATTTGGTAGATATCTTTTACTAAATACACCTTTGTATTTGCTTATACGAACTTTATCGTTGACCTTGAACTTCTTTGGTTGCAATTTTTCCAATTTCGGTGTTGTATTATTTTTAATGCGTTTTAATACAATTTTGGCATTAGCACTATTTACCTGGATAGGTTTCATTCCAATGGTACGATGATATTTGTTGTTATACTCTTTTATAAGTTGTGGTAATATGTCATACCACACGTATGATCCTCTTTTTGAAAATTGTTTATACATCGCACCTTTTAATGTTCTATTGAATCTTTCAATTATTGAAGCTTTAACTTCAGAATTTGTAGAATAATGATTTATTTGATATT
Source organism: Neoaliturus tenellus (assembly GCA_030545055.2). Classification (NCBI taxonomy): domain Eukaryota; kingdom Metazoa; phylum Arthropoda; class Insecta; order Hemiptera; family Cicadellidae; genus Neoaliturus; species Neoaliturus tenellus. The sequence continues at coordinate 188,574,110 of CM061532.1, read as the reverse complement.
TCTTCATCAAAGCTCCAAAGTCTTTATTAAAATATTCTTTTCCATCATCGGTCTGTAGATGTTTAATTTTAAATTTATTTCTTTGTATTGTGGTTTCCATAGCTTTTGTAACACTTTTACCAGTCTTATCCTTCATTGGTAAAGCGTCAGCTATTTTAGTAAAACAGTCTATAATTGTTAAAATATATTTAAATCCTTTATTTAATTTACTGTGCGGTATCATTTCAATGAGATCAGCTTGATAAAGATCATTTATTCCTTTAATGATTGTACTTCTTCTTGGAAATCTTCTTCTTGCTGGTTTATGTAGTTCATTTACAATCTTGTCCTTCACACTTTCCATCTTCAGATGTGGCTTGTACACTGCATGTAAAAATACTGATCCATAGAATAGTTTATTCTCATTTATATAGTTTGAATATAGGTCAAGGCCATTTCATATTAGTGTAAAAAAGAGGGAACATGGCATTGGGCTTGCCATGTCCCCTCTTCTTTACGGAAAGGAAAAAGGAAGAAGGTAGAGGACGAAGAATAGGTTTACTGGTCGATAGGGTTTAGAGAGTAGTGGCCGAATGGTAAAGTATTAATTTTATCTTCTAAAATATGACGCTTGTCATCTTTGTAGCTTAATGCCCACTTTGTTTGTTTGACACTAAAAAGTTGATGATTATAACTTCTAATAGTGTTGAACGTTGCAGTTGTTTCAACATTTTCAAACAAACATCTTTTATAATGTTCAAACTGTACGTTCTTCTTCAGGAAAGAAGTTTTTATTCCTTTGGCCTTCTTCGTGACTTGATGTTCGTTCCTCTCGTTTATGTACAGTTGAAATGAATACAGTTTGGACATTAATGCTACAATTTCCATCATCGGCACACCATTTGTTTCATCTTTAAATTTTCCCAATACTTTCTTATTTCTGTCATAGTCGTAATTTGGATGATCCTTAGGATAATCGGAAAAGTCGAAATCATCTTTATATATAAAGGTGCGTAGATCTTCATACATATCATTTGTTTTAATCCAGTAAATTAGTGCATCCGTGTCCATATATGCAATACCAATGTTCTCTCTTCCATAATAGTTAACCATCTTCTTATAATGAAACTCGTACATATGTGTTTTTGAAATATCCAAGATTGACATTCCAAGATACAAAGGACGATCCATTGTAACTGACTTCTTGTTCATGGAAATAACAACTAGATTTTCATTAATAATTATAGATGAACCAAAGTTTGGTTGTTGCACCAATTTCTGTAATTTTACTGGATCAGTTACCAATTTGATATCCTTATGTTTCCTTTTGTTTTCCAAAGTCTTGCCAAATATTGCGTTATTCATTAATTTGAAAAAATCTTTTTGAAAACTTGATGTAGCGGTGGCTCTTCTTCTTGTGTTGTTGTCGATGTAAGGTTTTAACCAACAAGATTGAGAAAATTGTAGTACTCGATTAATTTTTGTAATTCTCAATCCTAAGTCTAAAGCTTGTTGTATCATCCAGTAGTGTCCAACATATCGAGACTTGTCGGTTAAAGTCATCATTAATTTTGGCCATCTTCCAGTAGGGGAAATTTCAGTCTTCGGAAGAAGTGGTAAATCATAATGTGATCATGAAGATGTTCAGGATATTCAAAATTAACATCAAAAATGTAACCAGTTTCACCATGCTTCGGTATATCCATTATGTTTCCAATCGATTCTGGATCTATCCATTTAAAATTATCATATGGAAGGGGATTCGACATTGCCCATCCGTATAAGTTATTTGCATCAAAATAACCCAGGAATGTTGTTGGTTTTGATACATCATAATCGGGCAGATACTTGTTGTTCGCCTTGAAATGTCGTGTAACGCTTTGCGTCAATCCCCCTCGAACTCCTGACTCTAACATCATAACCATATCTACATCAGTAAGAAGTTGTATTTTACAATTTGTTTCTTTCAACATAGCTTGCCATGCTAATCCAGGTGAAGTGTACGAATGAAGAGGGTCCAATCCATATGCCGCAAAACATGTATTTCTAAATTCTTCCATTATATCACATAGTAAAGTTACATCCAATTTAACATAAAAATCTGAATATTCTCCCAATGTTCTAAATCCTAAATCGTTCCATACTTTACATGCATGATCATAGTCCTCTTGAGATATGTCCATGTCATAAAGTTTACTTTTGAATTCTTCTTTAGCCGGAAGTGATGTTTCATTAAATCTTTCTAAACTGTCTATGTAATCATATGGAAACACACCTTTCCGAAGTACCAAATCCAGTTTGTCGTTATTTACAATCTTCTTTGTTTCGATGAAATCTTGTTTCCTTAAATTTTCTGAAAGTTTGGACAAACTCGACGGCATAAATCTGTAGGAGTCCAAGAATCTTAGTTTCATGTTTCCAACTTCTTTGGAAAAACTTATGAACTTCTCTGAAGTTTCAGCTAACACATCGATTTTACCGTCGTCTCTTCCTAGTTCAGGTATTATAAAATGAGCATCGTACCCACTGAGGTTATGCAGAACCACAGGAATAAATAGTGGTAAACGATAGCTTAAGTTGCATTTATTACAAGCAGCACCCCTGTAATAACCTGTGAGGTGATCGTGATCTTTAACTTTATAATTCTCAATAGTAAAATCATTTTTGCATAAGAAACATCGAGTTGCATTTTCATGTTGAATTTCTTCTTCTTCCTCCATCGGTTTCATTGGTACAATATTTGTATATAATCTTTGTGCATTTCCAGCTATTGAATATAAGTGATCAAGAAATATTTTTTCTACATTTTCACCACGATATACTAGAGGTTCTGAAGTTAATCCATATCTGTTTAAATGTTCTTCTGATAATGTTGATTTAACCATTAAACAAAAACTGTTTGGTTTGTGCATTTGATACTTGACACTTTTTCTAGCTTCACAATTTTCATCTTCAACAGGAACAAGTGTTGATTCAAAGTCCGCATACACAACTAGAGGAATACGGTACTGATGATGAACCTTTTCAAATGTAACAAATGCTCTGCTTTCCGAAGGTAAAATAATCTTTGCTTCATAATTATTGTTACATAATCTTTTGTGCTCTTGTAACCATTCTCTTGAGTGTAGCCCATCTGGTTTAAAATTGAAACATCTCTTGCAAATTAACTTTCTGTGTCGATCTTTAGAAAGCTGCTTATTAACAAGACGATCAAATTGCTTTATGTACACATAGTGAGACACATCTCCTCGCGTTAGTAGTAGTAAATCCGTATGATCTGGTAGCTCTTCTTTTGCAATACGTAAAGGATACACTTTGTTTGAACTATCTAATGCAAAAACATTGATAGACGTACCAGGATTTTTCTTCTCAAATTTTGATATATCTTTCAGTGATACAGGATAAGTGATTCCTTGAAAATTGTATCTAAATCTTTGATTTTCATATTCTTGGTTAGGTCTATTCACATGAAGTGGTGGTACAAATTTAGCTGTCATTGCATAACGAAAACATTCATTGTCTTCATTTTTAACATTAACACAAGATTTTGTATTTTCAATTCTTTTTGGTAAAGGAATGTAACTAGATCCCATTAGTCCATATCCATGTTTGTGAACTCTTATATCTAATACTTCAATACTTGTAAGACTCCATCCGGATCCTCTTCCTTCGTGTTCCTGAATTTTTGTTAATATTTCTTCTATACAATTTTCTATTATTGAATCAATGTTTGAACTTTCCATAATGGTTCGGTTTTTTGTTATGAATCCTCTTGGTGATAATTCTTCTTGTACATTTATAAACATAGCTTCTAGTAGTAAACCAAATTTAAGAAAGTTCAATCTTTTTAATTCTTCTTTTAAAGTTTTACTTACAATTGGTTTTGCTTCTCTAATAAATTCTTCCAGCTTCAAGTTTTCATTTTGAATCTTATGATGCATTACTACTTTACCAGGTAATGCAAATACTTGTAGATTTGGTAAAGTAGTTGAAGATGTTGCTGTTATTTTATATTGTTCTTCTTGTTCTTCTTGTTCTTCTTGTTGTTCTTGTTCTTCTTGTTGTTCTTGTTGTTCTTGTTTTTCTTCTGGGTTGTTGTGAATTAGTTCTTTATGACAGTCTAATAGAATTTCATCGTGAAACGATTCCGAACATTTATCGCAACGATACATGTTGAGATGTTTACTCTTCGAAATTTCACCAAGAAATGAAGTGGGCTCTCACGTTCCTCCTATTATAATGGTTCCCCCACCACTATTTCATCCTCTTCACTATCCTAGTAAATCAAACATTTTCAACAAAATATTAACCTTCTACAAACTAATTGTTCATTCGTGTTCTTTATTCCCATTGGAGTTTTAGTATATACTTCTTTATATTCAAACTTTAACAAACTTTCTTTTAACATCTGTTAGGACAGATGTTATGGGACAGATGTTAAAAGAACAAATGTTGGAGAGGAAATGGCTAGAGCACAGGCACTTGGTTGAACTAAATTTGCGCATAAATTAACTAGAGTTGAACTGAAAATTCGCATAAATTAAAAGTTAGTTCAAAACTAAAATTCGACAGTGTTAAAAAACTCTAACAGTTGAATAAAAATAAACATTAATTCAAAACTGAAATTCAACAGTGTTAACCAAATTCTAACAGTCAAACAAATAGGTCAAGGTAATCCAATTTAACGCGAGAACGAGGAATAGAGCACTAAGTGGCATGTTAGTCCATTACCACAAAGTGATCTATTCCTCGCTCTCTATTCTACATCTACTTTTTTCAGTTTACTTATTTATATTAAAATGTTCAAATTTTACTATGTAGAATGTCCATTCTTTCTCTTCAACTCTTCGATTGTTTTTAGCAATTGTAACAAATATTCGTTAGTTTTCACCAAAGTCTTTAGTTTGCTACATCCAATTTCAATGGAAGGTATTATAAGTTGTAATTTTATAAGTTCAATCTTTTCTTTCTTGCGAATTTCTTTCTTTATTATATTATTCCTTATTTTTGCTGAAGATTTAAACTCCATGTTGTTTCTGCTAAAGCCACAATAATAATAAAAGTCTCTTGAAACAACCTGCATTTATACACATTCCCCCACCACTTTATAATCCCCACTCCTTTCCCCTTCTTCTTTATATGTGGAAGGAAGTATTATAATTAGATTCCTAATATTTCTTTTCCTTCTTCACTACGTGGGGGAAGGGTAATTTGTTATTACACTAGTTGTGCAAGAAAATAGCCGCCAGTGTCCACACCTTGTTCGTAGCACTCCATCATAGATTGTGCCCACTGCAACATGCGGTCTCTGTCATTTGGTGTGACAAGGAAAGAATGACTATCACCATACAATATAAAAGAGTCAATTCGTACATAACATCCTGAGTCCAACCATTTATTAGCTTCAGCCATAAACTTTTCTATTGTATCAAATGGAAATTGTGGATCAATTGCTATGACTTTACGTTCTTCACTAAGTTCAACAGTATAATCATCATCGTCCTTATCATCTTCACTTTCACTGTCGTTACTTAAAGTGTCTTCAGATTGTTCAAAAACATCAGAAATTTCAGAAAAATTAAAATTTTCATTCAGATGAGGAGGCATTTTGAAGCAAGAAATATTATAAACAGCAGAGACGAAACGACAAGAGCGGCGTGTAGAAGAAAAATGAAGGGGTGACCAACGCTCGCTCCGCTTTTATAATAGTATGCAAATGAGGGGTAGGTGCTGACCATGACCAGTCATCGACCCAAAGGAGTGGGGGAAGTACTTTTCTTACTACTTGGATGGAAGTAGGTTAGTAGGTCACGAGACTTAGAGTGTTAAAAAATAATGGGGGAGAAACACAACGCTATAACGCGTTGTGTTTCTCCCCCAGTATTTTTTTAAGCAATAATTTGGAAAAAGCTATGTGAATTTACTTGCTACGCCCCCACCTTGTAATACCATCCAGTTTGTGTCTGAGGAGATAGTCTTTAGAGTCTAACTCATAAACGGATTTCTCTTTGCGCAAGGATTCAATCACTTTAATATTATATCTTACGCCGTTACAAGTTGCCAAAATGTGTTCGTTGTCAATAACACTTTCAAAAAAATAGACACAACCTCTCTTAAGCCTATTTCCTTTCACACCAATAATTTTGGATTGGTATTCAACAGTGGGGGTTTCTGTCACTTGTAGTTCAGAAATGTGTTTTACGACATGTACACGGCAAAAACTTTCGTTTTTTACACATTTCCTCCCACAAGGTGATCCTTTCTTAATTCCCCTAGTAAGCATTTCAGGGCAAGTAGTGGGACGGCTAAATGCCCTACGACGCTGTTCTTGTAATAATTGAAATTGCTCTGAAGGAGCGGGTTTAGGAGTAGGTTTAGGAGTAAGTTTAGGAGCTGGTTTAGAAGCTGGTTTAGGAGCTGATTTAGGAGATGATTTAGTAGCAGGTTGAGAGGATTCAGTTTTGTGATAGGTATGATCTTCAGGTGTACTAAGTGGTGGGGTAGGAGGCAATGGTGATAGTGGGATAATGGGTGTGCTAAGACGATGAACAATGGTTTCAACGGAAGGGGTATTAGGATGGTGGTGAACTGGCTTCTGCGGTGGCGGCATAGTAGTTGATGGTGGTGCGGAGTCCTTTTAAGGCGAAGGCGGTGAAAAAATACTACGAAGTCTAGAAGTGTTAGTTGGCGGAAGAATAGCTCCAGAAGTTGAAGGTTGAGATGCAAGTCGATTCTTGTAGCAATCAGGAAGGTTTTTGAGGCGAAGAGTTTTCTTAGGTGCAGGAACAGCCGTAGTAGAAATAGAAGTCGAAGTAGAAGTTAAAGTAGAAGTTGTAGTTGGCAGAGATAACATGGTTGTGGCTCCAAGTTCGCAGCGTAAAGTCTGGAATCAGAATGAAATGTTAGCCGCAGTCGGTGCATCTTTTATAACAATATGCAAATGAGAGGGGTAGCAGCTGGCCGAGACTGATTATTGACCTGGGAGGTGGGGGAAAAGGGGAAAGAGAAGGTATTTATTTAAAATAATTCGCATAACTTTTGACTAAAATAAGATAACCAAATTCTTCTTTTACCAAAATGTTTGTCTTACATAGACCTTTTCAATGATGTATCGCTTGTCCAAATCCGTCAATCCGTTATCAAGTTATAGCCATTTTAATTTTTCAGGTCATGACCGGTCGTTCACCCGTAGTGGGGGAAGGAGTGGGGGTAGGAGTGGGGGAAGGGGGGGGGGGATCGACTCCATTTTTTCGGGGGGGGAGAGGGGGGAGGGGGGGGAGGGGGGGGGAGGGGGGGGGGGTCATTGACCCTTCCGAAAGTGGGTCAAGGTCATTCAAGATTTATAATGATCCAAGGTGATGGGAACAGTAATACTGTTCTTACCACCCTGTTTGCCTAGCGGTTCCCACTCCCAACCCACTAGTTACGTTCTGCAAGGGAGGTCCCTGGGCCGTCCGCATCAAAGCGTAACGTCCCGTCCGCATCAAAGCGTAACCATTAATTTCAGGGAAACTGGAACAGCAGGGAGGCCCTGGTCCGTCCGCATCAAAGCGTAACGTCCCGTCCGCATCAAAGCGTAACCATTAATTTCAGGGAAACTGGAACAGCTAATGCAGAAACGCAACTCTAACACCCACCCAAACTAATCCCACCCATCATATTCCTAAACAAAATGCAAAAAACCTAGTCCGCAATTTGCGGATGTCCCACCCCTTCTAAGTGAAGTTCAACTGAACTTCTGAATTTACAGTTAATCTACCCCCTAACATCTAGCTGAAAGGCAAAACAACAACATAAATTATTAATATCAACACTTAAAACTAACAACACATCATTATTAAAAACCAAATAATTCAACACAACCAAATACCATCATTATTCTTAAAATTAATACACCTTAATGCTAAACACCTCTTAAAATTAATACACCTTAATGCTAAACCCAACTTATAACTAACATCGCAATGCGCAAATTATTTCTTAAATTAAATACAACTTAAAACTAAACACACACACACACACACACACACATACCACATTGCATTAAAAAACGCAACGTAGTAGAAGAAGTTCAAATATATATAGGCCTACTATATATTTGAAACCTCTTGCTGAGTCGCCAACAACCTTTCGCTATGAAAGTTTGTTGACGACTGACGCTAAGATCAGGCTCGTATTGCTCCTCGGATTCTCGAGTAGTGGGGGAAGTTGTTTCACTCCAGTACAGTGTTCAATCCAGTCCAGTTCGCAGCAGTGTAAAAGGAAGGCAAAGGAGTGGGGAGCGGCGCATGCGCAACAACACAAATCCAAGGTTTGAGGTTAGAATTATCCATGTGCAGTAGCGCTAAAGTGAGTAATACAGGACTAGGCGCATGCGCATAGCATAGACTCATTCCGATCCGGAGAACTTGTTGCATGCGCAGCAGGTTTGAGGTTAGAATTATCCATGGCAGCTGCCATATTTAGTCTGGTTTCACCACATAAAGTCAACAACCGGTGGTGACCGGCCATTGACCTGGAGGAGTGGGGGAAGGAGTGGGGGAAGGAGTGGGGGAAGGGGGGGGGGGCTCCATTTTTTCGGGGGGGAGGGGGGGGGGAGGGGGGAGGGGGGGGGGAAGGGGGGGAGAGGGGGGGGAGGTCATTGACCTTTCCGGTCGGTCATTGACCCCAAGGAGTAGGGATAGACACAGAACCCTACTTCTCTTACTACTCAGGTGAAAGTCGGTCAACCAGTCATTTGCTTGCCATCTGCCGCCATCTGCCTGGAGTTATTGCCTCTATAAAGGTGGGTAGTTTATCGCGCTACAAACATTCATTGCCTCGCATCCGCTCGGTCATCATCTCTCGTTAGTTTTATGTTATGACTACTTCACTTACTAGGTTTGAGGTTAGAATTATCCATGGAATAGCCTTCGTAAATTCTAACCTATAAAATTACTACTCTGGCGTTCTGTTTCAATTTCTTTTACACTTCATTTTATATCTCAGTCTTCTTTTAACTTCTGAACTTAACACATCGGTTATGATGACTGCACAATGTTTAAAATTAAAGCTTTTGCGAACACAACACATATTACGAAGTACTTCTAAACCTTCAATTTCTAAGTGTAGAACTAATTTAAATAGAGTTAGAAAGAAGTACAGTTTTAACCCATTATACTCTTCAAAGACTTTGCAGGTTAATGTTGATGATAGTGTTATTTACAACATTTTGCATTCTATGTTACAATTCAACAACTTTTAACTTGTTACACCTATCGACTGTGTTCAACAAGTTTTTTTATTTTACCCCTACTATTCCTCATATAAGCGCTGTCACCACAATTCCTACTTCATGCTCCTCTATTCTCTTCAGCTAAGCTAAGGTTTGAGGTTAGACTTATCCATGGCGGCCGCCATGTCTAGTTCAGTTTCACCACATAGAGTCGGCGACCGGTTATTGGTCTAAAGGAGTGGGGGAAGGGGTGGTGGGGAGAAGGTTGCCATTTTATAAGCCCTCTCCCTAGGCGGCGCTTCTCATTCAATCGCCAACTTTCAAACAATAAACACCTCTCCCATGGCACGAATGAATTATCCCACTATCACCAACTAGTTCAACTTTGAACTATTTCTGGTAGTAGTTGGGTAGGCTTTTTTAAAACTTACTCTGAATGACCTTGACATACTTTCCAGGCCCCCAGTTATAACTGTTGAATTTCAGTTTTGATCTTACTCTTAATTTTTGTTCAACTTTTAGAGTATAGTTAACACAGTTGAATTTTACTTTTCAACTAACTCTTAATTCATGCCCAATTCTACTTCAAATTCAGGGCATATGCTCTCGCCATCTGCACCCTGCAGCTGCCCTGGCAGCTGACACCATCTGACCCCTGCAGCTGCCCTGGCAGCGGACGTCACTTCCGGTTTAGAAGTGGCTTTTTCCCTCTACTTATGGAATACTACTCACTGACGGATCTGATTTCACCCTCGCTCTTTTTTGTTCACATTACCAGTCTACAGAGTACTTAAGGTCCACTAAATGACAAAGGGAATTGAATTCTTTCCTTAATTTTGTTTTTAATTTTGTTTTCTATTTTTTACTTTCTCCCCCTATACCATAGTATATGGAGAAAGTATTGTTTTCGTCAAAATTTTCGAATTTGAGTTGTTGGTGGATTTATCCATTTTGGTTCCCCCTGAGTCCAAAAAAGTGGTTTTCGGAGTGATGTCTGTGTGTGTGTGTGTGTGTGTGTGTGTGTGTGTGTGTGTGTGTGTGTGTGTGTGTGTGTGTGTGTGTGTGTGTGTGTGTGTGTGTGTGTGTGTGTGTGTGTGTGTCAGGATGTATACAGAGCTAGAGAATGCCCCAATAGTCCGATTTTGGTGAAATTTCGTACGTAGGTCCAAACCCACAATAATTCCAGGCGTTTTTTCTTCATTTTTTGAATTTTTTATTTTTAAGGGTAGTTTACCCCCCAAAACCCTCAAAAATCGTCAAAAATCAAAATTTCTCAAAAACGGCTCAAACGATTTTGATTAAAATTTTGTGGTTTATTAAACTTATAATGGTGAATAAAATGACACCACCCGCATCTCCGAGAAAATGCGCGTTCAAAAGTTATGGAGTAAAAAGTGTTTCAAAAAACTTTTTTAGAATTTTCAAAATAGCTGTTGTCTCGAAATAAATTTTACTTATCACCATTAAATCAAGCTCAAAAAACTAAATAATCCAGTATTTTAAATTATTGCTCTACGTCAAGTGGTTGCGGAGAAAATTAAATCTTTTGTTTAGCAGTAAACACAGTACGTTGTTAAAAGTCACAGACGCGCGTAGGGTCAAACGAGCGCTGCTCAGCTGGTAGCTATCCAACTGAGTCATCAAGACATTAATGTTTGGAGCTTTTAACACCTTTTTTATATTGTTGGGAGAAAGTATGTGTCAGTTAACTGATACCGTTTATTTTATTTCTACACACAAATTAAATTGAAACTAGGAGTACCGGAGCAGCGAAAATCTTGCCTGCTTCTATTCTACTTTTAACACGTACTCAAAAGGTTTGCCTTTCGGCAACCAGCTATAACAGTTGAGAGTTATTGTTTGACTTAAGGTAAATCCTTATTTATTTAAATTACTACCTGGCTGGGTAGCTGAGTGGTTATACAGGGTGTTCGGAAAAAACGTTTCAGGAATTCAGGAGATTATTGCCCACATCAAAATAAGCAAAAAAATTCCCGTCAACATATGTCCTAAAAAACGCTTTGTTAAGCCGCTAGCCGCCATTTGTTTTTTTACACTTAATAATTTTTCTTTTCGTAACGGATATGTATATTAAAGTCATATTTGGCACAAATCTTTATCATACCAATAACCATTTCTAGAAAAATAAATATTTTTTTCCAATGCGTATTTTCAAAATGGCGGCCATTTTAAGTTTTTAAACTCAAATTTCTAAAAAACGGTAAATTTTATAAAAATTTTACAAGGGACAAAAAAGTTGACAAATTAAATTATCTAAACAACGATACCAAATTAGTAAGGATCCAACCACAAATAACGGAGTAATTGAGATTTGAGATGAAAATAACCTAAATTTGCTTTATAATTAATGCAAAATCAACGTTTTTCTGAAGTAAAACCTCAATTACTCCCTTATTTGACGTCTAATCTTTACAAATTTGATATCAATGTTTAGATAATTTAATTTGTCAACTTTTTTGTCCCTTGTAAATTTTTTTTTAATTTACCGTTTTTAGAAATTTGAGTTTAAAAACTTAAAATGGCCGCCATTTTGAAAATACGCATCAGAAAAAAATAATAATTTTTTTTAGAAATGGTTATTGATATGATAAAGAATTGTGCCAAATATGATTTTAATAAACAAATCCGTTACTGAAATAAAAATTATTAAGTGAAAAAAAAGCTAGCGGCTTAACGAAGCATTTTAGGACATATTTTGATGTGGGCAATAACCTATTGAATTCCTGAAACGTTTTTTTCCGAACACCCTATATAGTGCTCGCCTTTGAATCCAAAGGTTGACGGTCTGATCCTGAGAAAAGTTAGAAGCTTTTTAAAAGTTCGATTCATAGCCCAGTTTCTATTTGTTATTGGGATTAATTAATGATGCTTTGTAGCAACTGGTCGATGTTAGATAGTAACAAACCTGGGGTTTGGACCGTTCCCGGTCAAAACGTTAAAATATGCCACTAGTGTAATACACCCTAAATAAAAAAAATAACAGCTCCGGGGCTAAAAATATGGGTTTTTAGTAACTACACGTGTTCTTCAGATAGGTACCGGTATACCTATGGTCTACTATGTTTTACTATAAACTAGATATTGGCAAATTTCGACAATAAACCTAGGAGGCTTACCTCATATGTAAAGCTAGTAGAAGAAAACGGCCATTTTCATTTTATTTATATCAAACCATATGCTTTCAACAACGAATGTCACCTTCAACACTGCACAAAAATAAAATACTCGACTTATATTTAAAATTTATTTGTGACTACCTTCTAGAGTTATCGTCTGATATAAGATTTGAAATTTGAGTCATGTATTTCTTCAAAAATGTATGTAAATTTGAGTCATGTATTTCGCCTTCTTCAAAAAGTTAGTAACATTTGTTTAAATTAATTTTGAAAATTGTACTTCTACATTACGTAAAGCCGAAAGCAAGGCCAAAGGCATTGCATTGAGAAAGATTTTTTACTTCTCTTTTTTCCTTTTACCTCCGTGGAAATTCATCTAAAAATTTCGAATCTTTAAGCAGAATACTTACATATTTTTGTTTAATGTAAAATTAGAATATTTATAATGTTAATAATGTTTTAGTACTAGTAAGCTCGTAGGATAAAAAATTATTTGTTTTGTTAGATAAGATTTCAAAATACACCAAATGTCTTCCCAAAGTCAAAACATTCTACATGTACATTCTGGTTGAAATGGGAGAAGTTCTATTTCCAGCGGCAGCTCTGGTGAAGATCGCAGGTAACAAGAACGGACAAGACGAATTGGAGACATTCAGGGCTCATATTGGAGCAGTAGGCCTACATGTTGTCTGACACTCAGGGCTCATATTGGAGCAGTAGGCCTACATGTCGTCTGATTGACCGTATCGACGCCTTTCCAAATGACACCAGCTTGTATCAAGGAGAAAATATTATAAAACAAATAAAATAATAATAATTAAACTAAAATTAGTTAATTTGGTTAATTTATACATATATTTCACATTTATTAATAATCTACAAGAATACTACTATTAAATTTGCAGATTGATTGGTATAGGTGTGCCAACTGCTTTATTTAAAAAAAAACATGAAAAAAATAGAAAAATAACTAAAAACTGACTTTTATTTTTTAATGTCTTTATTTCATTAATTTTCAAATTTGTATTTTAGCTTTTATTTTTATAATAATTTAAAATTTTTACTAAGAAAAATAGTTTTATATCCTTTTGGATTTTATATGTAATTCTAGGGGATTTTTATTAAAAAAAACGTTCTATATTCCTAATGTTACAGTTACATTATACAGTTTACATTACATGAAGTAGTAGAGGTTTTTTACATTATTTTTTTGTAATATTGAGGTGCTAAATCTATTTTTTATCTATTCCGGATCACCGGAAATTATTCCGGATCACCATAAAAAGCGTGAAAACCACTGTAATTCGAAAGGTTTTGATGTTCAGCCACTTTTTACCCTAAAGTAATAATTTACATAAATATCATATACTATCAACTTAAACGCAGATTAAATATCCTACATTTTAAGACCAAAGCTATTGTTATAGGTCTAATAGTGCCGCTGTATAGCTCTTCAAAGTTAGTCAAATCTTCCATCAACTCTAAATTTTACGTGTTAAGCTGTACCGGGGGTGGCATAATTATCTACAAACACTTTACCAAGGTTAAAACAAACAAAATTATGATTTAATGTATGATAATGTATTGCTGTCTACAAGTTTTCTATCTATTAGTATGTATATAATTTTTAATATTTTTTTATCTACGCTTTGGATCGAAATATCAACTTGAAACTTGTTATAGTAAAAGCTACACATCATTTGAAAATAATAATAATAATAATAATAATAATAACATCCATGCTGTTTAAAAAATCATATTCATTTAAATTTTTACTGATAAATATCTCAAAAAATTTTAATATAACAAAAAACCATAAAATTTGGTTATTTAACCAGTATCACTAAGATTAAAAACACTGGAGAACAAGAATAATGAAATTTTTTTCTCAAAATAAACATGCTTGATGAAGATACACACAAGCCAATTATGGAAAATTTGTGTATTTTCAGTAACAAATCAAGGCAGACGGAAAACTAAGCTAGATAGGATTATAAACTGTATGTTAACTATTTTTGTTTTCCCCAAGGAATGTGGTTGAGTTAGGGTCGATCATTTTGCGACCACATGTATAGCTCAACACGTGAAAACATGTCACTCGTGCACCTTAGAAAAATACAAACACTTTTTTAAATATAAGAGTAAACATTTTACGAGCATAATGAACAGAGAGTGAATGAAATTTACTCTTTTGACACCACCTGCTGTGATCTATTGGAAACAAAATTTAATACTATATAAAGAATGTTTTCGTCATTTTAGGTTATGAAGTTAATTGTTAAAGTATAAATTATTAGCAGATTATCATCGTGCTTACATTCAATGTGTTACAGTCTCTATGACTTCAAACAGAAATAAAAATCATGTGGTCTTAAAGTTACAGTTTGCATAATTTATTTTCTTTATGATAATATCTTTATGATTAGGATATTTTTCTTAGATCGTTCGTAACTCAATGCAGTGCCTTACGGGGGAATCTGCGTCCCACAATTTTATTCTGCCGTGCATCTTCATTAAATAACATCAGATACTGTTTTTTTTACACCCCGAATTTTACCTAAGCTTACAACCTTCGTAGTCATATAATTAAAACACAACGGAGAGAAAGACTATAAGTTATAATAATTTTAAAATATGACTATGGAAGTTTGTATTAAATAGACCCTTACAAATTTTTATATTCTTACAATACATACAATTTATACAATTTATACAACGAAAGATTGTTTTATGACTCATCAAAAACCATGGTTGTTCTGTAGTGATACATTTTTCGTTTTTTTATTTTTTTATTTTCTCCTTTGTGAAATAGTTTATGCTGAATTTAGGTCGAGTGAAACCTCTTTTGACTAAAAAATCAAATGTCGCCTAAATGCTAACTGTGGGCTTAAACTAATATTTTGTTATTGTAAACCGTGACAAATCTTAATAAATGATTAAAGAAGAAATAATTACCTTCTCATAAAGTCATGGGACTCAAAAACAATTTTCCAGATGGAATTTATTCCATAATCGACAGTATTCAATGTAATGTATAGTTAAAAGGATATTTTAATTTCAAGATATATTAGATTAAGCAGAATATAATAAATATAAAGAATATAAAGTGTCCATTTCCAACATTTAGTTTTTATTCATACACATTTTCATTGAATTCAAATTGTTGTTGACACTTGCATGGTATAAGTCTTTGTCTTGTCTTTCTCTTTGTCCTGTAAACATTTCCTGCACGTCCTGCCCTTAAGTCAAAATAACTCTTTAACAAATTTACTCCCCCCTCTGATGGTTAGTGGAGTGCTTTCTTCTGGAACCATTGTCACCTCATAATGTCTAATAATTTGCTACATCCGTGTTATATCCTCTACAGAGTCCCGAAGGAGCGGCAACACTGAGACAAACGGTGACAGTAACTGCGCCAACGTGCGTGTCGAGATGTTTATGTGCGAGAAACAACTTGCCAGCTGATGTGATAGGCAATGTTATCTGCTTCTCAATCCTTTCACCTGATTTTGTGCTATTCTGGGAATATATTTAAAGAAAGATTATAGCTATAGCTTTTAAAGTGTATTCAACACGATTTAAAGTGATGGCGTTTAAAATAATATGCTGTATTTCGACAATTTCCTTCACAAAACAAGTGAATCCTGCACTCGCGCACTAAAGATAATGAATCTGCATTCCTTAGTTGCCGAAAGTCTGCATTTTTTTGCCTCCGCTGTCTCCAGCAATTTCAGTTATGTCATCCGTTCCTCCAGCGGTGCCTCGATCGACTGGGGGTTCATCGTAATGTTTTTGAGCTTTTGGGAACTGAGCCGTCTTGGAATTTTTATGTGTGCATTGTCTCATTTCAGTTGTAAAAGGTTTCAAAGAGTTTTACTTATATAAAGAAAGCCAACAATTTTCTGTTAATTAAATTATATTTGACTTTAGACGGACATTCATTTATTGGATTTCTGTGTGTTTAGAACAAAGAGGTGTATTACTGAAAATGTAGGAACAAATTTATGAACATAATATATGAAGGTACCATTTTTTCCAATGATAAGTGGAAAGCTTAAATGGGTTTCAAAAGTTTTCTTATTAGATAAGATTTTATAAAATTAAAGTATGTGAGATTTAAAAGGCAGGGTGTCTATGGGTAAAAATAATTTAGTTACGTTTAAACGAAAGAGAATTAATAAAATCATAATATCACAAAAAACCTTCACACACAAATAAAATGTTCGAGGATTTAGTTGAAAAGGAATAGTAGATTATTATAGTAATATTATTTGAAAATCTAAATGTTGATAAATTGAAAACCCACATGGCAGTTTTAGGTCCATAATCATCAGTACATAATTTAATAAATAGGACCAAATAAAACTATTATTGTTTAATTAAAATCTTATTTATTTAGCAAAGATTTGTAAGAAATAATCTGAATTCAAGGACAATCATTATAAAATTTACAGTTGCTTTTATTGATTCATTTGTTTGAACGTTAGTAAATTTTGAAAATTATTTTGAAACATTACTTCATTCCAAAATGCATTAGAGTTACAGGTAAAAAGATATATAAAATTATATAAATTTTAAAAAAACCTAACAGTGGAAACTTATGGTAGTTAAACCACACATGTCCTTGCATTTTACCGTTACATACCGTTACATACAGTTGAATTTTACTTCTAATATTATCTTTTTCTTTTAAATTAAAAAAGTCAGGCTATTTTTTACAAAATTAACTGCATAAAGCGATACAGTATTTCTTTTATGTTCAATAATAAAATTGTCTTGCAATTGCATTAATACGAATAAAACAGCAGTAACAGGAAATTAAACAGTTAATTATAAGAGGAACTCCTAGTCCCTTGACCATAGTTATTTCAAATAACGTCCTAGGAAAATGACGAATTAAATATTATAAAATACTATTTAATTCAACTTTAGTAAAACAGTTTAAGTCAACAAATTGAACTGAAATCTTTTTCTAGTTTCACTCCAACTGCCTTCAACCTTTTCGCAGCCTCTTCCACATCGGCTTTGCTGTATTTGATTCCGTTTGGCACTTTTATGGCTCCTTCTGCGCCTCCATCAACAGCTGTTCAAACAATTCAGAAGTGAATGCAAGACTGTATTTTTAATGAGTTTAAGTAACGTTTGAATTTCTTATATAAAAACTGTAATATTCTTATAACAATTGTTTTTTATGTATACTAAAGTTTACAAGTAAAACACAAACCATTTTTGCCCCCACATTTGTACCAAGCTGCGACGCCATCTTTGCTGAATACGTGGTAACGCGTGATCCCTGTATCTAAAACACAATAGCAAATTATAATATGTGTAAAAATATTTAATAAATATAGCAAATAATAAAAATTAATTCAGTGATAGTTAAGGCGAGGTTATTTTATTGTGCTATTATTTATAGAATAAAAACGTTGAAAAAGTTAGGTTGAACAAACTTATGTAACATGGGCGAGTAGCTAAGATTGGTCTTATTTCTTGGTCAGATTAATTATGATAAATATTAAGTTTTGTTAATAGTTGAAGTCTGCAAACCTAGGGCAAAGTTTAACGAAAGTTTATTTGTCTTAAAAACTAAATATTGCCCACAGTAATTTTAAAGTTTTAAACTTTGTTATGATTTTTTCTAAAACTAAAACTGTTTATATGTGGGTGATTTTGTGGCGGATGGATATCTATATTTAATGGTTGATGAAAACAAATAATTGTGAATTGAGACGATTTTGATATTTCTGTTCCCAAGTGTATTTATTTACGTTAAAGTATATGATAATTTATGAAGGAGATAAAAAACGTTAATCAAACATAGTTTATGACACAATTACCAAAAAATTAATGTTGCCTGTATTTTTACTGCTTGTCTAACAATATTATATGTTTACTGTTACGTTCGTAATTTCTACCGTAATTCGTAGTTTGTACTTAATCATACCTAAAATATGGGTTTCCATTTTTTAATTACCTTTTTCAATTACAGCGCCATCTTTTTCTACTACATTTTCGTGTTCAGCTTCTTTCTTACTAAAAATAAAAAAGTTATATACTTAATTGAATATAACAAGGTTTGATAAAAATATTTAAATAGTTTATGTGATAATAGTTCTAATAAAAATATTTTGCAACCTAAAAGGCAAGACCATGATAAAACAGAAGCAGCATTCCCATCCTTAGACGATTATTGTAACATAGTCTCGTTTTCGCATAGCAGATTTTGTACTGCAAGCCTTTTTACTTTCTCCCCCTATACCATAGTATATGGAGAAAGTATTGTTTTCGTCAAAATTTTCGAATTTGAGTTGTTTGTGGATTTATCCATTTTGGTGCCCCCTGAGTCCAAAAAAGTGGTTTTCAGAGTGATGTCTGTGTGTGTGTGTGTCTGTGTGTCTGTGTGTCCGTGTGTCCGTGTGTCTGGATGTAAATAGAGCTAGAGAATGCCCCCATGGTCCGATTTTGGTGACATTTGGTATGTAGGTCTAAACTCACAATAATTCGAGGCGTTTTTTTTTCATTTTTTTTGAATTTTTGATTTTTAAGGGTTGTTTACCCCCAAATACCCTCAAAAATCGTCAAAAATCAAAATTTCTCAAAAACGGCTCTAACGATTTTGATAAACATTTTATGGTTTATTAAGCTTAAAATGGTGAATAAAATGACACCACCCGCATCTCCGAGAAAATACGCGTTCTAAAGTTATGGAGTAAAAAGTGTTTCAATAATCAATTTTTTTGATTTTCAAAATAGCTGTTGTCTTGAAATAAATTTTACTTATCACCATTAAATCAAGCTCAAAAAACTAAACAATCCAGTATTTTAAATTATTGCTCTACGTAAAGTGGTTGCGGAGAAAATTAAATTTTTCGTTTAGCGGTAAACGCAGTACGTTGTTAAAAGTCACAGACTCGCGTAGGGTCAAACGAGCGCTGCTCAGCTGGTAGCTACCCGACTGAGTCATCAAGACATTAATATTTGAAGCTTTTAACACCTTTTTTATATTGTTGGGAGAAAGTATGTGTCAGTTAACTAATACCGTTTATTTAAAACACTAAAATAATCCCCGGATAACCATTAGCTAACCTTAACGAGTTTTAAAATGTTGCTCGGACTGATGAACTTTCACGTAGAACGTATAATCAGTTAATGGGCCGCGGAAAGATTGTCTATACTATTAAAAAACTACTCTGCACTTTAAACAACGTTAATAAGATTTTTGTGTCTTAACTTAAGACAAAAATCACAAATAATTTGAAGTTTATTTAGGCTATATCGATGGATTTTCTCTCGCTAATATTCTGCAGGACTTAAAAACAAAAGAACTTAAATTAAATTAGAGTACTCACCCATGAACAACTGTTGTTAGAGTTACAGAAGTCCCGTCTTTAGCGAATTCTGTGTAAGAACAAGAAGTTCCATCCGGGTAGTAGTCTTTGGTGGTTTGTATCACATTCTGCTTTCCAGCTGCAACAGCCTGCAAATCACGTTTAATACTACTGGTAGTAATGGTACATAGAATAACTTTTTTTGGAGGTATACAAGGTGATCAACTCAAGTGGTGCCACCATTATTATCTCGCAAACTAGAATAGTTACAGTAAACTTTAAATGGCAGACTTTACCTCCTTTTTAGAGTCCATTAAGAGCTCAGATTTTTAAAATTTTGCCGGAATTTTCAATATGGCGACCAACTTTGAAATTTCTTATGGAACACCCTATTTTTATAAAAGAATAAGCAGTTAAATTTAAGACTTTTATACTTTTTGATATTTATCTCTACACCTAACGGTTAGGGAGCTAGAGGCAATTAAAGTTCATATTTAGTTCTATAAGAATAACATGCGGAAAACTTTATCCTCGCATATCTCCAAAACCATTCTGTAAAATACGAGTAAAATATACTTAAGAATAAAAATGTCTTAAATTTATGTTTTTAGGTCTTTTTCCGCACGTTATTCTTATGGAACTAAAAATTTAATTGCCTCTAGCACCCTAATCGTTAGGTTTAGAGGAAAATGGTAAAAAGTAGAAAAGTCTTAAATTGAAGTACCTAACCCGAATATGGTATAAAATATATGGTGTTACATAATAAATTTCAAAGTTGGTCGCTATATTGAAAAATGGCTGATAAATTTTCAAAATCTGAATTCATATTTTTAATGGTATCAAAAAAGGAGGTGGTCCCCAATTTAAAGTTTACTGTAACTTTAATAGGTTACAAGATAGCAATGGTGGCACCGATTGAGTTGATCACCCTGATGTATATCAGCAATTAACTGATATTTCTCCTCACCCCGATAGGCCTGCAACGTTTTGTTTTCTATACTTTGAAATCACGGGAGTGGCTGAACTGAATGTTTTTATTTTATTTATATATTATTTTATCCCTTAACCACGAGTTGAGTGATAACCCAGAGCTCTATCACTGAGCTACGGTCGCTGCCATTATTTAATAGTTATCCTAGTAGTTTTTGTGACAGTTTATAAGGTAAAGGTAGTAATAGTTTGAAAGGTTGACTATACTCAATTACTTAATAAGAAAAAGAAATATTTTTATATTAAAGCAATTTTAAAGAATAGTCCTTTACATGTCTGCAAAACACTCTATCTACCATCGAGAGAAAACTTTTTAAGCATCTATTCTCTGCTATTACATTTATTCAATGGGAGACAAGTATTGCAAAGAAAATTTATTTTATCGTTGTAATTTGAGTTCATAAAGCTGTAAAAAATAACAATTAAATATACTATAATTTACAATTGGTTTCTCAATTTAACTTTCATTAGTCAACACTAATCCGAGAAATACAATTTGTTTTACTAACTTGTTTTATAAGGTCAGTTGGCTTGCCTTCCTTTGCCCAAAGCTCTTTAATCTGCTTTAACACTTCATTGCTGCATTTATGAACACCAAGAATAGCCTCAAGTTGGATTGTTAGCAAAAGGGAGAGGGTCCAAAATACGTTCATAATGCTAAAACATGATACAAAATACATTATTTTTAAAATTATAAAATTTGATTAAATGACATTAATCGCCATTGATACGGTATTATTCTTAATTATTTGCTTTGTTATTATTCTTGGTAATATCATCAGCTTTATTAATATTATTAATCTATGAGTCATATTGATCATAAAATCAAAAGTGTTTTTCTTGTATTTTAGATCAAGCAATGTTTTTTCTGTAAAATATTATAAACAATATATAACAATCAAATTATTACAAAATTTACCATAGCTAGTTATATGAGTTAAATTAACATTTATTATTCCTCCAAATAATGACCAGGTTTTTAAAAACAACAAGTAGTAATATGTACTTACCGTTAGTTACCTAGGACACAAGTGACGGCAGCTGTTGTTGGAAACAATAGGCCAAATTCAGACGGCACAGCTGTTTCTTGATTAAACAGCAAATATCAGTCGCCAATGTTAAATAAGTGTTTCATTAGACTGCACACACTTAATGAAGTCATAATTGAAGCCACATTCAAAACAAATATTTCGAAACTTCCTAGATGCCAAAAATAGGCTGATTAAATGTAAATAAGGTAAAAAAATTTACAAAACCATCAATAATTCCTTTTTTTCAGCTTATTACAAAGTATTTGCACTTCAAACATTTTTTTAAACGGTAACCTATTGCAAACAATTTTTTTATCAACACTTCAACCCGTTTCTGTTTATTTGCTTTTTAAAATAAAAAGTCATCCACCGTGTGAGAAAAAATAACGAAAACGTTAAATATAAAACATATATTGACATAATATACATAAAAATTGTTTAATTTTACAAATAATTAATTAGGCTTTTACAACTTACATTACATTTTGTATCGTTCTAGGGAAAATTGCATTTTCCTACCACTGCATGGAAATAATTTCATTGCCACACCTGTAACCCCTATGCAAAGCAGTTCATTTCCGGTTTCCGTTTCTTTCCCGCTCTAGAGCGGCAATGATTCTTTACCGCACGTTAGATCAAACAGCAATCAGCTTATTACAAACCATGCTACAGCTATTATTCATTCTTGTCGTTTAGTAATTGCTTCTTTTTTAGTTTAAGGTTATGGTTATGTTCCAACAGAAACAAATAAAAAATAATCTAAATGACATTTTGTATTCAATAAAGCATGTAATATGTAACAATTATGTTGGTACTAAAGATTTGTTGTGTATTACGAGCGCAAATAGTCATTGCCGCTCTCGAATTGTTTGGCCGCACTCAGCTGACGCTTCGTGCGGCCATCTACAATTCTCTAGTGGCAATGACGTACTTTACGCTCTTATTAAACAAATAGCTATTTCCTTATTCAACTTTTAATAAAAGTTTTCACACAGATTTAAGATAATTATCATTTATTCCCTACATAGATATAATTGCACCAAATAAGCATTATTGTAACATAGTAATAGTGATATTGCAATTATTTGAATATATTACATTCGATTATTTCGATTCGAAACCCACGCGCCACGTGTAGCCTATCATAAGCGAGTCCTGATTCTGAATCACACAATCAAGCTGCTCCCACTGGCAATTAGCATATGCCAAATTTCATATGAACCTTATTCGTTTCATGAATCTATCGTTAGTGCATATTCACGTGTCATAATTACATGAATATATGGCACAGCAACTATGTGAGGAATGTTAATATCAGCTTATCAGGATTCACCATTGGATTCATCTACTTTATTGTTCATTTCATGTTATTTGCTGTTTATGTAAGTATTTTATACTACTAGATATTTTGAGAATATTATAATTTGTTATAATATTTAATTTGTTTATCAAGGCAGTGATTATCATTACTTTATTCTAAGTCTAAAATCTTTCAACTGCATGAATTTTAAGTTTAATATATATGATAACTAAACTAATGTGTTTCCATTCTTCAAGTGATGCTCTTACGAGTTACAAATAACGTTCCAAGTTTGTAGCTTCTTATAATAATAGATTGCTTATCGCAATGGTAGTGGAAGTAGGTAAGGCAGGTGCAGAGTATGTGAAGCGGCTCGACTTAAGTTCAAGGTCACCGATATGGAGGTATCGGCTTGGAAGGTGGTTCTGGAGGTGTAAAAGTAACGAAGGGAAAAGAATTATACTCGTAGAATGGTGTGGGGGAAATTGAAAACTGATTACATGCATTTAACTAGTGTAATATAAATTAGCGGATTGATAATACTGTGTCAGATTAAACCAGTGTGAGGGGCAAGCTTTTCAAATATTTATGTATGATTTAAAGATATTTTTAAGTAAATTGAAAGAAGCTTGGAGATCACTAAGTGCTGAACAAAGGCCACTTGCTCTTGGTGTATATTTATTTACCTAAAAAATAAATATATGGCAAATTATATCCTGTAAATTAATTTGGGTTGAATATTTAAAACGTTAACAAGTAAACTTTGATAGTTGTAGTTGTGTCATTTTCAGTTGTTTATTATTAAGATATTCATACTTTTTTATTCATCTAGATAGGGTATTTATGCATGTTATAAGTATTTAATTTGAATGTACTATTTATTAGTCATAGAAAAAGTTATTGACATCAAACCTGCTACAAGAATCTACGCGAATCAAATTTTGGACGTTAATATATTCAATGTAATTTGTCTCTTTTGATGTATCCGTAATAGAAAAAAAATTAATAAAGGTTTAATTCAAAAGTTTTATTCCGGATTAAGATTAATGTTCCGATAATCGTTCTCTTAAAATTAAGTAGACATATTATTTTACATAGTTTTATGATTTTAGTATTATTAAATTAAAGGTGTATTGTAATAATATCAAAGAAGTTGTAGTTCCGCAGATCACCCAGACTGTGGCCACGTGCGCTTGATGGTATCGGATCATGAGGAGGAAGTGAGGCGGGAGAGGTTCGGTTAAGGGCGCGAGTCAGAGTACAGTAACTTGATACTGGGGTTCAGATCGTTGAAGGAGTTACATCCCATCAGCAACGAGGCTCGATACTCCGCGGGGGGTCCGGGCAGCCTGCGGGTACAGCATTGCTGCTGCTGGTGAAAACATACGAAATTTTCACAGGCTCAGGAAAATAAACATTGTTGTTAGGAATGACTAATTCTGTAAAAAGGAATGCTTGTAACATACAATAACTAATTAGGTAACTAGTTTGACACTAAATTTGGAAACTCCAATGTTTGATAATTAATGTGTAACAACAACCAAATTCAATACTTATAATTTCATTCCTTTTTATTTAACATGTCTGTAGAACTGGAGTGACACGAACAGTAGGTACTTTACTGCTTATTACACTAAACTATGAAACATAATATATTTTCAGATTATAAATGGTGAAACGGTATTTTTAGGTACAGGTTTAAAATGTTAATTTACATTTTTTCGCAAAAGGTAAAAATATGTCCAAACTTTGTAAAATTACTCATCGTATCATGTTGTACGAAATTAGGCATTTGTTGTAGGTAGTATAAGTTTTTGCCTTTTGGAATAACTTTGGGTTTGCATTATAAACTAGTGAGTCGGAAGATAACGGCAATCTGGGGAGTGCCAGCCAAGATAACGGCGAGTGTAAGGGTAACCCGATCCTCCCCTGAGTGCTGAGATCACGTATGTGAGTCTCCCCCAGCGCCAACAGCTCAGATATACGGGGGATATCGACCAACCAGGAACTACCTACCACTCCACTAGTCGAAGTAATGGCAAGTTAACGAGTGTGAGCCACGATAACGGCGAGTGTAAGGGTAACCCGATCCTCCCCTGAGTGCTGAGATCACGTATGTGAGTCTCCCCCAGCGACAACGGCTCGGATATACGGGGGATATCGACCAACCAGGAACTACCTACCACTCCACTAGTCGAAGTAATGGCAAGTTAACGAGTGTGAGCCACGATAACGGCGAGTGTAAGGGTAACCCGATCCTCCCCTGAGTGCTGAGATCACGTGTGTGAGTCTCCCCTAGCGACAACGGCTTGGATATACGGGGGATATCGACCAACCAGGAACTACCTACCACTCCACTAGTCGAAGTAATGGCAAGATAACGAGTGTGAGCCACGATAACGGCGAGTGTAAGGGTAACCCGATCCTCCCCTGAGTGCTGAGATCACGTATGTGAGTCTCCCCTAGCGACAACGGCTCGGATATACGGGGGATATCGACCAACCAGGAACTACCTACCACTCCACTAGTCGAAGTGGCAAGTGCCTGAGTGCCGAGATCACGTATGTGAGTCTCCCCCAGGGCCAACGGCTAAGATATCGACAAACCAAGAACTTTCTATTACACCACTAGTCAAGCACATTGTGCAGTTTGAATGATTTAAGTTCGAATATTTTGACAATAAATATTAATATTATCTTGAACCAATGACATTTTTGTAATGTAAACAGATATTTTTATTATAATTTAATGTTGTACAATCCGAAACTATATTCATACAGATATATACTCGACACAAGCTCGATTTACATGAAGCCACGTTTATATCTCATATAAATATTCAAACATTTGCATGTAAATGGGATAGATGAATGCAACTGTAGCGAATAGTTCATGACATACACGGACCTATTGAAAGCAGACTGTTAACAGATGCGCCCCAATGGGCGTAATTCAAATCAACTCGTGTAGAGCAGTTGCTATGTATTTTTTCAAATGAAAAACTCACATCCAGTTAAAAAATTTGTTTTGAATAAACACAAATTTCTTAAATTCAAGGAAAAAAGTCATTTTAGGTTCGTCACGTTCTAGTTTGAAAACTTGAAAACTTAAAACATGTATTTGTATTAAGTCAAAAACTAATTTACGATACCTTCTTTACTAAATTTGATCGAAATTATTTCGTTCCTTTGAATGCAAAGGTTTTTGCAATAATATACAGAGTTTCCTAAATGAATGGTACAGCTTTGTATGCTTATAAAAGATTTACTATGAGTGATCGAAAAATATGGTTGACACATCTGAATTTCGCCGGGTCAGTTGGGTTTATTGCTGTCTTAGAAAACAGGATTTCCATTGTTGTAGGTTAAATTTTGCAATAACTTCAAATTTCATATTGTGATCTTGAAAAAGAATTTTAAAAGGGATCGATAAGTAGAGGTCGTCTAATATCATGGCATAGCTTTCTAGATGGCAGAATTGACCCCAGGCGATGTTTTTGTTTGGGAATATGTTAAAAACATTGTATACTCTCACGACGATCTGTGATTTTGCTCATTTAAAGGAAAGGATTTAGAAGACAGCATCATTGATTACAAGAGCATGTTGCACAGCTCATGGACTAAGATTGACCATACATTAGGTGTCTTCGGAGCTATCGGTGTTAGACACATTGAAATGTATTGATTGTATTGTTTTATGACATATTCAGGTATATGGTTACTATCATAGATTAAGATTAAGCATACTCCTCAAGTAGATTGCCCATTCTGTGGTGAACTATGGACCGGGCCGCGGCGGGCCGACGCTATAGCGCTCCTCGCGGTCTACTCGGACCTTGAGCGATCGGGCGGTGGCGCATGCTTGAGGAGTATGCTTAATCTATGTTACTATTAAATGTTATGTGTACTTTTATGGCACCTATGATAAAGTTACCTCAAGAATGTAACGAAAGTACATCCATATTATAAAAACAAATAATTGATAACAGTTAACTTTAAATGAATAGGTTTTATTTGGTAGTCAGGTTACACAACTTATCTTTATCATCCTTGCATAAAAACCTATTAAATGTTATTTAAGAATGCATTTCATGACATTTTGGGCCGTGGTAATAACTAAGTTCAGATGTGTGTAGTTTCATAAATTGAAGTAATTAAAATTAATTTGTTCAAGAGGTAAAAATGTAATTTCTATCAACTGACAGGTCATATAAAGCTCCGCTCACCCAACCGCTAATTGGCGATCTCTAATTTAATTGTTAAGTGGCTGTGGACTGGTGATCTGTCAGTCAGTGGAGCGGTGATGGAGTGGTCAGTGATTCAGTGGGCCCGGACCGCCAGCCGTTATTGCATTGTCGGTGAAGGGCTGTTCATCAAACACAAACCTTGCGAGCAGGGCGGATAAAGGGTTGTTATTCGAGGGCTGCTGCACGTTCGAGAGCTCACGTGTCTTAGTTATTAAGATTGCCCTTTTGGAAATGACCCTTAGTAAATAAAGTTCAGTCTATTGCGGCCCTGGAGTGTTTACCAGTTGGCCATTTTGTGGATCGATTTTAGGTATTACTAGATGATGCATCGGTCTCGATCACATTTATATGTATGTTAAAAAATAACAATCGCAGTAATAACCGCAGTTTCACATTGATATTCCTTGTCTTTTAATCCCGCTATGCCTAATCCCAAAACTCTTTTCTAACAGTTAGTTTTTGTTTAAAAGTAAAAAATAGTTTAAAATATGTAAAATGTCTTCTTCCTAACTATAAACTAACTATAAAATGTCTGCAAATCTTTGCGTTTTATGCTACTTTATTAATGTATTTTTGGCCATATTACCATTGATATACGACGACAAATGGTACAGAATAGTACAGTAGCACCATCCTACAAGGGGGTCATGTTCTCGGTAAAATTTGAACTTTCATCCCAGGAGGAGTGTTATGATTGGAAAAAAAAACATTTGATTTTTTATCAGCATTGGAGTCAGAACATAAATGTTTATCATTTGTTTGTGCAGCAGCTCAAGCTTCTAGATTGTTAAGAAATATTCATTCTTGTATGGTGGAAATATAACTTTATAACTATTTATGTTAAATTACATATATCATAACAAGTAGTTTTAATGTCCTTCACCTTGACATTAGTAATTTGACAGCATCGTGGTTGAAATTTGGCATTTTAATAAGTGAAAGTCTATGTCGTGGAAAGCTGTTTGACATCCATTTTTTTTGCCACCTGCTTAGTTATTTGAACACATCTGACGTGAACGGCTTGGCGTTATTGCTACACGTCTAACTTCAAAACCACGTACTGGTATATTGCACATGATTCAATATTTATATATCGCAGGAAATTCCTTCTTTTCTCCATTTATTTTTTTATTTCATTTTTTTTATTATTGTTTGTGGCTGCTTTCTTTTTACTATATAGTACCGCTAGTTTGTAACTCGTTATATAACTCTTTTTTGTTAAACGTCGTCACTCCAGAATCTTTCGTTTCTGCCAAGGTGATTTGCGGTTTTAGCTTGCAGATATACAATCGAATCATCTACCTTACCACTTAGTAGAACTAATGGCGATGCTTGATTAAGATATAAAATATTTATAGTGTCGAGAAATGCTTGTGATTTTACTTGAGGAATCTATTAATTTACTAGTATATTATTATTATTATTTACCAATAGTATAACCAATGAACATATTGATTCTCCTTTTCCTGAAATACATAATTGTAAGTTTTGTATTAAATAGATATTTAGACCTGTTAGTACAAAGTGTGTCCTTTTCATTTTATAATGTGTAAAAAGTGTGATTCATTAAAATAATTTACCAATGAAAGCTGAATACTCCGGGACATCGGTGACAATCAGGGCATTGACTTGCAAAGTGGATTGAGATTACTGAATAAAAGAGCGCCAGTAGTTCGCTCATGTTGTTCTAGATTAGAAGGGGAGAACCTCCCTCCAAGAGCTGCCCACGTCGACCGTCGACCTACGATATTCTTGGGAGGATGAGTCAGAGGTGTAACTCATCGGGGTGAACTCGGAATCGCACACGGAGGATTTATCAAAAATATAAGTGTTTAGGAGAAACATTTAAAAAGAGGTAATTTTTATCTTTAAAATTTTAAAGGAAATACTTATATTACTTTTAAAAATATGACGAGTTTCGAAAATAGTTGTCTTCTTTGTCGAACAAATTGTTTCTTTCACAGTGAGCATTCATCCGAGAAAGGAAATTTCAAAAGAGTAGATTGGATGAGAGGTAGTTTTTGTCAACGCCCTTTTATATTCAATAGAAGTAAACGATTTTTAAAGAAAACTAGTCTATTTGTTGCTCGAAATCGAGCAATTTATATTGATACAATACAAAAGTGACATTTAGTTTTAAATCAACTATATCCGACCAATCCAATATTGTGAATATCAATTAAAAAAAAATTTTAAATGTTCAACTCAAACCCAATGATATTCTAATGGAAAATTTCAAATTTAATGTTTGTATAGCGCCTTTATGTCCGATTTTCATAGTTTTTATTCCATCTAATTTTTTATCCGTATCCAACGACAATAAAAACTTGAATATCGGTTAAAAATTGTACGAGGAGTTCTCAACACAAAAAAAAACCCTTAACGTATTAAATAAGTATAGATATTTGAGTTGAATGACCCAAACATTTATTACAACAAATATTAAATGCGTTATCCTATATGTTTTATAATCAAATTTTCCTATTTCTCTAAAATAGTATACGCAGATTTTTTTAAGGACATCTGAAAGCTTTAGCACCACGGTACAATAACTTTAATAAAGCAAAATAAGTAGTGTCAAATTGTTGGTGCTGGCTCAGTTCAAGGTCACCTGAGGGATGACGTCATCGAGGTCAATGACCTCACCGATGACGTCATCGATGACGTCATCGATTGCGTCATCGATGACGTCATCACTAATGACGTCATTTCTATGACGTCACACCCATGACGTCACAGAAATGACGTGCTGATGACGTCATCACCCCTTACGTCATCAAAATGACGTCACCGACGCCACTGAGGTCAAGGTCACGCCGAAACTTAAAATTTTTTGGCACTTTTGCCGTTTCTCGCACTACGCTCCGAGTTTCAGTCAGAGTCCCCGTGACCTTGACCACTTGGAGCGAATTTTCGACGAGAAACGGCAAAAGTGCCAAGTTAAACTCGAGTTTCTGACATGACCCTGCCTAAATGGGCAATCGGTTATCCCTCAGGTGACCTTGAACCAGCACAACACCAACAATTTGATATTACTGTGACCTTGAAAACCTAACAACGGAGCGCCGACACCGATGCGCACCCCACGACAGTCACCGAGCGACTGACCTCCAGGCTCCGCGTACTCTAGGTATATCGGCTTGAGAGACTAAGACTCCAAACTGTGAGGAATGGGAGTAACTAACTGAATTTTGCAAGGAAAAGTCATCTCATCCAACATTCTAAACAAATCTCCATCAGTAAAACTTACATTAGTCTGTTTGGTATAAAACTTAGGGTGTCCGCGCAACAGTTTGCGCCACTTAGCTAAAGTCGAAACCCTTTTAACTTTGACTGGTGGACAGTGAGCAACTAATAAAGTCTTAACACGGCTAAGCTTCTTACCTAAAGCGTCCCGCGACATGGCTTCCCCTCACAAAAGTCCGCGCAATACTGAGAGACTGCTTGTAGCGCATGAGTGAAGGGAAAAGAGGTGGGGGAAACAGCAGGAGTGGGGGAAGGTCACAGTGGTGGGGGAAGGTGAGGTTGTACGCTGGAGTATCGCATCACTTCACCATGAGCTGTCCTACAGTCAACACACTGTTCTCTTGGCCCGAGTTGGCACTAGAAGAAACATTCCTGTACAGCTTAGGCTGTGAGGGGCGAGGAAGTAAAGTCAAAGTGGAAGTTTTGTTTAACTCCAAGATAAAGAGTCTTCTAAATAAACTAATTGTATCCCTGCAATCCCCAATAACTTTAGAGAAATACTACTTTATAAAGCGACACCTCACTCTTTGGCAAAACGAATTGGAAATGGAAAAGATCACAGTAGAACTAATCTAACTTAAAATCTGGACTGGACACTCATGGTAATACTACGTGGCGTGAAAACGCCACCCCAAACATTACAAGTTAGGTTAGTGAGGACCTCTGGTACGATAATTCGACGCCGGAGTTAAAGTGCGATGACCTTGAGTCAAAACACTGAAATACTACAAGTCGATATCGTCCCAGAGCACCTCTAGTACGATAATTCAACGCCGCAGTTAAAGTGTGATGACCTTGAGTCAAAACACAGAAATACTACAAGTCGATATCGTCCCAGAGTTAAAGTGCAGTGACCTTGGGGAAAATCAGAGAAAAAAATCCAAACCAAGTTTGTCCAGAGTCCAAATGTAATGACCTTGAGGCAAAAATCTGTAAAACACTTACAGGAACAGAGTAGAAAAGTAGCGATGCTTACCGCATGCAAGCCTGAGACATACTGGTTAAGCGCCGTCGCGTAGCTTAGGGACTCGAATATGGTGGGGGTATTGTCAACACTTAGAGTAGAAGTGTAGTGGGTGACCTTGAACCAGACTTAGAGTAGAAGTGTAGTCGGTGACCTTGAACCACCCCTGAGGGGTGGACCTCCCCCCCCCACCTCCACCTCCACCCCCCCCCCCCACCTCCACCTCCACCCCCCCCACCTCCACCTCCACACCCCCCCCACCTCCACCCCCCCCACCTCCACCCCCCCCCCACCTCCACCTCCATCCCCCCCCTCCCCCCATGGGGGTGGACCTCCACCCCAGGGGTGGACCTCCGCCCCATGCCGCCCCTTCGGGGGAGACCGGTGGGGATATAAGGCGGCCCGGCCACAGCCGGCTCGCAGTCCGCTCCCGAGCGTTGAACGTGAACGATCGGGACGGACCGCCATAGGCCTCACTAAACACTGAAAGGCGCCTTCACTGTTTAGCGAAGTCTACTCTAACTTTAAGACTTGTATTATTTTTAAGACATTGCGCTTGCGTTTGGGTATTAGGAATTGTTTTATATGTGAGTGTTTTACTTGTACCCCATGTCTCCTATGTGTCTTGTTTGTGTTTTATCCTGTGTGTCTTGTTTTGTCTTTTATGCCATATGTGTTTAATGTGTATATGCTTGTTCCAGCACTTACCATGTTGAGCTCAACCTATTTTGTAAGTGTGTGTTATATCTATCTAAAGTGTATACGCTTGTTTTAGCACTCCCCCTTGAGCCTTTTTCACAGCTCAAAGTAAATTGTAATGATAGGGACGGGAGTAGGCCCCCGTGTAAAATTATTTTTTACCAACGTTAGCATGGGTCCTCTCAGGCATGCAATATTGCGGCTGGGTTGGGAACCGGTCCGTTTGTACGCTGGCATGCAGACCACAGCTGTGGCCAATTTGCGGCGGCCTCTGCACTCGGACCGAGGGCGTAAGCCACTAGGGCTGTCCTCAACCTCTCTCAAAATTACGTAAATGAAACTTTGTTAGCTATTTGTGTTTTTTGTCCCCAAGGCCCCCGAACATTCGTGGTTCGCCATGGATGTACGGGGGCCGAAATTTTTTAATGTTTGTATGGCCTTGACCTAGTAACGACTTATACAAATTTAATGCATTGCTAAACTTAAATATTAAAGATAGGGAACGGGAGTAGGCCCCCGTGTAAAATCATTTTATACCAATGTTAGCATGGGTCCTCTCAGGCATGCAATATTGCGGCTGGGTTGGGAACCGGTCCGTTTGTACGCTGGCATGCAGACCACAGCTGTGGCCAATTTGCGGCGGCCTCTGCACTCGGACCGAGGGCGTAAGCCACTAGGGCTGTCCTCAACCTCTCTCAAAATTACGTAAATGAAACTTTGTTAGCTATTTGTGTTTTTTGTCCCCAAGGCCCCCGAACATTCGTGGTTCGCCATGGATGTACGGGGGCCGAAATTTTTTAATGTTTGTATGGCCTTGACCTAGTAACGACTTATACAAATTTAATGCATTGCTAAACTTAAATATTAAAGATAGGGAACGGGAGTAGGCCCCCGTGTAAAATCATTTTATACCAATGTTAGCATGGGTCCTCTCAGGCAGGCAATATTGCGGCTGGGTTGGGAACCGGTCCGTTTGTACGCTGGCATGCAGACCACAGCTGTGGCCAATTTGCGGCGGCCTCTGCACTCGGACCGAGGACGTAAGCCACTAGGGTTGTCCTCAACCTCTCTCAAAATTATGTAAATGACCTTTGTTAGCTTTTGAAAAAGTTATTTGTTAGCAATGCAGTAAATGTGTAAAAGTCTTGCGTGGTGAAGGACAGACAACATTGGAATGTTTGCTGTTGTCCATAGTTGAGTCTCTTTGGAGGCTACAGCGATGGCAACCTAAATGCCCCAGGTGGGGCTTTATTTTTTTAAAATTTTTCCGTGACCTTGACCTAAATACAGTAGTTTTCTAAATCCTTAATGGTTAGGTATTACTAACATACAAGTCTGCTGTTGTCCATAGTTGGGTCTCTTTGGAGGCTACAGCGATGGCAACCTAAATGCCCCAGGTGGGGCTTTATTTTTTAAAGTTATTTTGTGACCTTGACCTAATTATAGGAAAGACTGCTCCAGCATCCCCCCCCCAACCTCCACCCCACACCTCCACCCCACACCTCCACCCCACACCTCCACCCCACACCTCCACCCCACACCTCCACCCCACACCTCCACCCCACACCTCCACCCCACACCTCCACCCCACACCTCCACCCCACACCTCCACCCCACACCTCCACCCCACACCTCCACCCCACACCTCCACCCCACACCTCCACCCCACCCCACCCCCCCCTACCCCTACCCCTACCTCTATACCCTAGGGTGGGGCTCACCCATGGTCGGTGGGGATATAAGGCGGCCGGGTTGCATGCACCTCTCATTGGACCACCAACACTCGTGTTGACCGGTGCTCCTGCTCTTTGCATCTTTATATTGCATCTTTATATTACATATTTTCACTTCACTTCTTCACTTTTAAAATGGGTTTGAAGGGTTTGAAATTGAAGAATTACCCTCCAGCTTCTGCTTCTTCTGCTAACCCCACTTCGGCTGTCCAGTCTACTCCGCCTTCTTCGTCTGGGACCACTACAATGCAGTACTCGGTCCTGCGGCAAGCGCTGGCTGTAATCACGACTGTGACCAGCCTTCTGCCATCGATGCCAGCGCTAACCAATACAACTGCCGCTGGGACCAGCCGAGGATTGATTTGTTCTCCAGCTGTCTCCCTTTCCTCGGACTCCAACTCGGATGCTGCCGTTTTCCAGACGGAGGAGGACGACAAGAAGAAGAAGAAGACTTCAAAGCCGAAGTACACCCCATACTCCCGTTCACAAAAAATCCTTTCATACACCAAATCCCAATGCCCTCTACCTCTATCCCCTATCCCACCAACACCTGTTAAACCACCCCGTCGATCCATCTTTTCTCCTGATGCTCCCTATCCTACTATTGATATGACATCCAAATTTACCTTACCAACCATCGACCTAACACGTTCTCCTACCCCACCCAAAATTGTTTGCTCCCTTCCTCTTCACCGTGTAAAGCGTTCTACCCCTATTCCTTCTAGCCAGCCTAAACCGGACAAGCTCCAAAACACTCCAGTAAAGCGTCCAACACAAAAACGTAAGCGTGTTAAAGTCCCTGCTGGCAAGGGTAATAAATGCGATTACGTGTATATGTCAAAAGACTTTGGGGTTCTTTGCTGTCAGAAGTTTGCTGTTTTAGATGAAGACCGTTGCCAAACGCACTTGAACAAAAATATCAATCTTCCGAGAGTAAGACCCTACAGTCTTAACAACATTAGGTCTAAAACATCCCAACCCAGACATCCCTACAGTCCGCAACCGCTTGATATTAGAAGACTTAAAGTGGATGAAAAATATTATTTTATTGTTCAAACTTATGGAGCTTTCGATGCCAAAGTAGAAATCATTGTAAAAGGTGATGGCAGCCTTCATACAATGAAAGTACCCGTTCGGATGGTACAAAGACAATTTTTCATCCATAAAAAAGGCTATCTAATACGAAGGGAAGGATGCCAATCTGTGTGGGAAATGGATTAGGATGTAGGCCTACCAAAAGAAATTCTAAATTGTTAGGTTGTGTTGGACGATATTTAAAAAACAAAAATTCTTCTTCCAAATTATTTTTTCCAAATTTAGTCCTAACCCTCTTAAAGTAAGGGAGAGGGGTATTATACAAGTCAACTAATAAAAAAAAAAATACTTGACTTGTATAATACTTTAACCTGGCGGTGATGTAAAATCACTGGGACAATCTCAAACCGTGTCCTTGAGGGTAAAGACTAAGTGTTAATCTTTAACAAAAACCTCCAAACACTTGTGGTAAGCCACAAGTGTTTGGAGGTAAAAATTTTTCAAATTTTGAATGGCCTTGACCTATATTAACTATTCTGAAAAGTAAAGAGCTAACCTGGCAACCAAGGTTGTGTATCATGTGATACCCCCACTCTAACGTTTTGCTTAGCTTGTATGAGCTGTTCATTTTGCTTCAGTCTATTTCTGCGCTTGATACTAAACATGGCACCGTTCTCCTACAAAGGTGGTAAATACAACTTAGATGAACACACTGCATTTGAACTTTTAAGCGGTTTGAGAAGGGATGTTGAGTTTTGGATAAGACTTGATAGGGCTATGTTTACTTTATGTGTTATAAACAGACAAACCTTAAACATTACACACTACACTAAAATTGAATACAAAAATATAGACGAACTGTTCTCCTGGGTGTTTGAAGTAAGCAAGTTTATTGAAGAGAATAAGATTGAGGCCAAACTTATAATAACCAGGTTTGATACCAGGGAAGGTTGACCTTGAGCAACCCCCACCACAAAAATGGGTATATATAGGAGTGGTAATCCACTGTCCTCTCATTCTGCTTTACACTGTTAAGCCGAACGCTTCGCACCATGTCTGGCAACGCTTCAGCTTCTTCTTCTAACTCCACCTCAGGTGTTGGGCCAATCCGATCGGGGCCTTCATCAAGGAGTCGTGTCCGGTTCTCCGGCTTTGGTCCTGTGAGGAAGGAGTTGCGAAGCAGCGGAGCCTCTCAACCAACCACGACGGATGCATCAACTCAGACTTCACCAAGCATCATCGAGTGGTACAACGAAGTCATAGAGCAAAGGGACAGAATGCTAGAGAATACTCGCAGTGAGCTACTTCATATCCGGAGTAAATGGGAAAAACTAATTAGGAAGTGTGAAAGCCTGTTGGACAGTGATGATAGTGAGGATGAGAGTGGATAGGTGTGTGGGGTAAAGACTTGGACTGGGACTTGTGTGTTTGTATGAATGTGTGCGTGAATGTGAAATACAGAGCGGGGGATAGATCACTCTGTGGCAATGGACTAACATGCCACTTAGTGATCTATCCCCCGTTCTGGTAATGTTTTCGGATGGCCTTGACCCACTTTACCAAGGTTAGCTAGTACCCCCACCACTGATAAGTGTATATATACGGGTATTGATGTGCAGTTTGGTTATTCTGCTTTGTATCGCTTAGCTGAATACCGCACTTCAACATGGCTTCCAACTGCAAAACTTCTCGGGCTTCTTCTTCAAGAAGGCGTGCTGCCAACGTCCTGCCTGCTACTCGTGGACCTGCTCGACCATTCCATAGCATAACTGTTGCTCGGGCAAATGCTTGCAAAGCTCCGATGCTACGGACCTTGCTGGAGGTGAGCCAAGACGGGCAAGGCTTGCTCAGTCCTGGTCAACGGCAGGAGCAAGAAAGGCGTATGGCGTACTTCAGGCTGCAGGGTGTAGTTCCCAGCTTGAAGTTAGGCGATCCCAGAGTAGTAAGCATCAACGAGGCAGCAGACTACATATCACACCTTCACAGTGTTTTAGAAGTAAAGGATCAACAAATTGAAAACTTAAAAGAACAATTGAAACAATTTAACTTTAATCCGGTGGAGTTTGTAGAAACGGAGATGAGTGATAGTGACGATGAAGGTAGTGAATATATATTAGGTATGTAATGAAAAGACAGGGACATGTGTATGTGTGTGTATAGAATACAGAGCGGGGGATAGACTACTTTGCGGCAATGGACTAACATGCTGCTTAGTGGTCTATCCCCCGCTCAAAGGGTAGCATTGAATGACCTTGACCCACTTATAAGCAAGGACAACCGGTTAACTGGTATAAAAGAGGGGGGTCTGTACATCTTAATTTCATTCTGCTTTGGACTTTCCAGTAGAACGCTAGAAAAATGAGTGGATCTCTTCTTGGTGCCAACTTGGACAGGTATACTGTGATGGTGCATTATGAAAACTGTAGAGACATGTTGACGGCTGTGTATGAGTGTTTGGTGAGAAGGATTTTTCAAGAAAACTGCGAATTTATGTTAGCGTGGAAAAGAAACTTGTTTGTTGATGGTCATGCTACAATGCAAAGCATGAACCACCTCCATGTATTAAAGGTAGGACATCATAATTTGGACGAACTGGACGATATGTTTAGGGAGCTGGAGTGTTTGATACATCAGGAATGTAAACCTTGTGAAATTGAAATTTTTAAATTGGATATGGAATTAGAATGAAATGTGTTAAACAGGACTCGAACTTGGACTTGATGGAGGTTGTGTAGAACAGAGCGGGGGATAGATCACTTTGCGGCAATGGACTAGCATGCTGCTTAGTGGTCTATCCCCCGCTCAAAGGGTATTTTTACGTGACCTTGACCCACATAAATTGTATAGTTGGTGGGGGTATAAAAAGGGCGAACCAATTGGATAGATACACCACTTTCATACCATGGCTCCACTTGACAACACCGTGTTCCATCGCGACAGAATTCTTTCAATTCTGGAGGTAATACCTGTAGAAGTTATAGAAGCAGAGGACCAACTACCTGCGGTTGATCAGGAAGAGGAGGAGGAAGAAATAATGGATATTGAAACGGACTCTGACGAAGCTGGTTCAACGGACAATGAAGTGGACTTGCACGCCTACGAAACATTAGAGTCATCATCTGAGTCGGAAATGGAATTCCAATTGGAAATTGAAGAAGAAGAAGAAGAACAAGACACTCCTCATCGTCCAATGGATAGGATGTTAGTTGCCAGAAGAATTATGTATTGTCATCGCTGCCTATTCCGTGATGAGGATGATTCCGACTCTGATGGTGATGTTTCACCTTTGTAAAAGCTTAAACAAAAAGTTAAAAAAAAGAATGTGAGCGGGGGATAGAGCACTTTGTAGTAAATGATGCTGCTTAGTGCTCTATCCCCCGCTCAAAATAATAATTCCAAATG
Source organism: Neoaliturus tenellus (assembly GCA_030545055.2). Classification (NCBI taxonomy): domain Eukaryota; kingdom Metazoa; phylum Arthropoda; class Insecta; order Hemiptera; family Cicadellidae; genus Neoaliturus; species Neoaliturus tenellus. Next base: position 188,535,806 of record CM061532.1, on the reverse strand, counting down.
GCCTTGACCTATATAAATTTTGCTCAAACAGACGTCTTTAAAAAAACTTGTACAAATTATTGAATCTAGACCAAATATCATCATTTTATCAAGCCTACTGATAAATTTATTACAAACGGTTGTGTAAAGGCTAAATTTAGCACATGATTGATACCGTGTTTTATATGACGTCACTTTCCCCACCTATCTGCCTCGGATATAAAGGGTCCCGGTCGAGCGCGCTGCTCATTATTGCAAGGACATTCACAGAGTGTGCATTCAAAGCCAAACTGTTTGAAATGGCTCTTTGCGACATTTGTGGGGAAATCTTTCAAGACGAAGATCTTTTCACCCTACACAGAGAATTACATGAAGACGAAGATAGAAAAGAAGATATTACCATGGATGAAATAGACTTAGACTCAATTGACCGGTTTTTGGAAGAGCACCAGAAGCAGACGAACTACTGGGACAGCTATCTACAGCAAATGCAAAGAAGAAGACCTAGTGTGATACAATTTGCTGGTGCTGGACCATCTACTGCTACAAGACCTATTGAAGAAGAGGACACCGAAGAAGAGGACACCGAAGAAGAGGATATGGAAGAAGAAGAACTGGAAGATGTAAGACAACTGCGCACCACGGCCTTGCCAGGACGAGTTGTAACACATTTCAAAATTAATAACGTTCAATTGGAATTGGAAACATTCATAACCCAGGCTAAGGAACTTGTTGGTCAAACGTTGAGGGAAGAATTACAAAGGCTAAATTTTATTAAATTTGGAATGGTGTTAGAGGCTATGTTTAACAATACTGATGGTGAAACAGCATTGAGAGCATTCATTACCAAAAATCGAACCCTTACCTTCACCTCCGACATTGATGATATTATTGAAGAATGCTTGGAGGAACTTATAACCAAACTCCAAGAACATGAAGGAAGAGGATCTGGATGGACTTTGTCATCAATCGAAGGTATGGATGTTAGGGTTCATAAACATGGATATGGTTTAAGAGGTAGTAGTTTTATCCCTCTACCAAAGAAAATCCAAAACACTAACTCGTGTAGAAATGTTCAAAATGAGGGTAATGAATGTTTCAAGTATGCAATGCTAACCAAGTATGTTAAAAACAATCCTTGTAGAGTTGGTAGAGAATACTACGAAAATGAACACCGCTACAACTTTCAAGGTCTTACTTACCCAGTTACTTTAAAAGATATTGACAAATTTGAAAAGAAAAATCCTGGCGTTTCAGTCAATGTTTTTGGTCTGGATGATTCCAACAACGTTTATCCTTTGCGGGTAGTAAAGGTGGAGCAAAGAAACCACACGGATTTGCTATTGATAACTAAGGGTGAAATTTCCCATTATGTATGGATAAAAGACTTTGAAGCGTTAGTTGTAAAACAATTGACCAAAAGAGTAAATAGGATTACAGTTTGCAAGAGATGTTTCTGCTTTTCTTGGAAAGATTCAAGACGTGGAGGATTGGACTGGTTATTGGAACATAAAAGACTTTGCAACGAGAACTATGAAGTAAAGATAAGTCTTCCACCGCCTACCCGAGCTTCAATACAATTTAACAAGACAGTTCACCAATACCGAATTCCACTAGTGGTCTACGCAGATTTTGAATCAACGTTAGTACCACAGGAGCTGCCGGACGGCGAAGTGACTAGAAGAACAAAATATCAGTTGCATCAGCCCAACAGTTTTTGTTTACTAGTTAAATCAACCTTGTCTGAAAACCAATTGCAAGACTATGGTTTAACATCCACTCCAATACTCTACCGTGGTGAAGAAGCCACTAAGTATTTTGTAGACCAACTGTACGATATTGCTGGAAAGGTTCAACGCTTGTTCGGTAATATTGTACCTATGGAACCTTTAAACCAAAATCAACAAGAAGAATACAACTTAGCGACAAGATGCTATTTATGCAAGAAGATGTTCAGTGAAGAAAATCCAAAAGTAAGAGATCACGATCACCTGACAGGGTTATACAGAGGAGCTGCTTGTAATTCATGCAATATAAATTACAAACTGCCAAACTTTATTCCTGTCGTTTTACACAATCTTAGCGGCTACGACTCCCACTTTATTATTCCAGAGTTAGGAAGAGATGATGGTAAAATTGATGTTCTTGCTACAACATTGGAAAAGTACATCAGCTTTTCAAAAACAGTAGGTAAAATTAAACTTCGCTTCGTAGACTCTTACAGATTTATGCCATCTAGTTTAGCCAAATTGTCAGAGAACCTAAAAAGAGAAGACTTAAAAGAAACCAGCAAAATTGTATCTGAGGATAAATTGGACCTAGTATTACGGAAAGGAGTTTTCCCCTATGATTATATAACATCTACAGAAAAGTTTGAAGAAACCAGTCTGCCACCGATTGAAGCCTTCAACAGTAAATTAAACGAAAGTGAAATCTCCGTTGAAGACTACAATCATGCTTGTAATGTTTGGAACCAACTAAACATTCAAACCTTAGGGGAATATTCCGACTTTTATATAAAATTGGACGTAACTCTGCTGTGCGATGTGATGGAAGAATTTCGAAACACCTGCTTCTCCGCCTATGGACTGGACCCTCTACACTCGTACACATCTCCAGGATTAGCATGGCAAGCTATGCTAAAGTCAACCAACTGTCGATTGGAACTTCTAACAGATATTGATATGGTGCTCATGATGGAATCTGGTGTACGGGGCAGTTTGACACAAGCTGTAACACGTCATGTCAAAGCCAACAACAAGTACATCTCCGGCTTCGACGAGCAACAACCATCGGTCTACCTTGGCTACTTTGACGCAAACAACCTTTATGGTTGGGCAATGTCAAATCCGCTTCCCTACGCTGACTTCAAATGGATCGACCCGGCCACCATCGGAGACATCTCACAGATTCCAAAGGATGGTCCAAAAGGCTATATTTTGGACTGTGATTTTGAATACCCGGAGCACCTTCATGACCATCACTACGACTTACCTCTCCTAGCCAAGACTGAAGTTTCACCGACAGGAAGATGGCCAAAATTGATAATGACCTTGGAGAATAAAGATCGGTATGTGGCTCACTACTGGGTAGTTCAACAGGCTCTTGAATTGGGTCTACGTATAGTGAGAATTCATAGAGCAATTGAATTCACCCAGTCTTGTTGGTTGAAACCATATATTGATTCCAACACTACAAGAAGAGCTGCAGCGACAACAGCATTTGAAAAGGACTTCTATAAATTAATGAACAACGCCATCTTTGGAAAAACCTTGGAGAACAAAAGAAAACACAAAAATGTAAAATTAGTAAGTGATCCTAGGAAATTGGAAAAATTAGTGCAAAAACCAAATTTTGGAACATCCATGATTATAAACGAAAATCTAGTCGCTGTCAGTATGAAGAAAACAACAATAGTCATGGACCGTCCGTTATACATAGGTATGTCGATTTTGGACATCAGTAAAACCCTGATGTATGATTTCCATTATAACAAAATGGTTAAACACTACGGAAGGGAAAACATTGGAGTCGCATACATGGATACGGACGCGTTTATCTACTGGATAAAAACTTTGGACATGTATGAAGACCTAAGGACTTTTCCATACAAAGAAGATTTCGACTTTTCTGACTATCCGAAGAACCATCCAAATTTTAATGAAAGAAATAAAAAAGTAATTGGAAAATTCAAAGATGAAGCAAATGGAATGCCTTTAGAAGAAATAGTGGCGCTGATGGCGAAATTGTATTCATTTAAGATGTACCACGAGAACAACACACCGACAGTCAAGAAAGCAAAAGGAGTGAAGACATCTTATTTGAAAAAACACGTGACATTTGACCACTACAAGACTTGTTTGTTTGAAGATACTACGATATCAGCAACATTCAACAATATCCGAAGCTTCAAGCATCAAGTCTACAGTGTCACCGAAATTAAAAAAGCACTGTCAGCCCGGGATGATAAAAGACATATTATGCCCGACAAAATCCACACTCTTCCTTTCGGCCATTACTCTTTAAACCCTCTCAACTAGTAACCTATTCTTCGTCCTTCTACAACTTCGACCTTATTCCTTTCTCCTTCCGTAAAAAAATGGGGAACACGGCAAGTCCAACGCCGTGTTCCCCATTTTTTTACACAAATTTATTTGGATGACCTTGACCCATATAAATGATGTGAATATTTAAAACAACATTCATTGTGATTATACATGTGGCACAACAAACATTGAAACTTGCAATATGAAGGACTTGAAGCAACAAATTGTCAACGAACTTCATAAACCTGCAAGAAGAAAGTTTCCACGAAGAAATACGGTGATAAAAGGAATTAATGATTTATATCAAGCGGATTTAATCGAAATGATTCCTTATAGCAAACAAAATAAAGGATATAAATACATATTGAGTGTTATTAACTGTTTTTCAAAAATGGCAGATGCTTTACCACTAAAAGATAAAAGTGGCAAAAGTGTTACAAAAGCAATGGAAACAGCTATACAAAGAGACAAACATACCATTAAACATTTACAAACGGATGATGGAAAAGAATATTTTAATAAGGAATTTGCAAATTTAATGAAAAAACACAATATAAACCATTACTCAACCAATTCAGAGGTAAAAGCCTCAATAATTGAAAGATTCAACAGAACTTTAAAAAGTGCAATGTATAAAATGTTTTCCAACAGAGGATCGCACATATGGATTGATATGTTACCAAAACTTATAAACGATTATAGTAACAAATTTCATAGGACTATCGGAATGAAACCAAACCAAGTAACTAGTAAAAATGAAAACCTTGTATTAAAACGTATAAAAATGAATACCAAACCAAAAGTTGAAAAACTAAAGCCTAAAACATTTAATGTGGGTGATAAAGTGCGAATAAGTAAATATAAAGGTGTATTCAGTAAAAGATATCTGCCAAATTGGACCAATGAGGTTTTTACTGTATTCAAAGTACAACCTACAGTACCCGAGACATATATTTTAAAAGATAATAAAGGACAATTGCTTGAAGGAGGGTTTTATGGACATGAAATGTTAAAATCAACAGTAGGCGATGTATATTTAGTTGAAAAGGTGTTGCAACGGAAAAAAGATAAGGTTAAAGTACGATGGTTAGGATTTAATAAGACGGAAGATTCTTGGATACCTAAAAAGGATTTGATATAACGATAGAGAATCACTTTAGGTTGAACCATTACAAAGGATGGAGATAATACCACAAAAGGAGAGTTTTACTATTAATAATATAGATGAACTCACAGTGGATAATTCAGAATTCAATAGTGGGAAACATGGCAATTTGTTACCAAACACCGTGCGCTGTCTGGTTACCGGACCTTCCAACTGTGGAAAAACTAATGTAGTATTCAATTTAATTACAAACCCTAAAGGATTACGTTTTAATAATCTATATGTATTTTCAAAATCACTACAACAACCAAAATATCAATTATTGGAAAAGATACTAAATAATGTGCCTGAAGTTAAATACTTAAAATTTAATGCAAGCGAGAGTGTCATGCAACCACAAGAAGCTAAACCATTCTCTGTGTTCATATTTGACGATGTATCTTGTGAAAACCAAAACACAATAAGGAATTACTTCGCTATGGGTCGACATAACAACATAGATAGCATTTATATTGGCCAAACTTACAGCAAAATACCGAAACAGCTCATTTTTTTTTTTTTTTTTTTTTTTTTTTTTTTTTTTTTTTTGAGGGAGAGGCGGAAAAATGCATTACGCACACAGGTGGCCAGCCTGTAGTGTGGGGCTCCCCAAAAAACCGGTTTACCCACTAAAAAACCTCCTCTACTCTTTAGGAATCTAACCTGGAATTGTTTGTCACATTACGTCAGGCTAGGCCTAAATTTGGCTTACGCCCGTGGGGCTCGCTCCTTATCCAGCCGCTCGATCAAGGGATCTGGGCCACTTCGCGGTCCAGATCGGTTTTCTTTTCCAGGAGGATGCCCCGGACGAACTGTGACAAACAATCCCAGTTGCCCTCATCCTCCAAAATCTTTTGGCAGACCGAGTCCACCGAAAATACACCAAAGATTTGTGTGGCCTCCAGGCGGGGCCCTTCCCAACGGGGACAGCGGAAGAATGTGTGTTCCGCATCGTCGGGAACACCCGGGCAATAAATGCAGTCCGGTGAACCGGTCTTTCCCATCCGGTTCAGGTACGACCGAAAATAGCCGTGACCTGTGAAAAATTGGGTCAGGTAGTAGTCCACCTCCCCATGCCGCCGTTCCACCCATGGTTGGACCTGCTTGATAAGTCGCGCAGTCCATCGTCCTCGGGTGTCGTGCTCCCAGCTGTGTTGCCACTGCTGGAAGGTTCGGGAGCGCTCTTCTGTTCTTGCCGTGTCCTTGCCGATCTCGCCTTGTCTCTGATAAATCGCTTTCCTCTCCCCTGCCAAGAGCTTGACAGGGATGACTCCGGCGACCACCAGGACGGCAGGCTCGGACACTGTCCGGTAGGCGGAACACACTCGGAGCGCAGCTTGACGCTGAACCCGGGCGAGTCGCAACCTGTAGCACTCCTTATCTAGAGCGCCTGCCCACACCTCTGCCCCGTAAAGAAGCACGGACTGGACCGCGGATATCAACAGACGTCTTCTGCTGGATCGGGGACCCCCGACATTGGCCATCAGCCTACTAAGGTAAGTCACTACCTTAGCGGCCTTGTCCGCCGTACGGAAGATCTGATCCCTCCAGCTTAACTTGGTGTCCACCATAACCCCGAGGTATTTGGCGGCACGAGTTGATGTGACCACCTCCCTTCCCACTCGAAACGGGACGACGGTGTCGATCCTCTTCTTCGTGAGAATCAGGATCTCCGTCTTACTGAGAGCAAGTGAGAGACCGTGATCGGACATCCAGTTGTTGACCACCCGCATAACTCGGTTCAACTTCAGTTGGGCCAGCTCAACGTTGCGTGCAGCAATGAGAGCTGCGACGTCATCGGCGTACCCAACCAAAGTGGTTTCCTCAGGCATCTCGGACCTCAGGAGGCTGTCATAGGCAACGTTCCAGAGATCCGGGCCGAGTATTGAACCTTGTGCGGCACCAGAAGTGACTTCCATCGTCCGCGTTCCGTCCCTCGTGTCATAAATCAGGCTTCGAGAGCGTAGATAATCCTCGATGAGCCGCAACAGATATGCAGGAATACGAAAGGTGTTGCGAAGCGCATCCAGCATATCGACCCACCTCGCAGAGTTGAAGGCATTCTTGACATCAAGCGTAACAAGAAGCACTACTCGGCGGGAGAAATGGTTGTGGCTCTCGGCTCTCTCCACAGCTCTCTGAACTTCGGTGACAGCGTCGATCGTTGACCGTCCCTTTCTGAAGCCGTACTGACGGGGGCATAAGTCCCCGGCAGCTTCCACGGCAGAAGTCAGGCGGGAACGGATCAGCTTCTCGAACAGCTTTCCAGCCGTGTCCAACATGCAGAGAGGCCTGTGGGACGACGGCAGCTCGGGATCACCTTTGCCCTTGCTGATCAGTACAAGCCTGGCTGTTTTCCAGGGAGCCGGAAACACCCCTTCTACCAAACAGGCATTGTACATTCTCATCAACAAGTCAGCGTTGATTAAAAATGCTTTCTTTAAAGCCTCACTGGGAATCCCGTCCGGGCCAGGAGCCTTGTTGCTCTTCAGGGAGAGAACGGAGGTTTCTAGCTCCTCGAAAGTGAAGAGTGGAACGTCCTCTACCCGTCCGAAGTCAACCGGCGGTCGCTGTGGATGTTCAGGAAACAACGCAGCGACGATCCTCCCCATGGTGGCGCCCTCCATGATGGAAGGTGGAGAGCGGGCGCCGAGTTTCTGTGTTACAAGTTTGTAACCCAGGCCCCAGGGGTCGGAATCAACGTCGTCACGAAGTCTCCTCCAGCTATTCGCCTTGCTCCTGTTGATCGCCTGGCGGAGAGATTTTCTCGCAGCTTTATAGGCCTCCGACTTACGAACTCTGTCTGCGGGGATTCTCGCTCTTGTGGCGGCTCGTCTAGTTCTTAAACATGTTCTTCTGAGTTCCGCAATCTCTTCAGTCCACCAGTAAACGGGTTGTTTGTCGCGTCGGGGTTTCCTTCGCGGCATAGACTGGTCGCAGGCCGAGACGATCAGTTCCATCGTGGATGTTACTAGTGCCTCGGCCCCAGCCTCACCAGGATTCCCCTGCGCTCCCCGAGAGATGACTTCGGTGAACTTGACCACGTCCAGTTTGTTGGTGTTCCACCGGCGTGGCCCTTCCCGAGATGCGGAAACTCGACGATTTGCCTGATCATGCAGGTCAAACACGACGTATTGGTGGTCGCTACCCGTGTAGTCCTCCACAACCCTCCAGCCAGAGATCCTCGGAAGGAGCGACTCAGACGCAAAGGTGACATCGGGGATCGTGCCTCTCTGCCCGGGGCGCCGAAAAGTAGGTGTGTCGCCCTGGTTGAGGACGACAAGACCGGCCCTGGCGATGAAATCCAGGATGTATTTCCCCCGGGAGTTGGTAGAGGGCATTCCCCAATCGACGGCCCTGGCATTGAAATCGCCACCAACGACGACATGCCCGGTGGTGCCGAGAACGCACTCCTCTAGGTTATCTATCTTGTCGCGGAAGTCCTGGACGGCCTCGTTGGGTGTGAGGTAGCAACTGAAGATAGTCACGTCCCCACACCGAACCCAGGCGAATCCTCGGCCGCGCCCGTGACTCCGCACCAAGACATCTCGTGTATTACGTGCCCAAAATGCAGCAGTACCGAGGCTGTCCGAAATCCAAATGTTTGGGTCTCTGTCCCGATACTGTTCGCTGATAAGGAGCGCGTCAGCACCAAGTTCTAGGGCGAGCTGATCTAGAAGGTTATCAGCTCCCCAGGATCTATGAAGGTTGGCCTGGAGGATGCGAATTACCGGCCGCTGCCTTTTGCCTGTTCAAGTGCGGCTCTGAAGGCACCGCACTGACCAGACCCGGGTAAGTGACCGAGGGCACTGGAGCCTGAATCCTTGCAGAGGAAGCAGGAGGGGCTCGAGGAACATTCCTTGCGTTTGTGGCCCTGGCTTCCACACTGGAAGCAGTTGGCACTCCTGTCGGGCCCTTTACAGTTTCGGGAGGAGTGGCCGAAACCGAGACAGCGAAAGCATCTCGAAACTACCACCCTCCGTTTGAGCCTGCAACTGACCCAACCGACTCTGAGGTGCTGAAGGCTAAGCAGCTTATTGGCGTGCTTTTCGCCCATTTCAGCAACAGCCATCCGGAGTTGACTTCGGTTGGGCTTTGTTAGCCATACCCTCACTCCATCAGCTGGTATCTCCGGGAGTGCCACCTGGATCGCACAGGTCACCTCCTCTTCGGTGGAGAGGGCATCAAGGTCCCGAATCTCGACCGAACACTTCGGTTCTAGGGCCTTGATTGAGCCTTTGTCCCCAAGTGCAGTCTTGAGGGAAGCGGCAAGACCGATCTTGTCACTCGACTTCCCCAGTTCGAGGAGGACATCCCCGTTCTGGGTTCGCCGAATAGACTTGATAACGGTGTCGGTCTCCTCCGGTTTGGCCTGCGATCTAATCTGACCCAGAACATCGGCAAATGATCGCCCCCCTAAAGGCTTGATCAAGATTGCCTCTGTCCTGGGCTTCTTAGGCCTGGGTTGTTTAGGCTTTCTGACAGACTTGCCAGAGGCCTCCCCAACCGGTTTCGAGACTTGCGTCCGCTCCACCCTCGACGCACTTTTCGAAGCCGCCTCCGCTTGCTTCTGCCTCCTCCTTTCTTTCTTAGACAGGCGCGTCTTCCAGCCCCCCAAAGGTGTTGAGGCAGAGTTTGCTGCCAAGGCAGGATTAGCCGCCGGAGCAGGAAACTCTGCAGGAGTAGCCGCTGGAATCACGGCAGCGCCCGGGGCGGATTCAGTAGCCTGGACAGGAGATGTCTGCGATGCCGCAGTGACAAAAACCGGTCTCGGCACCGAGTCCACCTCGACAAGCTCAGGGCTTCCAGGCGAAGAACCGCTCTGCCTCTTCTTTCGCTTTCTGGCTTGAGTCTGGGACTCAGCCAGGTGAGCTTGAGGCGAAGCAGAGATGACTCGGTTCGTGACATCGCGCTCCTGCTTCACTGCCTTTAGCCTGATTTTCCGGCATTCCTCGATTTCTTCTAGAGCATCTTCGAGTTTCGGGATCCCCTCTTTTATCGCCTTGTTCACGTTCTTTTGAATTAAGAGGGCCTTGGCCATCTCCTTCAAAAGAGCTTTCATCTTCTTCAGAAGTGAGTCTTCCTCCTCGTGGGCGTCGTCCTGCTGCTGACGAAGCATTTGCAGCTCGAATGCCGCACGAAGAGGGCTCTTCCTGGGAGGAATCCCTTGGATATTGGCTAATGGTGTTGCCGGCTCGGCCACCTCCATCGCCATACCGATCTCCTCCTTCTTCTGTCCGGTTTTGGACGACGATCCGACACCACCAAGAGCCTTGAATGGCATCGGCGGGGGGGTGGTTTTAATACCCTTCGTCGGCGTTCCAGTGTTCAAGGTCGGAGACCTCTGCAGTCTTGAGCTGCGCTTAAAGGCGGCCTGCTCTATCTCATCATCGTTCGTGTTTTGCATTTTAAAATCCATACTTTTGTTTCACCAGCGCATCGTGTGGCAAGAGGCGGCCCTTCATCGGTCGAGAGCGGGTACACCCTCGGAGGTCTACCCCCCGTAGGAGATAAGACACCCCTACCCCGGGACTCCGGGGCCCGAACCTCCGTTTGCCCAGCACCGATACACAAAATGTGCCGGACGTGCTGGGGGTCGCACCGTGGCAATGCAGAGTCCGATCCCTGCATCCATGCCGCACTCCCTGACTAAGGTCCGAAGCGGCTGGCTTCTGACGACACACTGGAGGAGACCATCGGCAGTGCGAGGCACACATCAGTCCCTGCAACACAACAGGGACACTCCCAGGACCCCCCAGCATGCGCCGGTCGAAAGAAGGTGGAAAGACACCCTTGATTCGGGGTCGAAAACAAGAAGGTGAGCAAGGTTAGCTCAGGAAAGAATAAAGACAATGAGCTAAGACCTGAAAGATGAGAAGAAAGGCCCTAGCTCGGGAAGAACTGTGAGGAGGGTCTCACAGCTTGGCTCAGGTACCCCGGGGTTGCCAAGAAACACCCGTACAGTGGAAAGCCCACTGCCCCTGAGGGGTACCGAAACAGCTCATTAGAGACAATGCAAACATGTTAATTGTATTTAAACAGGATGAAACCAACCTAAAACACATATATTATGACCATGTAAGTGCGGATATGCCATTTGAACGATTTAAAGAGTTGTGTGGAAAGGCTTGGGCTGAAAAGTATGGATTCCTAACAATTATGAAGGAACATCCGCTAAACAATGGTCGATACAGGATAGGATTTGATAAATTTATATTAATACATTGAACATGGTATAAAACATTCATTGTTGTACAACACGTCTTGCTACAAACATGGTTAACCAAGAAAAATTAGTAAAAGAAATAAAATCACTTAGTGATTCTATTCGGGCTAAAAACAGAGCGTTAAAACTAGGTATTAGCGAGAGGGAGAAATTCCTTGAATCTACTTTTAAACCTATTACTGAACCTTTAAAACAATTAAACAAAAAATTCGCTAAACCTGTATTGGAAGGAGATGCGATTGCACCTATCACAAAGTTTGAAAGAGAAAGTGTAAAATATGAAGGTTTTAGTGATGAAGACCCGGAATCCTCTACATATAGTGGCTTTACCGGAGCAGAATCTGAAAGAGAGCTAGAATCACCAGGTTATAGTGAAAGGGGACCTGAAGAAGCACCAACTGCTAGTGAAGAGGAAAAAAGAGAAGAGGCAAGAGAAGGACCGTCAAACATAAGCTTGTTGGGTGAAAACATTCATAACAAAGGACCTTTAGGAAGGAAATACATGGTAAAAATGTTACTCGGAACAATTCCTAATAAGAATTACCATAGTTATGGAGCGAGATTAACAGAAGATGGTTTAATGATAGGTAATAGCCCGTTAAACGTTGACGAACATGATAATATTGTTATTGGTGATCAAAGGTATAAGGGCACAAAAGGATTATTTGAATTATTATTTGAAAATAAGCCTTCAGTATCGTTAGTGAAAGAAAAAGACATGGAAGCATATAAAAAGATTTTGGAACAGACAAATGCATATAGGAGAAAGTATTTACCTGACCAGCCTCCTTTTAGATCTAAGTCTTTAAGATATAAAGCATTTGTATCCAAGTTAATACCAACTAGAAGACAAACAATGCCGTTAACACAAAGAAAACCTGTAAAACGAAGATTTATGGCATCCACTTTGGATGTAAATGCTCAGGAACGAAGAAAAAGAAGTAAGTCCGTTACGGGTACAGGTTTAATGAAGAAATTATATAACACAAATGTGATTTATTACAATAATATCAATAAATTGGTGGATAGAATGAAACTAATACATGAAGCTAAAGAAGCGGGTCATACTGGATTGGAAAACGAATGGGTGGCTTTAGTGGATGAACTCCGAAACCGTGGGGTAATCTCATAAAAATGCGTTACTTCCTAGAGTACTATTCAGTTGCACCATGAGTGTCGACAAGTTCGGACGTTACTCCTCGGATGGATTATATTACGCGAATAGTTTAAAAAGAAGTGCTGGTTTACCACAGACACCTGAAGGAGATTATGATATTAGTAATAAAAGGTTAAAAAACATAAAAGATCCTTCGGATGAAAACGATGCAATAAACTTAAAAATATTAAAGGAAAAGATATCGCCAACATTAAAACTACAAAATAACACATATGACGCAGAAGATCATAGAATTATCAACGTTGGTAAACCAAATCAAAACGGTGATGCGATAAACAAAGGTTATTTGTCATCTGAATTAAAAAATACGTTAAAATTCAATGGGAAAACGTATAGTGCCAACAATAAACGTATATCCAACGTAGATGACCCTAAAGATGCAAAAGACAGCGTAAATAGACGCTATTTACATTCCTTGATACCTGAAAAGACAAAATATGGATTTTCTTTTTATAAATTTGTTATTAATGATATAGGTTATCCAAAAACTGAAAACGACGCTGTAAATCTAAAATATATTAAAGATCATTGTATCATACGTGATGTAGGGGTTATAGATTGTTTTAATAATTGTTTAGCAAATGTTAAAGATGGTTCGGCGCCATCAGATGGTGCAACAGTGGGTCAAATGAAAGAGACTTTAAAACAAGAGACATCTGGATTTGTAAAACAAGACCAAGTGGTATCACGGCAGGGGGATGTGTTTGTACAAGGAAATGAAAAGTTTACATTACTTGAAGAAAAGAATAAAGTTATTGATGGATATGTATTAAGGAATAATGTTTGGGATGGTAAAGGAAAACAAATGATACATATAGCTCCCGCGACATTGCCTGGTAATGTTGTTACTTTTGAACAGATAATACAATTAGAGCCAACTGGACATAGATGGTGGAATTGCAATAACAAACGATTAACAAGAGTTGCAGACCCTGATTATGTAGATGACGCTGTAACTGTTAATTTTCTTGTTAAAGTGATAGGTAATATAATGTTTGATATGCATAATTATATTGCAAGCGGACAATATAATCGTGTTGATGAAAAAATGAGAAATTCATGGATAAAACAAGACATCCTTTATAAGTATTTCTTTCATAAAACACCACAACCTTAAGGATCCACATTTTAGGGTCCTTTTAGTATTTAATTGATCAAAAGCATAAATAAAGTCATTTATGTTTAACTTGTCGTAGAGGTAACACATACGTTGCGAAATTCAATTATAAAAGTGCATTATGACATTTCAATATATCAGTCCATATCGAGACACTGTAAGGAAAGGAGGTGGGATCACGTCCACAGCGGTTTCTCTATTAAGTAAAGCCTTAAATCGAATTCCAGTAGGATCCATAGTAAATAGAGCAATAGACGCATTACCATACGAATTTCATATACCAGGAGGTTATCAGTATTGCGGACCAGGAACTAAATTGAAAAAACGACTGGAAAGAGGCGATCCAGGCATAAATAAGTTAGATCAGGCTTGTAAAGAACACGATATCGCATATTCCACGTTTGCCGATTAAAAAAATAGATCGATAGCAGACAGAAAGCTTGCGGACATAGCTTGGCAACGAGTAAAATCAAGTGACGCTAGCATAGCAGAAAAAGCAGCAGCTTTAGCAGTAACAGCAGGTATGAAGGCTAAAACAGCAGTAGGAGGTGGGAGAAGGAGGAGAAGGAGAGTAAAAAGGAGGTCAACCACAAGAAAACATGGAGGAAATATAAAAAGAAGACGGCGATCTACAAGAAAAGGCAAGAAGAAGCCCACCGTGTGGTCAATGGTAAAAAACGGGGCAGGACTTTACCTAAGACCTTATCGTGCATATTAAATGAAAGAAATCAATTGGTCATACCACATAAAGCATTAACCAATGTTGAATTATTTAAATATATTTCCTGTTTAAAAATACCATTTTTACGCGGTGTATTCATGAAAGACAGTTTACCAAAGAAAATGTGGCAAAATGAGACTGGAATTGTAAATTTGGATAATACTGAAGGGCCTGGCACCCATTGGGTTTGTTATAAGAAACTAAATAACAATGTATATTATTTTGATGGTTTCGGTAATTTGCCACCACCAAAAGAACTTCAAAATTACTTTAAATCTGCTAAAAACATATATTATAACTATAAAAGAGAACAACCTGATAATACTTCAATATGCGGCCATTTATGTTTGGAATTTTTAGCTAAAAGTATCAGTCACTATTGAGATGTCTTCCTATACGGTATCATTAACAGGAAAATCGTCCACTTTACGAAGTATCCTTTTTCCAGCGTTACGCTTGCAAAAAGGAAGGTTTTGGGAAGCGGCACTATTGGATTTTACAACTTACAACTCTATTCCCAATGTTACGGAAGGTAAAAATAACGTATTGCATTATTATAAGGGAAAAGATGCCAGTGGGAAATTTACAGACTTACAAGAGTGTAGGTTACCCACAGGTTCTTATGAAATCGATCACATAAATGAATTTTTGCAAACTAAAATGGGAAAAGACAATATAACATTAAAAGGTAATAATAATACGATGAAAGCTGAAATTACTTCCAAATATTATATAGATTTTACTCAACCACACTCAATTGGTGATTTATTAGGATTTTCCAACGATCAGCCCGTTTTAGAACCAGATGTAACACATTCCGGTAAGAAAACAGTAACAATATTAAAAGTCAATAGTATAGACATAACTTGCAACATTACACAAGGAGCTTACAGGGATGGGGCTAACACACATATCATACATACATTTTACCCAAGTGTACCACCTGGATTTAAAATTGTTGAAAAGCCACAAAACCTGGTATATCTACCGTTGAACACCACTTTCATTTCAGACATCGTGTTGAGCGTATTGGATCAAGACGGTAACTTGGTAGACTTCAGAGAAGAGCCTATTACGATTAGATTACATTTAAAATCGACACTTTAATACAAAACCATGGGTTTAACATTTAAAAGCGAACAACCTACGGGAAACCGCATTAGTAGCTCTTCAGCTGTGGAGGAGTTAACACGCGAGAACATTCGTTTCTTAGAGAGAGTTGGATTAAAATTAACCGATTATGGATATACTGGATATAGCGCAGGGTCCAACATTCGACGAAACCCTATGGGAAAAAGAATATCACACCCACAACCCTTACACTTCATCGAAATTAAACAATAACGATGAAATTCGTATTCCCATACAACATCAAGACATTTACACACTACCATGTGAAAGTTACTTGTATATTGAAGGAAAAGTTACTAAAAAGGACGGTACTACTACTGGTACAACAGTTCCATTTATAAATAATCCTATGGCTTTCCTTTTTGATGAAATTAGATATGAAATATCAGGTGTAACAGTTGATTCTACTAAAAAAGTAGGTATTACAACAACTTTAAAAGGGATAACATCTATATCACCTAATGAAACCAATTTACTTCAACCTGCCGGATGGGTTTTACCTGAACATGATACAATCACTCCAAATACAAATGGATATTTTGATTTTCATATCCCATTACGTTTGTTGCTTGGATTTGCTGAAGACTATAGAAAAATAATATTAAATGTTAAACAAGAATTAGTTTTATTGAGATCTTCTAACGATAAAGACATTATTAAAGCTCCAGATGGTACAACAGATGCAAACTTAGAATGGAAATTAACATTAGACAAAATTGTATGGAGAGTTCCACATGTTAAATTAGCTGACGAGCATAGAATGCTACTATTAAGGAAGTTAAAGGCTGATCGTGATATTGTAATTCCTTTTAGAAGTTGGGAATTCCATGAACATCCAAGCTTGCCAGCTACGGATCGTCACACTTGGACTGTTAAAACATCTAATTACGTAGAACGAGCCAGGTATATTATATTTGGTTTACAAAAAGGTAGGAGGGACAGCATCACAAAACATGCAGGCAAGTTTGATCATTGCAACTTAAAAAACATTAAAGTTTATTTGAATTCACAATTTTTCCCCTATGACAATTTGAATGTGTCATTCGCTAATAAAAAGTACAGTATATTATACGATATGTATGCGAGATTCCAAAATTCATATTACGGTAAAACAAATACACCTTTACTATCACCAGAAGAATACTTAGATGGTTACACAATAGTTGTAATTGATTGTTCTAAACAAAATGAATCAGTAAAATCATCAAGTGTTAACATAAAGATTGAAATGGAGTTTACTGCAACTATACCTGCAAATACAACTGCATACTGTTTAATTCTACATGATAAAATTGTAACATACACACCTTTAACTGGAATTGTTAAGAATGTACTGTAAAAACCGGTTTTGTTTCATTCCGCGAGTATAAAAGCAGAGCGTACAGGCCGCTCCTCATCAGTTTGTTGCCTACTGTTGTATGGGTAGCATCGTATTCAATATGGCTTCTCCTAGTGGTACACCTGAAAATGTGGTAGATATTGAGAAGGAGATATCTGAGTTTTTAGATCCTCAAGGTCACCAGGAAGGAGGTGAACAAAACGTTTGCGGACAACTTCACGCCAGTAATAATGTTGAAGAAAAAGGTAAAAGAAGAAAGAATATACAAAAGAGAAAAAGGGATATTGAAGATAATATTTCTCCAAACATATTGAGTGAGGTATTTTTGCGAATATTTTACCCAATCTCTTCCAGTTTGGACAAAAGTGTTTTAATCGGTGTTATGAAATCGACAGATTATTCCCCTACTGTAATTTTAACTCATGGACCCAAAATGATTTTGTTTACGGACAGTGCTTGGGAATCGTTTATGAAACACTTGCATCTGCTAGAATGCTATTTAAGTAGTAACATGTTTGGAAGAAAGACAAGAGTAGGACTTTTGGATTCAAATGTGGAAATCGATATTATTAAGCATCGTGGTGATCATCAGCTGCGGTTTAGAGACACAACAAGACATGATAACAAAATTCAACTTAATCGAGAGGAGTTTTTCATTTTAACTTGTGCTACTGAACCAATAACAAGATATTTGAGACAACTGGTGTTTTCAAGTTCGATTATTAAAGATTATCTGGAAGACACTTTGGACAAACAACCGGACGCACCTATATTATACGGACCTGTGGATACTTCTATATTTAATAGAGTTCCTCATGAAGTACAGATGTGGAGACAATTGGAAAAGTACGCTCAACTACATAAGAAATCAGTAAAACAGGAAGAAGAGGAAGATGGAGGAGAAGAATCAAGTGTTAGTGATGAAAATGAAAACAAGGAAAATATAAAGATGGAAACTTAAATGACAATGGTTAGTTTTTAAAACAATAACCAACATTTTGTGGGGTTAGGCCTATTGGGGACGGTGCCCACGTTAAATATACACCAACGCGCCAACAACTGTACGGCCTGGTATAAAAGTAGTACCTACCGTGGTGTGGAAATCAGTTGACCTCCTGACTTCGTAATGAGCAGACGTGTGACCTTCAAAATGGACAAGGGAGAAGAAGAACAAGTAAAGTCCAACCCTGGTATTATTGAGTTTCAAGCGTTTCGTGGTAATGATGATAGATTCATTATAAAAGAACTTGTGTTTTTGGACATGAATACAAGTGTTCCTTATTCGTTTTTATTTAAACCACCATGTTCTTATTCGTCTTTAACTAGTAAAGCCGCTACTACCAACAGATGGATTTCAAAACACTTCCATCATATTGATTGGTATGATGGTTTTACAAGTTACACGGACTTGTATCACATTATGCATCACTTTTCAGACAAGTTTACCAATATTTACACAAAAGGGCTGGAAAAGAAAAGATGGATCGAAGGATTTACTCATGTTCCGGTTAATGATGTGGAATTGGATAAGAATTATCAATACATGCTGGAAACCATATGTATTTGTACAAAAAGCCCAGAACATGATAAAGATAGACATTGCGCTTTGAAAAATGCCTATAAACTCGCCTCTTACCTTCAAAGTGGGGAATTGGGGAGTGGTGGGGGTAACGGAGAGTATATAAGTGGGGAGCAGACAGGGACCTGGCATGAGTATTACTCGAGATTCCGAGACGACAACATCTCCGAGCAAGAAGACGATCTGTAACCTGACCATGGCATCTCACCAGTTCCTTCAGACTTTGGTCGAGCAGTTCAATGCTCACTCCAAGTCAACAATATTACCTGTAAAGAAGTGCTCGGAACTAAAAGACGAGAAGCACTACATAATCCATGCTATGAAGAAGATGGAGACTACAGTTGGGGAGGCCATCTGCTGCAGTCTCAGCGAGGCACCGTTTACTCCGGGGGATGAACCAAAGTTCCAGGTGTACCTGCCCAAGAGATTCGTCCATCTTCTACAAAACGAGGATCTTCGCTCTATTCAACCCGGGTGTCTATACCTGGTGTCCCACGTCTGCACGGGTAGCAATTCTACAGAGTTGACCATCCACATCGCTGACAAGCAGCAGTGTTAGATTTAAGTTTTAATGTTGTACATATGTTGTTGTTGTAATGTTTTATAAATAAACGAATCATAAAAGACAAAAAAAAATAACAAAAAACAAAAAATGCAACATATCAATATGTGACAAACTTCACGTATTGATATGTTGCATTTTTTTTAAACTTCGCGGGTGACCTTGACCTTTGACCTTTGCATTTCACAACTACCCCCACTACCGTAATTACCCCCACTACCGCACTAGGATTCAAACCTGCTTGGATGCGAAAAACGGTCATTCTGTTGCCAACTAGCAAACGATGAGCACCTTGTACGAGCTTTGCTTACAACGAGTTATAACTGACGCATCTTTATTCCAGACGGCTTTACGAGATAATATCCCTATAACAGTAAAACAGGATATCGAAGAGTACAAGAAAGATAATAGAGGGTATTCGGGATACTCCTGGTATAGGTTCCAAGACGGGGAAAAGTTTTGTAGGCCTTGTGGCAATGCTGCCGTCAGAGACCTTCGACGGTTCGTACAGGAAGGTGGTAGAAAACAGTTCGGATTTCTAGCACCGATGTTTAGATTTGAAAACTACAAGGACACCTGTGCTATTTGTTCCATCCCACTGTATCAATGGAAAAAGTTTAGAAGTGTTTAATTGGATCTTCCATACCCCCCACCACCATTACCCCCACCACTTTTTCATGTACCTCTAAACGCTGTGCCTCGGCTTCATTTCTACTCCAGCAGCCGACCTAGCAACATCAGGATGTCTCTGAACGTCAGTTGCGCGATAGTTATAACTGACGCATCTTTATTCCAGACGGCTTTACGAGATAATATCCCTATAACAGTAAAACAGGATATCGAAGAGTACAAGAAAGATAATAGAAGGTATTCGGGATACTCCTGGTATAGGTTCCAAGACGGGGAAAAGTTTTGTAGGCCTTGTGGCAATGCTGCCGTCAGAGACCTTCGACGGTTCGTACAGGAAGGTGGTAGAAAACAGTTCGGATTTCTAGCACCGATGTTTAGATTTGAAAACTACAAGGACACCTGTGCTATTTGTTCCATCCCACTGTATCAATGGAAAAAGTTTAGAAGTGTTTAATTGGATCTTCCATACCCCCCACCACCATTACCCCCACCACTTTTTCATGTACCTCTAAACGCTGTGCCTCGGCTTCATTTCTACTCCAGCAGCCGACCTAGCAACATCAGGATGTCTCTGAACGTCAGTTGCGCAAGTTACGAGGAGGTGAGCATCAAGACTCAGCAGGAGCTAAACGACTTGTACAAGGAGTTGCAGCTCATGGTGGCACGAGGCTACCGTATAAACGTGCAAGTTTACGCTTGCAACATACGGAACACCCGGCAGTCAAAAGAAGAGCCTGGACACTCCTCCACGGCTTCCTCACCGGCGTCGATGAAGACCGAGCCAGACAACTTGGACTACTTCAGCTGACTAGCAGTTGTCTTCCTTGTTCTTACAATAATAGAATATGTATATTTTTTCATTATATTAAAGAAGTAAAAGAGCAAAAACACCTATCTTGTTACTGACATATAAGCTCAGTAACAAGATAGGTTTTTTTAAAACACAATTTGGATGACCTTGAAACTTCCCCCTCCACTGCTTTGCTACCCCCACCACTTGACTATTGATGTACATGGCACATCACAATTGGAAACCTCATTCCATCTTCAACAGCCAAACCGACAACATCAACAATGGCAAACCTACCAACGGATAAAACATGTCCTCATGTTTGCTGTGACTTCGTCCACGAGTTGGAGAAGAGGATGCAGGAGAGGGCGATACGAAGAAAGCAGATACACTCAGAAAATATCATGATAGTCAACGGTTATCTTTTATTGTTCGGCCTTATTATGGTTGTACTTTTCATACTGTATGGCATAGTCACATGTGTCGGCAAGGTTGCAGAAGAAAACGCTCGCCACCATCAATTGGAAAGTTTCAATGTTACTTTGTAGGTTTTCCTTTTTTTAAAACTTCGTTTGGATGACCTTGAAAATACCCCCACTTCTCCACCACACACCCCACCACTTCACCATGTTCCTGCATGAGCATCACATCAACCGTCATTCCTTGTCCGACAAGCAACCATGGCAGACAACAACACCATCAGCCAAGCTGACTCCACTACTGATGTCGGTACAAGTACGGGTTGGACACTGTCGATCGATAGTGTACACTATTTGGAAACAATTTGCGAACGGATGAAGGAAATACTGCGGGACAACCCTGGAATCATAATACAAATGAATTTAAATTATGATTGGTCCCAAGTCAGAATGCAAGGGGACGATAACAACGGTCAACAATCTCCACAATATTCGCCCATGTCCCCGATCTACCCTTACGGCGAGTCTGACGTCGATGAAGATGAGGCTAATGAGGATGTGGGGGACAACGAGGCTGAAGAGGAGTAACCTTCATTCCTTTTTTTTAAAACCCAAATTGGATGACCTTGAGAATTCCCCCTCCACTATTTCCTTTTTTTTAAAACCCAAATTAAATGACCTTGAAAACACCCCCTCCACATACTTTTGGTTTACCCCCTCTACTTTTCAATACTGTTACCACAGTCTGTAGCTCACATCATTCCTTGCTTAGCTATCATGGCGGACAGCACTCTTTCTCGAGTTGACTCCACTACGGATGAAGAATGGCCATTTTCCTGGAATGTTCATCTGCAAGACTCGGCAGAAGTGGATATGTTGCATGAGAAATTGGTGTATGTATTAAACGAAAACCCCAACATTGAATGTAGAATGACTATGGATTTCGATGCGACAGGGGTCCACACTCAACCTTCCACTTCCAGCCAGCCTGAACCTCAGCTACAGCCGAAGAACTTTACACATCTTTACACTCCAATACGGCCGGAGGATGTGGTTATCAGCAAGGCAGACTCTACTACAAGTTATATTGAGCCAACAAATTGGAAGCTTGTTGTTGACACCTTACACAAGGTGGACTTAGTATGTGACAAATTAAAGGAATTGATGATGCAAGATCCTGGTCTTCGTTTTAAAATTGATTTGTTTTTCATCTGGGGAGCACCTGCACGGGGCTCTTCGTCTGACAGCTCTCTAAGTACAACGGATGAGGAGGAGGAGGACGACTAGTTATCTTTTTTAAAACTCCGTTTGGATGGCCTTGACCTTTCCCCCTCCACTGAGTTTATTTAAGGTGCACTCTCAATGACTGCAGCATCATTTCATCGCGCACCTTCACCACAGCAACATGGAGAGTCAACTCAACTACTGTTGCAAACGGAAATGTTTTTCATGGCCAAATGACATTGATGTTGCGGATGGCCTGGCGTGTAGAAAATGTGAAGCTTTTGGTCAATGCATGTGTAAGTGCAAGTCTTGGAAGAAGCCTAAACCAGAGTTGAAGACATTCCATGTGTACCAGATGAGAGGGCATAAGTACACTTGTTGCCCTGAACGTTGCATTGAATTCACACTAAAACAGCTAACTGGCTGCAAATTGTGCAACAATCATTTTGCAGGTTTTTGCAAACATTATTTAGGAGCCTGTCAGTACAGATCAACTTGGCATACAGAAGCACTCACTATCAATGAAATCGCTATAGATACACAAGAGTAGTCTTTCTACTCTTTTCTTTTTTTAAAACTCCATTTGGATGACCTTGACCTTTCCCCCTCCACTCACCTTAGTTTATATAAACCCCATTTCCACTGACCACAGCATCACTTCATCGTGCTCCCTCGTCAAAGCTACATCAACTATGGAAAGTAAGCGCATCTCATGTTGCGAGCATAGGTGTTTGGAGATACAAGGCGTCACATATTGTGCAAAGAAGCGTTGGGAGGAAGAGACGGGGACAACCTATTGCTGTGAGGATAAGTGTTTCCTCTTACCAAAGTGGCAAGTGGATGGGCTGGCCTGCCGGCAATGTGAATGCTTCGGATGTTGCAGGTGTAGATGCAAGAACCAACAGCTGCCACCACCGGTACTACAAACTTTCAAAATCTACAAATCCAAATACTTTTATACTTGTTGTCCGCAGCGGTGTATTAAATTTCACTTCTCCAATCTTACCAATTGTCGGAAGTGCTACGGACAACCTGATGGGTGGTGCACCTGTTTTCTGGACTCCTGCCGCTACAGATCGGATTGGTTTACAGATCCGTTGGAAATTGATGAAGTCGCCCAGGAAGCACAAGAGTAGTCTTTCTACTCTTCAACTTTTTTAAAACTCCATTTGGATGACCTTGAGATTTCCCCCTCCACTTCCCCATATACCTAGAGTACACAGAGCCTGACAGTCAGTCACTCGGTGGCTGTCGTGGGGTGCGCATCGGTGTCGGCGCTCCGTTGTTAGGTTTTCAAGGTCACAGTAATATCAAATTGTTGGTGTTGTGCTGGTTCAAGGTCACCTGAGGGATAACCGATTGCCCATTTAGGCAGGGTCATGTCAGAAACTCGAGTTTAACTTGGCACTTTTGCCGTTTCTCGTCGAAAATTCGCTCCAAGTGGTCAAGGTCACGGGGACTCTGACTGAAACTCGGAGCGTAGTGCGAGAAACGGCAAAAGTGCCAAAAAATTTTAAGTTTCGGCGTGACCTTGACCTCAGTGGCGTCGGTGACGTCATTTTGATGACGTAAGGGGTGATGACGTCATCAGCACGTCATTTCTGTGACGTCATGGGTGTGACGTCATAGAAATGACGTCATTAGTGATGACGTCATCGATGACGCAATCGATGACGTCATCGATGACGTCATCGGTGAGGTCATTGACCTCGATGACGTCATCCCTCAGGTGACCTTGAACTGAGCCAGCACCAACAATTTGACACTACTAAAATACACACGATCACTTTAATATATTTTAGATAGTTGAAATAATTTCCTGTTTCATCTTACAGTTCGCGTATGTTACTTTAGCTTATTTATTTAAAATTAGCTATTTATTTATTTAGCTTTTATTTATTTAAAACTGGAATATGAATATGTACTAAGCTATTTCAATTGATCCTTTATTTTAATTTAAATTAATACTTAGTTTATGAGAGTTTTATTCAAATTGTTAGTTGTAAACCTATTAAAACGTGATAGAATTCAGAAACCATAATGAAATCTACTAAAATTATCCCTTATTTTTTTAACTGTTATGTTACATGTAATATTTAAATTAGTTTAATTGTACAATATAGTCGCCGGCCTTTATTAAAAAAGTTTAATACATGGTTAAATTATTAATTATTAATTATTATTAGTTAATTTTTTTTACAAAACAAAATTATTAAAAACAAATATTTTTTTTAACGAAAACTTAGTATATACACTTTTTTCTATACATAAATATTTTCTTTGTTTAAAGTTCATTGTTGGTATGGTAGTAAGTTTACGTTGTTGATTAGTAAATAATTATAGACTTTTTCCATCACTGATTAGTAAAAACAAAAATCACGACGTTTCGGGATATGGAATCTGATCCCGTCTTCAAGTGGAAGTAATTAATACTTTCAAAGTTCGTTATGTTCTAGGTAGTACTTCCACCTGAAGTTGGAATCAGAGTTCATATCCCGAAACTTCGTAATTTTTTATTTTACTTATTTTACTTGTTACGTGTGCTTTGGCTATTTTCAAAACGAGTATTATTTGATCCTGTTAGTTTGAAATATGCTCATAACATCATACTGTTGACATTGGTTTTGAATTGACTTTATAATTTTTAACCTTTAATATGATATAGCGAAGGAAGAACATAAGACGCGGTACCGTGTGAAACCCTCAGCAGCTCAAATTCATCTTTCCGTAATTACATCCTGGAATTTAATATACCTAACGTAAGCAAGGGTGGAATGAACGCTGACTCGCATATATTCGTCGCTATTGGGGGAAGGCAATTTTCCATTTTTGTTACAATTTTTACTTTGGAATATGTAGGCCTACTTATTTCATGTTATTTGAATTTTAACATATATTAACATTTAACTTTGTAAAAATTATAGATATAAAACTATTCCAACAAAACTAAATAAAAATACAAATAAAGGTCTTATTTAGAAGAGGTTACTCACCATTGAAATTACCTGAAACCAAAATAGGTTATTAACAAATAATTTTTAGAGGATCAAAAGGGCTAATCCATCAGTAGATTGAAAATATGTTACATTTTGCTCACCAAATTTTGTAACGTTTTAACACCTTATATTGTTAACAGTTACCTTACCGCACGTGCGCGTTACAGGATGTGGTTAGTTTACCTCTACAATAATATATTTTTTACCATACTGCACGCAGAACAGCCGTTTTCTGACCTGTATTTACTCCAAAAAGTTGGCCTTTTCTGTAGCCTTTAATAAGTGCACCGAAAAAACATCAGTTAATTTTTTCCGTGTGCTAACCTCAAAAATTGTTCTTTTCTTAAGCAAAAATAATACTAGTACAAAGCAAATAAGGCCAATGTAAACAAAAAACGACTTACAGACTACAATTTTAATGCAAGATTTTGACATTTCTTTAATTCAACGTATCACCTGTTTGTAAGGAATATTTAAATTAAGGTGGAAGTGACTGCAAAACGTAAACAGATAATGAAATTTTTATTTATTTACTTTTAAATGAGTTACCCATTGGATATTTTTGCAGAATGATGAAAAACTTGGTTCATCACTCGGACGGTAAGTGTTTTTCTGTGCTTAATCGCTAGAAAAACGCGATTACGCACAGAAAACAGCAACTTTCCGTCCTAGAGATGAAAACTACCATTTAAGTTACGTTAGATTAGATTTTAGAGTAGTAAACACCATAATATTAAAATAAAACGAAATGGCCAGTGTCTCGGAAGTCCGACAATAAAAAGGCCTGTGCAGAGCGCAACAGCCAGAACAGGTATAACACGGAGACGTGAGATAGGATAACTACCGATAAAAATAAATTCAATATGCCATATGCGCAATTTAGATGTTTGCCATTCATCTATGTCAGCATCTTTACCAGAAGTTCATGTGCAAACAAATAATTCGTGTATGGCAAATGAGGCAATAATAATAAATCAATAAATTAAGAGTATAACTGATTATCGATTTTAAATCCAATTAACAATGGGTTCAAAGATATGAGTAGCTTAAAAGAAAAAATCTATGTAAATGTCTTTTCGCACAGACACAAACATTTTCTCCTAAAACACTTCCTCCAATTACTCACCTTCTTTATTAACTTTTAGTAACAGGGGGACCGAGCTTAAACTCGGTAAAATTATTACTTTCGTTCTCACACAAAGCTCGTTCGCTCTGCTCACTCGCCCTTTTCCGTTTTAAAGACGAGCTCGTTCGCTACGCTCACTCGCCAGGCCAACGGTTGCTGCACTTTGGTATAACTACAGAAAAAAGATGTAACACATTGGTTTAAATATCTACAGTTATCAGCTGATTTTTGTTCAATTAATAAAATCTCCATAAGGATAACATGGAAACTTTGGAGGGCTCTAGCGTGAAAACCGGATTTTTCCCAACTATGGGACCAGCTCCAATCGATTTCTCCCAAAACCCCCATATTCCAAAATTTGAAGGAAATCGTCGGAGCCGTTTTTGAGATAATTGTGCAAGCAAGCAAACAAGCAAACAAGCAAACATTGCTCGTATAAGAGTATAGGATACCAGGGGGGCCGAGCTTAAGCTCGGTAAAATTATTACTTTCGTTTCTCACACAAAGCTCGTTCGCTCCGCTCACTCGCCAGGCGGAAGGTTTGCTGCACATTGGTATGATTTTCCTAAAACCACAGGTTAAAGATGTAACACATTGGTTTATTTTATCTACAGTTATCAGCTGATTTTTGTTCAGTTAAAAAATTTCCATAAGGATAACATGGGATCTTTGAAGGGCTCTAGCGCGAAAACCGGATTTTTCCCAGCTATGGGACCAGCTCCAATCGATTTCTGGTGGCCAAAACCCCCATATTCCAAAATTTGAAGGAAATCGTCGGAGCCGTTTTTGAGATAATTGTGCAAGCAAGCAAACAAGCAAACATTGCTCGTATAAGAGTATAGGATAAGTTTCAAAATAGTATTAAATTAAGTTATAACTGTTTTAATTACAACTAGTCTTCTTGTTGCTGGAAATCAAGCAATTTTTTTTATACAATAAAAAAGTAATATTTAGTTCTAAATCAACGACATCCGACCAATCCAATATTGTGAATATCTGTAATCACCAAAAAACTACACGTATTTACATCTGTACATTAACAGATGTTTAAAATGTTCCACCCAAACCCAAAGTTATTTTAATGGGAAACTTTCAATTTTAATTTGTGTGTATTGCCAATATTAGATGTTCGATTTTCATAAATTCTTGGCGGAAACAATTATAGACCAAGCCTTATCCAACGGCACCAATAACTTGAATATCGTTTAAAAATTGTAGAAGGAGTTCTTAACACAAAAAAAACCCTCAGCGTATTAAATATGTATAGATGCGTTGCATTCAACCAAATAAGAGAAGTAAAATTTAATCATAACCAATACATAAATTTTTTAAGGAATAAATTTGCAGGAGAAAATATCTCAACTAGGCCTATTCATGAATTAGATTCTTGAAAAGATTCTAAACGAGGTTTGTATCTAGTACATAATTTTCATAAGATGCTGTAAGTAATGTATACGCTTAATATTATCCTTTCAATTCTAATTCCGTATTAAATTTCAGAATTATTGGCATGAGAACTGAAAATATATTACTGAAAATTTTGACATTCGATGATGCCTGTAATGCACAATCACGTGATCCCCCCCCCCCACCCAACTCTTGTCCACCCCACCACAGTCGACCATCTGCTCCCTCAGGCCACTGCGTTCCAAGGGAGCATGGAATTGTACCCCCCCGCCCTGATGAATACGACAACCCTCTAGTAGTGTTACAAATCCAAATGGTCAATGCCATGTTCAAAACATAATTTAGTTAAAATTTTGCTTCATTATTATTATTTTATATTGAGGAGTAAATTTTCAAACAATATTTTGTCTAGTACATACTAACTTAATTTTTCTATTAATTTTTCCTTCTTTAAAACAACTACATCTAACTACATGTTGCAATAACAACCATTACTTTAATTTTATATTCACTATTTTAATTGTATTATTTCTGTTCTGATTCGTACAAAACTATTTTAAAAATAAGATATAGTGGTGTTATTAGTTACTAGGCTGTAGCAAGCGAATCTTGGTTTCTGTACAATATTCGAATTGTTGACTGGGTGTTAATTGTCATGATTTATTTTAAAAGTTTTTCCTCACATAAGAGTTGGTTGTGGTAACTTTTTCCTTGCATGTATTCGTATTTGTAAGAGAAGCAAGACAGTCGCCTAACGAATCAATATGTAATATTCTGTTTTGATTTTTTACCTAAAAGTGTCTAAAGAAGTTTTATTTATTAGTTAATATGTTTAAATTTATAGCATGTTTAATTTACAAAACGGGTGCTTACTCAGTGACTTTCCGTCCCATTGAATAATCCCCTTTCCCGTCTCTCTTTATCCCCTATACAACATGAATTCAATGTTTCATATGGTTCATACATGGCTTGAAATGTGCCGTGTGTGTATTCACCTAATATTACAAATATAAAAAAGCAAAGAAGTAAAAAAGATAAAAATAATAAGAATGCGGTACAGACCACCTGAATCAGTGTATGAAAAAATAAAATAAAAATTTAGAATTATAGCTAAATCAAAGAGGCTAAGCTACTGCAGAACAGCTTCACTTGCACCCTGTAGGCTCTCTCCCACTATCTATGTGATCCCTTTTTGATTCTCCGCTCCCCAGCGACATGACTGGTCTTGTGCTATTCGCCAAAAGGCTGAAATTTAACATTGAGTTGGAATGAAAGACTAATATTAAGAGTACACATTAATTACAGCATATTATGAACATGTCTCCATTTGTATTTACAATAATTACATCTTTCTGCTCCAGTGTGGAAACTAGATGCGTGAAGTGCACTGCTTATTAGGAAGACCATATCAGTAGCTGATACGGTCGGGTAATCTAACAAAAAGTTATTGCGGCCATAAGGAAAAAGTCTCATGATCGCATATTGGCGCATTTTATCACTCAAAATGGTTCTGTTTAAACTAGTATACTGTAGTTAGTTTTAGCCACGGTTTTTTGTTTTCAAGCCTATACTCCCGCTTACTACCCCTGTTACTGTTATGTAATTACTTTTTCCTTCTTATCTAAGGAAACTGTAAAAATATTTGCATCAAGAAAATGTTTTCGCCTTAAGGGAAATGTTAAACGGGAAACGCGATAACTACTGTATTTAGAATCAGATAATTATCGTTTATATCTCTAAATAAAGGGTTAAGACATGTAGGCTTGTCAGGAATATCTTACATGGCAATTATAGTTTTATATTTTTTTTATTAAAATAACAAACGAAATTGCTTACTATTATTTTTTTAATTGTTTACAGGGTTGTTATACAATTTTTGCAAAGAATTTACATATTAAAATATATGGTACCAGTGACCGATTGGTCACTGGTACATACATTGTCTGATTAGACAAAACATAAAAATTAATGTTAATCGGCGAGGCTAAGTGTAACATTGTCTCTTATGATAAATAAATTTAACAAGGCAGCATTATAAAGCATCGTAATAACAACTTCGTATATATATTAATAAAGTAAATAGTAATTCTAAATAACAGTGTAGTAAATATGTGACATAATCGCATAAAAAATTGTTTGAAATCTTTTTGGTACTACTGCATGAATATAAGCACCTGTAAACCTTACTTAAAACATTTAATTTCCGCTTTATTCATGTCAAATAACGCTAATCAAATAGTCATTTAAGATCAGCTGTTGTTACAAGCCTTACCACATCTTTTGGTTATTGTTGTTGTTTAGTAATTGCTGTTTTCTCAGTTTGAGGGCACTTTGATAGATGTTAACAGAAAAATCTATCATAACCTAAATGACATTTTTTATAGGCCTATAACAAACAATTCAATCTGTTGCAATTGTGGTTGGAGGAAAAATATTGTGTGTATTACAAGCACAAATAATTATTGCCGCTCTCTAAGAGTTTCGAGCGGCAACGACGCACTTTACGCTCTTCACATAAAAATAGGTATTTTCGTTCTTAAGAATATATGTTTTTACCGGAAAAAGTTTATCAAAACCTTACCCCAGATCTCTTAAAATTCGACGCACCAAAATTTAGGTTCAAAACATAATAATACTTGGTTAATGCCTCTAGCCTACGTTTACATTGTTCTACAAGGAATTATTTAGAGATATGAAAATATATCCATTTTGAGTGTTTGCTACTGCAATTGAGTTATATAAGGGCTCTGTAGCTCCAATGTAGGGCCCAAGAGGATAGTTACAAGTAACTGTAGATTAATGCATATAAAATTAAAAGCCTAGCTTAGCAGTGAAAAACGCTACAAATCGAAGACTCAAAAAGTTATACTATATGTAGTAGTGTTATAGAATTTTATTAGTTTTGCCCTTAATTTTAATGTAAAGTTTGATTTTCTGCCATTTCGTATTCAATCATTCCTTCGAGTCTATGTTTGGGTGATTTTTTCCGTTAATCGATACATTTAATTTTATGTGTATCTGCACATACCCAAACCTACTGCACACACAATGGTCACAGGTTAAGACACAGCAAGTAAATCTGTGCATTTTATGTTTATTATTATTTTCCTGCTAATTAAAATTGTAAACTCACTTTCTCTAAAGAAGCTTTCTTTGTAACTTTTCCTACTTTATCATTTAAAATTTCATCTCTACACACCTAAATTTGGCAACAATAAAGTTTTTCTTGAACTTTTTAACGTTTTTTAATAATTTTATTTCAATTTTAAAGTTTTGATTTGATTCATGTGTTGATTTAATGTAAACAAAGGCTATAGGAAAATAATATCATGAAATAAGACACAGACTAAAATCAGGACCCAAGGCTCGATTTTGAATAATATTTTCTAGGAGTAGTTTTTAAAATGAAAAATAAAACAACTGTTTATAGTAATTTCTAAATAATTGTTTGTTTACTTTTACTGTTATTAAGGCTGACATCAAAATAAAAATAAGATTTCCTATTGGTTAAATAATTTACTGATTGTAGTTTATGTTTGTTTGGACACATCGTAGGTTCCCGAGCTCTTGTGCATGTTGTTCAATGGCCACTCGTCTTTATGGATTAGTGGGAAGAGGTTTCAATTTGTTGGTAGTAATTAGTTTAATTAACAGGGGCAGTCTTTGCTCAGCGACTTTCCGTCCCATTGAATGATTCCCTTTCCCGCTCCCCCTAAGTCATTCTACAACACAAACTCAACGTTACATTCGTTCATTCATCGTCTAAATATTTTCATATATTTTGTAGTATTTAACTCAACTGTTTTTAGTAACTTAATATTAAATAAGTTTACGTGAAAATGAAATAAACTATTAACTATTAATGAAATCCTTATGCACTTTATTTATATGGTCTAAATACTTGAAGCAATTCATTCCCTCACAATGTAAGCCTATTTTTACTTTATTATCATTTTTAACAGTTGTGTAACTTAAATGACTTCTTGGTGAGAATACGTTTTCCACAGGTTTCCATCAGATTTTAGCAGAATCCTGCTGAAATCTAAAACAATAAACATTGTACTTTTTTTATTCTTCGCCAATGCTGTATTTTAATTTTTAAAGTTAGTTCATGGATTTATTCATTTTGTACATTCTTTAAATAAACCATAATTTACTTTATATACCTGAAAAACTATAAATCGGACCTCACGAGCAGTAGGGCCTATAGAAAGTACGTTCAATATATAAGTTCAAAACTGAATGATATTAAAAACTAGAATACTAGCTCATGTGCAGTAGAGTGCGCTAGTTGCATCAAATTTATTGAAGGCGCAAGAAAATACTTACGGGCTGATGAAAAAGATGTGCCTTGAATTCATTGTAAATTTTCGATTACATAAATACCAAAACTGATCAAATTTACTAAATTAAACAAATACGCGTGTTCACCTCCAAACACAAATAAATTGTTTGGTGGTGTTACCTCACTACAATATTTACAACTCGTTTCATAACTTTATGAGTCTTTAGTATACGCCGCATTGGATTTCTATTTCCATGTTAAATTAGAATCAGCGTCAACTCCCTTAGTATTGGTCGAAAAAGATTAATCATCATGTCATTTAAAGAATAATTATTTAATAGCTAGATGATTGTGAGTTAAAAATCGCGAACATAGAACGATTTATGAAATTAAATTAGTGTAAAAAACTATTCCATTTTTTTAAACAAAATTGTTAAGAATACTTTGTTATTAATTCAAAAATCAATAATATAAAACTTTTTATTTCATAGGGCAATAGTAGTGGGGAATGGGGGCTTCTGGGCCAGTTCAAGGTCACCCGAGCGATGACGTCATCGATGACGTCATCGAGGTCAATGACCTCATCGATGACGTCATCGATTGCATCATTGATGACGTCATCACCAATGACGTCACATCCATGACGTCACACCCATGACGTCACAGAAATGACGTGCAGTAGTGGGGAATGGGGGCTTTTGGGCCAGTTCAAGGTCACCCGAGCGATGACGTCATCGATGACGTCATCGAGGTCAATGACCTCATTGATGACGTCATCGATTGCATCATCGATGACGTCATCACCAATGACGTCACTTCCTTGACGTCACACCCATGACATCACAAAAATGACGTGCTGATGACGTCATCACCCCTTACGTCCCCAAGATGACGTCATCGATGTCACAAAGGTCAAGGTCACGCTGAAACCTAAAATTTTTTGGCACTTTTGCTGTTTCTCGCACTACGCTCCGAGTTTCAGTCACAGTTACCATGACCTTGACAACTTGGAGCGAATTTGCGATGAGAAACAGCAAAAGTGCTGAGGAAACTTGAAGTTTGCAACGTGACTCTGCCTAAACCGTCATGTGACACCGCTCGGGTGACCTTGAACTGACCCAGAAGCCCCCATTCGACCATTACTGCAACCGCGATGCGCACCCTAAGACAGACACCGAGCGACTGACTGTCCGGCCCCGCGCACTCTAGGTATATGGGAAGTGGTGGGGGAAATTGTGATGACCTTGGGAAACTTGAAAATGTCAAGCCGGGTAGCACCGTTTCGGTGCTACCTTAAAGTTACATGCTAAAGTGTGATGACCTTGAGTAAAAACATAGAAATACTACAAGTTGATACCGCCCCAGAGTTAAAGTGTGGTGACATTGAGTCAAAACACTGAAATACTATAAGTTGAAATCATCCCAGAGTTAAAGTGTGGTGACCTTGAGTCAAAACACAGAAATACTACTACAAGTCGATCCCGCCCCCAGAGTTAAAGTGTGACGATCTTGAGTTAAAACACTGAAATGCTATAAGTCGAAATCATCCCAGAATTAAAGTGTGATGACCTTGAGTCAAAACACAGAAATAGTACAAGTCGAATTCATCCCAGAGTTAAAGTGTACTGACCTAGATTCAAAACACAGAAATACTACAAGTTGATGTCGTTCCAAAGTAGAAGTGTGGCGACCTTGAACTACCCCAAATTGTCAGGAATTGGAGTAGCAACAGCGATGTGCACCCTTCGACGGACACCAAGCGACTGACTGTCTGGCTCTGCGCACTCTAGGTATATGGAAAGTGGTGGGGGAAATCTCAAGGTCATCCAAATTGGGTTTTAAAAAATAAGAAACTCTAAACTTCATGCTCCTCTTCTTCCCTTTCCACCTCATTTGTAGGATATATGGTTGACAACGGTAAATGTGACAAATACTCCGGTGATTGTTGACCTCCACTGTGATCTGATTCTTGATCGTCTTGCTGCATTATAACTTCAGACCAATCATAATCTAAAGTGACCTTGAGCTTTATTCCCGGGTTGTCGAGGAGAATAGACTTCATCCAATCGCAGATGGTTTCTAAATAATGCACGTCGTTGATTGTCAATTTCCAACTTGTAGTGGGTACATCTTCGGTGGAAGATATGTCATCGCAAGCAGGTGTGTCCGCCATGGTTGTTGGAGGAGGAATGATGCTTGTTGCAGCGAGCAATGCTGGTATAACAGAGTGGTGGGGGAAATTTCAAGGTCACCCAAATGGAGTTTTAAAAAAGGAAACTTTGTCTATTTACTTATAACATAACCACTTAAACTAAAAGGATTGGGATCAACAGTACGTTTAATCATCATATTCGGTATATTCTTCATGTTTCTCAGTTTTCACCTCCGCCCAAATAGTAACTCCACTCTTTAGCTCCTTTTCGGCTTCTTCTAGTTGCTGGGTAATCGCCATCTGACATTGAAGTTCAAAATCATCACGCGGCACAGATCCGCAAATATCCATCTGAGCCAACCAGAGCTGCCTAAGGTTCTTTTCCTTTTCCTCCACAGCTTCGACGGCTGCATGTAATTCCTTTTCTGTAATAGAGGAGTCCCACAATTGTTGATCATCGGTTTTGTTGACAACCACATTTTTGGACTCCTTGTACAAATCGTTCAGCTCCTGCTGAGTCTTAATGGTTACCTCCTCGTAACTAGCACAACTTACATTGAGAGACATCTTGATGTTGTATGGTTGACCGTTGGAGTTGAAATGAAGCTGAGGCACAGCGCTTGGGGGTACTATAAAAAAGTGGGGGAAGTTTCAAGGTCATCCAAATTGTGTTTTAAAAAAATCCTATCTTGTTACTGAGCACGTATGTCAGTAACAAGATAGGTGTTTTTTCTCTTTTACATCTTTAATATAATAAAGAAATAAACATATTCTACAATGGTAAGAAGAAGAAACCAACTGCTAGTCAGCTGAAATAATCCAAAGTCTGGCTCGCTTCAGTCTTCATGGACGCCGGTGATGAAGTCGCTGGAGAAGAGTAATGTTCAGACTCTTCTTTTGGGTGTCGGAGATTGCGTATATTGCAAGCGTAGACTTGCACATTTATACGGTAGCCTCGCGCCACCATCAGCTGCAACTCCTTGTACAAGTCGTTCAGCTCCTGCTGAGTCTTAATGGTTACCTCCTCGTAACTAGCACAACTTACATTGAGAGACATCTTGATGTTGTACTGTTGACCGTCGGAGTTGAAATGAAGCTGAGGCACAGCGCTTGGGGGTACTATGAAAAAGTGGTGGGGGTGTTTGCATTGAAGCATGTTTGACCTTTAGCTTGGTGGTAGGGGTAACTGTGAAATGCAAAGGTCAAAGGTCAAGGTCACCCGCGAAGTTTAAAAAAAATGCAACATATCAATATGTGACAAACCTCACATATTGATATGTTGCATTTTTTGTCTTTTGTATTTTTTTTTGTCTTTTATGGTTTATTTATAAAACATTACAATAACATATGTACAACAGTAAAACTTAAATCTAACACTGCTGCTTGTCGACGATGTGGATGGTCAACTCGGTGGAATTGCTACCCGTGCAACCGTGGGAAACCAGGTAGAGACAGCCAGGTTGGATGGAGCGCAGATCCTCGTTCTGGAGGAGATGGACGAATCGTTTTGGCAGGTAGACTTGGAACTTGGGCTCATCCCCCGGAGTGAATGGTGCCTCGCTAAGACTGCAGCAGATGGCCTCTCCAACTGTAGTCTCCATCTTCTTCATGGCGTGGATAATGTAGTGCTTCTCATCTTTAAGTTCGGAACACTTCTTGACAGGTAGTATGGTAGATTTGGAGTGAGCATTGAACTGCTCAACCAAAGTTTGCAGGAACTGGTGAGATGCCATGGTTGAGTTAAAGAGTGTCTTCTTCTTCGTCTTCTTGCTGGGAGATGTTGTCGTCTCGGAATCTCGAGTAATACTCATGCCAGGTCCCGGTCTGCTCCTCACTTATATAACCCCCGTCACCCCCACCACTCCCCACTTCCCCACTTTGAAGGTAAGATGCGAGTTTATAGGCGTTTTTTAAAGCGCAATGTCTATCTTTTTCATGTTCTGGACTTTTAGTACAAATACAAACATTTTCCATCGTATACTTGTAGTTTTTATCCAAGTCCACATCATTAACCGGAACATGAGTAAATTCTTCGATCCATCTCTTCTTTTCCAGTCCTTTTGTATAAATATTGGTAAACCTGTTTGAAAACTGATGCATGATGTGATACAAGTCTGTGTAACTTGCAAAACCATCATACCAATCGATATGATGGAAATATTTTGAAATCCACCTGTTGGTAGTAGCGGCTTTGCTAGTTAATGATGAATAAAAAAATGGTGGTTTGAACAAAAATGTATATGGAACACCTGTATTGATGTCGAAAAACACAAGTTCTTTTATGATAAATCTATCGTCATTACCCCGAAACGCTTGGAACTCAATTATACCAGGTTTGGACTTTACTTGTTCTTCTTCCTTGTCCATTGCGAAGGCCACTCGTCTGCTCATGTCGAAGTCCAAAGATCAACTGATTTCCACACCACGGTAGGTACGACTTTTATACCAGGCCGTACAGTTGTTGGCGCGTTGGTGTATATTTAACGTGGGCACCGTCCCCGGTAGGCCTAACCCCACAAAGCGTTTGATATTGTTTTAAAAACCAACCATTGTCATCTAAGTTTCCATCTTTACATTCTCCTTGTTTTCATTTTCATCACTAACACTTGATTCTTCTCCTCCTTCTTCCTCTTCTTCCTGTTTTACTGATTTCTTATGTAGTTGAGCGTATTTTTCCAATTGTCTCCACATTTGTACTTCATGAGGAACTCTATTAAATATAGAAGTATCCACAGGTCCGTACAGTATAGGTGCGTCCGGTTGTTTGTCCAAAGTGTCTTCCAAATAATCTTTAATAATAGAACTTGAAAACACTAGTTGTCTCAAATATCTTGTTATTGGTTCAGTTGCACAGGTTAGAATAAAAAACTCTTCTCGATTAAGTTGAATCTTTCTATCATGTATTGTTGTGTCTCTAAACCGCAACTGATGGTCACCACGATTCTTTATAATATCAATTTCCACATTTGAATCCAAAAGTCCTACTCTTGTCTTTCTTCCATACATGTTACTAGTTAAATAGCATTCTAGCAGATGCAAGTGCTTCATAAAAGATTCCCAAGCACTATCGGTGAACAAAATCATTTTGGGTCCATGAGTTAAAATTACAGTAGGTGAATAATCCGTCGATTTCATAACACCGATTAAAACACTTTTGTCCAAACTGGAAGAGATTGGGTAAAATATTCGCAAGAATACCTCACTTAATATGTTAGGAGAAATATTATCTTCAATATCCCTTTTCCTCTTGTGTGCATTTTTTCTTCTTTTACCTTTTTCCTCAACATTATTACTGGCGTGGAGTTGTCCGCAAGCGTTGTGTTCATCTCCCTCCGGTTGACCTTGAAGATCTAAAAAGTCGGATATCTCCTTCTCAATATCTACTACATTTTCTTGTGTACCACTAGGAGAAGTCATATTGAATAAGATGCTACCCATACAACAACAGGCAACAAACTGATAAGGAGCGAGCTGAACGCTCTGCTTTTATACTCGCGGAATGCATTGGAATGTAGGAAAACCGGTCTTTTACAATACATTTTTAACAATTCCAGTTAAAGGTGTGTATGTTACGATTTTATCATGTAGAATTAAACAGTATGCAGTTGTATTAGCCGATATAGGCGCGTTGAATTCCATTTCTATTTTTATATCTACACTTGATGATTTTACCGATTCATTTTGTTTAGAACAATCGATTACAACTATAGGGTAATTATCTAAGTATTTTTCTGGTGATAGTAAAGGTGCATTCGTTTTACCATAATATGAACTTTGGAATCTTGCATACATATCGTACAATATGCTGTACTTTTTATTAGCGAATGACACATTTAAATTATCGTATGGAAAAAATTGTGAATTTAAATAAACTTTAATATTTTTCAAGTTGCAATGATCAAATTGGCCTGCATGTTTGGTGATGGTGTCTCTTCTGCCTGTTTGTAAACCAAATATAATATACCTGGCTCGTTCCACATAATTAGATGTTTTAACTGTCCAAGTGTGTCGATCCGTAGTTGGCAAGCTGGGATGTTCATGAAATTCCCAACTTCCAAAAGGAATTACAATATCACGATCAGCCTTTAACTTTCTTAATAGTAGCATTCTATGCTCGTCAGCTAATTTAACATGTGGAACTCTCCATACAATTTTGTCTAATGTTAATTTCCATTCTAAAGTTGCATCTGTTGTACCGTCTGGAGCTTTAATAATATCTTTATCGTTTGAAGATCTCAACAAAACTAATTCTTGTTTAACGTTTAATATTATTTTCCTATAATCTTCAGCAAAACCAAGCAACAAACGTAACGGAATATGAAAATCAAAATTTCCATTTGTATCTGGAGTGATTGTGTCTTTTGCAGGTAAAACCCATCCTGCAGGTTGTATTAAATTGGTTTCATTAGGTGATATAGATGTTAATCCCTTTAAAGTTGTTGCAATACCTACTTTTTTAGTAGAATCAACTGTTACACCTGATATTTCATATCTAATTTCATCAAACAGGAAAGCCATGGGATTATTTATAAATGGAACTGTTGTACCAGTAGTAGTACCGTCCTTTTTAGTAACTTTTCCTTCAATATACAAGTAACTTTCACATGGTAGTGTGTAAATGTCTTGATTTTGTATGGGAATACGAATTTCATCGTTATTGTTTAATTTTGATGAAGTGTAAGGGTTGTGGGTGTGATATTCTTTTTCCCATAGGGTTTCGTCGAATGTTGGACCCTGAGCTATATCCAGTATATCCATTATCGGTTACTTTTAATCCAATTCTCTCTAAGAAACGAATGTTCTCGCGTGTTAACTCCTCCACAGCTGAAGAGCTACTAATGCGGATTCCCGTAGGTTGTTCGCTTTTAAATGTTAAACCCATGATGTTATATTAAAGTGTTGATTTTAAATGTAATCTAACCGTAATAGGCTCTTCTCGGAAATCTATCAAGTTACCGTCTTGATCCAATACGTTCAACACGATGTCTGAAATGAAAGTGGTGTTCAAAGGTAGATATACCAGGTTTTGCGGCTTTTCAACAATTTTAAATCCAGGTGGTACACTGGGGTAAAAAGTATGTATTATATGAGTATTTGCTCCATCTCTGTAAGCTCCTTGTATAATATTACAAGTTATGTCTATACTATTGACTTTTAATATTGTTACAGTTTGTTTACCGGAATGTGTTTTATTTGGTTCTAAAATCGCTCCATCTTTGGGAAATCCTAATAAATCACCAATTGAGTCTGACTTACTGAAATCTATATAATATTTTGAAGTAAGCTCAGCTTTCATTGTATTGTTATTACCTTTTAGCGTTATATTGTCTTTTCCCATTTTATTTTGCAAAAATTCATTAATATGATCAATTTCATAAGAACCTGTGGGTAGAGTGCAAACTTCCAAGTCTGTAAACTTCCCACTGGCATCTTTTCCTTTATAATAATGTAATAAGTTATTTTTACCTTCCGTAACATTGGGAATAGAGTTGTAAGTTGTAAAATCCAACAGTGCTGCCTCCCAAAATCTTCCTTTTTGCAAGCGTAACGCTGGAAAAAGGATACTTCGTAAAGTGGACGATTTTCCTGTTAATGATACCGTATAGGAAGACATCTCAATAGTGACTGATACTTTTAGCTAGGAATTCCAAACATAAATGGCCGCATATTGAAGTATTATCAGGTTGTTCTCTTTTATAGTTGTAATATATGTTTTTAGCAGATTTAAAGTAATGTTCAAGTTCTTTAGGTGGTGGCAAATTTCCAAAACTATCAAAATAATATACATTACTATTTAGTTTCTTATAACACACCCAATGGGTGCCGGACCCTTCAGTATTATCCAAATTTACGATTCCAGTCTCATTTTTCCATATTTTCTTTGGTAAACTGTCTTTCATAAATACTCCGCGGAAAAATGGTATTTTTAAACAGGAAATATATTTAAATAATTCAACATTAGTCAACGCTTTATGCGGTATAACCAATTGATTTCTTTTATTTAATGTGCACGATACGGTCTTAGGTATAGACCAGCCCCGTTTTTTACCATTGACCATATTGTCGGTTTTTTATTATTTTTCCTTGGAGAACGTCCTTTTAGTCTAATATTACCACCATGTTTTCTCTTGCTTGATCCTTTTTTATTCTTACCCCTCCTTTTTCCACCTCCTACCGCTGTTTTAGCCTTCATACCTGCTGTTACCGCTAAAGCTGCTGCTTTTTCCGCAATACTAGCGTCACTAGACTTTACTCGTTGCCAAGCTATATTCGCTAGCTTTTTATCAGCGATTGACCTATTTTTTGAATCGGTAAACGTGGAATATGCGATATCGTGTTCTTTACAAGCCTGATCTAACTTATTTATGCCTGGATCACCTCTTTCCAGTCGTTTTTTCAATTTAGTTCCTGGTCCGCAATACTGATAACCTCCCGGTATATGAAATTCGTATGGTAAAGCGTCTATTGCTCTATTTACGATAGATCCTACTAGAATTCGATTTAAGGCTTTACTTAATAGAGAAACCGCTGTGGACGTGATCCCACCTCCTTTCCTTACAGTGTCTCGATATGGACTGGTGTAATGAAATGCCATGATTGTCTTTTATATTCGAAAAGCGTAACTTATGTGTTACCTCTATGACAGGTTGCACATAAATGATGTAATTTATGGTGTTATTTAATTAAATATCAAAAGTACCCCAATCTGTTGATCTAAACTTTTGTGTATTATGATTAAAAAAGTATTTATAAAGAATTTCTTGTTTAATCCATGCACTTCTCATTTTTTCATCAATAGGTTTATGTTGTCCGGCTGCAATATAATTATGCATATCAAATAATAAATTACCTATTACTTTAACAAGAAAATTAACAGTTACAGCGTTATCAGCATAATCAGGGTCTGCAACATTTGTTAATCGTTTGTTATCACAATTCCACCATTGTTTTCCAGTTGGCTCTAATTGTATTATCTGTTCATAAGTAACAGCATCACCAGGCTTTTCACCAATACCTAAATTTGTCAATGACTTTCCTTTACCATCCCAAACACTATTGTTTTCTTCAAGTAAAGTAAACTTTTTATTTCCCTGTACAAATACATCTCCTTGTCGTGTTACTACTTGGTCTTGTTTCACAAAACCAGATGTTTCTTGTTTTAAAGTTTCCTTTATTTGCCCCACCGTTGCACCATCTGATGGTGCAGAACCATCTTTTACATTCGCTAAACAATTACCAAAGCAATCAATAATTCCTACATCACGTGTAATACAATGATCTTTGATGTATTTTAAATTTACAGCATCATTTTCATTCTTTGGATAACCTATATCGTTAATAACAAATTTATAAAAAGAAAACCCATCTTTTGTCTTTTCAGGTATTATAGAATGTAAATAGCGTCTATTTATGCTGTCTTTTTCATCTACAGGGTCTGCTACGTTAGATATACGTCGATTTTCAGCATTATACGTTTTTCCATCGAATTTTAACGTATTTTTCAATTCCGATGATAAATAACCTCTGTTTATTGCATCAGCGTTTTGATTTGGCTTACCGACGTTGGAAATTCTATGATTACCCGCGTTATATGTGTTTTTTCAGTGTTGGTAATATCTCTTTTTTTATTACTTTTAAATTTATTGCATCATTTTCATCTGTGGGATCATTAATGTTTTTTAACCGTTTATTACTAATATCATAATCTCCATCAGGTGTTTGTGGTAATCCAACACCTCTTTTTAAAGTATTAAAGTAATATAATCCATCTGATGAATACCGTCCGAACTTGTCAACACTCATGGTGCAACTGAATAACATTCTAGAGTGTAACCCATTTTTATAATATTAGTCCCGATTTCTAACCCATATCAGTTTTTATACAAATTCTTAGTCTTCATCAGTTACATTTGCATCATTCCCGGGACATTTAAAATATTTTAAATCTGCACTAATTAATGATCTGTCTGCTTCATTTCTAAATACATGATTTTTATGAATAAATTCCTCACCAGACAATTTTCTAAATCCGCTAAATGAATTTGGATCTGCAATTAATATATTTTGATAATCATTTACATCCATTAATTTAAATCTTTTGGTATTATAAATAAACTCTTGATTTGCACTATCATATTGTAATGTTTGTCCTACAGTTGCAGCATCCTTTGGATCTGTTCCTTGTGCCAAATTACCTATTTTCTTATTTTTCGCATTGAAAGTACTACCTTTTGGTTTGTCTAATATTAAAGATTGTTTTACTACAACACAATCGTAATCATCGATACCTGGAAATATGTCAATTATTCTTCTATTTGTACCCAACCAACTTCTATGATAATTGTTTGGATTAGTATGTAAAACTTGTGATAAAATCGGAACATCATGAGCATCTGTAGATAATTGAGCATTTGATAATTTCATGTCTTTGCAATCCCAAACATTATTTTTTTGTTCAAGTAAAATAAACTTTTCATTTCCTTGTACAAACACATCACCCGACCGTGATACTACTTGATCCTGTTTTACAAATCCAGATGTTTCTTGCTTTAAAGTTTCCTTCATTTGACCCACTGTTGCACCATCTGATGGTGCCGAACCATCTTTAACATTCGCTAAATAATTACCTAGACAATCAATAACTCCTACATCACGTGTAATACAATGATCTTTTATATATTTTAAATTTACAGCATCATTTTCATTTTTCGGATAACCTATATCGTTAATAACAAATTTATAAAAAGAAAAACCATCTTTTGTCTTTTCAGGTATTAATGAATGTAAATAGCGTCTATTTACGCTGTCTTTTGCATCTTTAGGGTCATCTACGTTGGATATACGTTTATTTTCAGCAGTATACGTTTTTCCATTGAATTTTAACGTATTTTTTAATTCTGATGATAAATAACCTTTGTTTATTGCATCAGCGTTTTGATTTGGCTTACCAACATTGACAATTCTATGATTACCTGCGTCATATGTGTTTTTCTGTAGTCTTAATGATGGTGATATCTTTTCTTTTAATACTTTTAAATTTATTGCATCGTTTTCATCTGTGGGATCTTTTATGTTTTTTAACCTTTTATTAGTTATATCATAATCCCCATCAGGTGTTTGTGGTAAACCAGCTCCTCTTTTTAAATTATTTGCGTAATATAACCCATCCGAGGAGTAACGTCCGAACTTGTCGACACTCATGGTGCAACTGAATAGTAATCTAGTGAGTAACGCATTTTTTATGAGATTACCCCACGGTTTCGGAGTTCATCCACTAAAGCCACCCATTCGTTTTCCAATCCAGTATGACCCGCTTCTTTAGCTTCATGTATTAGTTTCATTCTATCCACCAATTTATTGATATTATTGTAATAAATCACATTTGTGTTATATAGTTTCTTCATTAAACCTGTACCCGTAACAGACTTACTTCTTTTTCTTCTTTCCTGAGCACTTACATCTAAAGTGGATGCCATAAATCTTCGTTTTACAGGTTTTCTTTGTGTTAACGGCATTGTTTGTCTTCTAGTTGGTATTAACTTGGATACAAATTCTCTATATTTTAAAGACTTAGATCTAAATGGAAGTTGGTCAGGTAAATACATTCTCCTATATGCATTTGTCTGTTCCAAAATATTTTTATATGCTTCCATGTCTTTTTCTTTCACTAACGATACTGAAGGCTTATTTTCAAATAATAATTCAAATAATCCTTTTGTACCCTTATACCTTTGATCACCAATGACAATATTATCATGTTCGTCAACGTTTAACGGGCTATTACCTATCATTAAACCATCTTCTGTTAATCTCGCTCCATAACTATGGTAATTCTTATTAGGAATTGTTCCGAGTAACATTTTTACCATGTATTTCCTTCCTAAAGGTCCTTTGTTATGAATGTTTTCACCCAACAAGCTTATGTTTGACGGACCTTCCCTTGCTTCTTCTTCTTTTTCCTCTTCACTAGCAGTTGATACATCTTCATGTCCTCTTTTAGCTTTTACTTCATATAATTCTCTTATACCACTATAGTCTGGTGATTCTAGCTCTCTTTCAGGTTCTCCACCGGTAAAACCACTATATGTAGAGGATTCCAGGTCTTCATCACTAAAATCTTCTGATTTTACATTTTCTCTTTCAAACTTTGTAATAGGTGCAATTGCATCTCCTTCCAAAACGGGTTTAGCAAATTTTTTGTTTAATTGTTTCAAGGGTTCAGTAATAGGTTTAAAAGTAGATTCAAGAAATTTCTCCCTTTCGCTAATACCTAATTTTAATGCTCTGTTTTTATCTCGAATAGAATCACTAAGTGATTTTATTTCCTTTATTAACTTTTCTTGGTTAACCATGTTTGTAGCAAGACGTGTTGTACAACAATGAATGTTTTACATCATGATCAGTGTATTAGTATAAATTTATCAAATCCTATCCTGTATCGACCATTGTTTAGCGGTTGTTCCTTCATAATTGTTAAAAACCCATACTTTTCAGCCCAAGCCTTTCCAC
Source organism: Neoaliturus tenellus (assembly GCA_030545055.2). Taxonomy (NCBI): domain Eukaryota; kingdom Metazoa; phylum Arthropoda; class Insecta; order Hemiptera; family Cicadellidae; genus Neoaliturus; species Neoaliturus tenellus. The sequence goes on along the minus strand of CM061532.1, from coordinate 188,491,247 downwards.
ACAACTCTTTAAATCGTTCAAATGGCATATCCGCACTTACATGGTCATAATATATGTGTTTTAGGTTGGTTTCATCCTGTTTAAATACAATTAACATGTTTGCATTGTCTCTAATGAGCTGTTTCGGTATTTTGCTGTAAGTTTGACCAATATAAATGCTATCTATGTTGTTATGTCGACCCATGGCGAAGTAATTTCTTATTGTATTTTGATTTTCACAAGATACATCGTCAAATATGAATACTGAGAATGGTTTAGCCTCTTGCGGTTGCATGACACTCTCGCTCGCGTTGAATTTAAAATATTTAACTTCAGGCACATTATTGAGTATTTGTTCCAATAACTGATATTTTGGTTGTTGTAGTGACTTTGAAAATACATATAAATTATTAAAACGTAATCCTTTAGGATTTGTAATCAAATTGAATACTACATTTGTTTTTCCACAATTGGAAGGACCGGTAACCAGACAACGCACCGTGTTTGGTAACAAAACACCGTGTTTTCCAGTATTGAATTGAGAACCATCCACTGTGAGTTCATCTATATTATTAATAGTAAAATTGTCTTTTTGCGGTATTATCTCCATCCTTTGTAATGGTTCAACCCAAAATGATGCTCTATCATTATATTAGATCCTTTTTAGGTATCCAAGAATCTTCCGTCTTATTAAATCCTAACCATCGTACTTTAACCTTATCCTTTTTTCGTTGCAACACCTTTTCAACTAAATATACATCACCTACTGTTGATTTTAACATTTCATGTCCATAAAACCCTCCTTCCAGCAATTGTCCTTTATTATCTTTTAAAATGTGAGTTTCTGGTATTGTAGGTTGCACCTTAAATACAGTAAATACCTCATTTGTCCAGTTTGGAAGATATCTTTTACTGAATACACCTTTGTATTTGCTTATTCGCACTTTATCACCAACATTAAACCTTTTAGGCTTTAGTTTTTCAACTCTTGGTTTAGTATTCATTTTTATACGTTTTAATACAAGTTTTTCATTTTTATTAGTCACCTGGCTTGGTTTCATACCGATAGTTCTATGAAACTTGTTATTGTAATCGCTTATAAGTTTTGGTAACATATCAATCCATACGTGCGATCCTCTGTTAGAAAACATCTTATACATGGCACCTTTTAAAGTTCTGTTGAATCTTTCAATTATTGATGCTTTTACCTCTGAATTGGTTGAGTAATGGTTAATGTTGTGTTTTTTTCATTAAATTTGCAAATTCCTTATTAAAATATTCTTTTCCATCATCAGTTTGTAAATGTTTTATAGTATGTTTGTCTCTTTGTATAGCTGTTTCCATTGCTTTTGTAACACTTTTGCCACTTTTATCTTTTAGTGGTAAAGCATCTGCCATTTTTGAAAAACAATTAATAATAGTCAATATGTATTTAAATCCTCTATTTTGTTTACTATAAGGAATCATTTCGATTAAATCCGCTTGATATAAATCATTTATTCCTTTTATCACTGTATTTCTTCGTGGAAACTTTCTTCTTGCAGGTTTATGAAGCTCGTTGACAATTTCTTGCTTCGAGTTCTTCATATTGCAGGTTTGAATGTTTCATGTATCACATGTATAATCACAATGAATGTTGTCTTAAATATTCACATCATTTATATAGGTCAAGGTCATCCAAACTTGTGTAAAAAAATGGGGAACACGGCGTTGGACTTGCCGTGTTCCCCATTTTTTTACGGAAGGAGAAAGGAATAAGGTCGAAGTTGTAGAAGGACGAAGAATAGGTTACTAGTTGATAGGGTTTAGAGAGTAGTGGCCGAAAGGAAGAGTATGAATCTTATCCGGCATAATATGCCTTTTATCATCTTGAGCTGATAGTGCTCTTTTAACTTCAGTGACACTGTAGACCTCATGTTTAAAGCTTCTGATAGTGTTGAACGTTGCAGACATTGTAGAATCTTCAAACAAGCAGGTCTTGTAATGGTCAAATGTCACACGTTTCTTCAAGTACGATGTTTTGACTCCTTTAGCTTTCTTCACTGTCGGTATGTCGTTTTCCATATACATCTTGAAGGAATATAATTTGGACATCAGCGCAACTATTTCCTCCAAAGGTATTCCATTTGCTTCATCTTTAAATTTTCCAATTACTTTTTTATTCTTTTCATTGTAATTCGGATGGTTCTTCGGATAGTCAGAGAAGTCAAAGTCGTCTTTGTATGGGAAACTCCTTAGATCTTCATACATGTCCAAAGTCTTTATCCAGTAGATAAACGCGTCGGTATCCATGTATGCAACTCCAATGTTGTCTCTTCCATAGTGTTTAACCATTTTGTTGTAATGGAAATCATACATCAGAGTTTTACTTATATCCAAAATCGACATTCCAATGTATAACGGACGATCCATCACTATTGTTGTTTTATTCATACTGACAGCAACTAGATTTTCGTTTATAATCATTGATGTTCCGAAATTTGGTTTTTGCACTAATTTTTCCAATTTCCTAGGATCACTTACTAATTTTACAATTTTGTGTTTTCTCTTGTTCTCCAAGGTCTTCCCAAAGATGGCGTTGTTCATTAATTTGTAGAAGTCCTTTTCAAATGCTGTTGTCGCTGCAGCTCTTCTTGTAGTGTTGGAATCGATATATGGTTTCAACCAACAAGACTGGGTGAATTCAATTGCTCTGTGAATTTTCACTATACGTAGGCCCAATTCAAGTGCTTGTTGAACTACCCAGTAGTGTGCCACATATCGACTCTTATTCTCCAAGGTCATCATCAGCTTGGGCCATCTTCCTGTCGGTGAAACTTCAGTCTTGGCTAGGAGAGGCAGGTCGTAATGATGGTCGTGAAGGTGTTCTGGATATTCAAAATCACAGTCCAAAATATAGCCTGTTTGGCCATCTTTTGGAATCCGTGATATGTCACCAATGGTGGTCGGGTCAATCCACTTGAAGTCTGCGTAGGGAAGTGGATTTGACATCGCCCAACCATAGAGGTTGTTCGCATCAAAATATCCAAGGTAGAGTGATGGTTGTTGCTCGTCGAAGTTGGGGATATACTTGTTGTTGGCCTTAACATGTCTTGTCACAGCTTGAGTCAAACCACCTCGTACACCTGATTCGATCATGAGGACCATATCGATGTCTGTGAGAAGCTCCAATCGGCAGTTAGTTGACTTGAGCATAGCTTGCCATGCTAATCCAGGGGATGTATACGAGTGTAAAGGATCCAATCCGTATGCTGAGAAACAGGTGTTCCGAAATTCTTCCATCACATCACACAGCAGAGTTACATCCAATTTTATATAAAAATCAGAATATTCCCCTAAAGTTTGAATGTTTAGTTGGTTCCAAACATTACACGCATGATTGTAGTCTTCAACGGAGATTTCACTTTCATTTAATTTGCTATTGAAGGCTTCAATCGGTGGTAGACTGGTTTCTTCAAACTTTTCTGTGGAAGTTATATAATCATAGGGGAAAACTCCTTTTCGTAATACTAAGTCCAATTTATCTTCAGGTACAATTTTGCTGGTTTCTTTTAGATCTTCTCTTCTTAGGTTCTCAGACAATTTGCTCAAACTAGATGACATAAATCTTTAAGAGTCTACGAAGCGAAGTTTAATTTTACCAACTGTTTTTGAAAAACTGATGTACTTCTCCAATGTTTCAGCTAATACTTCGATTTTTCCATCATCTCGTCCTAACTCTGGGATAATGAAGTGGGAGTCATAGCCGCTAAGATTGTGTAACACGACAGGAATAAATTGAGGCAGTTTGTAATTTATATTGCATGAATTACAAGCAGGTCCTCTGTATAACCCTGTGAGGTGATCATGATCTCTTACTTTTTGATTTTCTTCACTGAAGCTCTTCTTGCATAAATAACATCTTGTTGCCGAAATGTATTCTTCTTGTTGATTTTGGTTCAAAGGTTTCATGGGTAAAACATTACCGTATAAGCGTTCCGCCTTTTCAGCAATGTTATACAACTGGTCTACAAAATACTTAGCAGCTCCTTCCCCACGGTAGAGTATCGGAGTGGATGTTAAGCCGTAGTCTTGCAATTGTTCTTCAGGTAAAGTAGATTTCACCAATAAGCAAAAACTGTTAGGTTGATGCAATTGATATTTGGTTCTTCTAGTTACTTCACCATCCGAAAGTTCCTGCGGCACTAACGTGGATTCAAAGTCAGCGTAGATAACTAGTGGAATCCGGTATTGGTGAACTGTTTTATTGAACTGGACAAATGCTCTAGATGGTGGTGGCAGACTAATCTTCACTTCATAGTTGTCATTACAAAGCCGCTGGTGTTCCGACAACCACTCCGATCCTCCACGTCTCAAGTCTTTATTTGTGAAACAAAAGCATCTCTTACACACTGTTACTCTAATTTTCTTTTTAGTCACTTGTCGTCCAACCAAAGTTTCAAAGTTCTTGATGTAAACATAATGTGATATTTCACCTTTGGTCAATAGCAGCAAATCTGTATGATTTTGACGTTCAGTCTTTGTAACTCGTAACGGGTATACGTTATTTGATTCGTCTAAACCAAACACATTAACTGAAACTCCTGGGTTTTTTCTTTCAAATTTAGCAACATCATTAAGACTAACAGGATACGACATACCTTGGAAGTTATAGCGGTGTTGAACAGCTTCGTATGCTATGCTAGGTCTACAGGAATGGTCTTCCACATATTTTGCTAACATTGCATACCGGAAACATTCATTATCCTCATTTTTCACATTGATACATGATCTTGTATCTCGGATCACCTTTGGTAGAGGGATAAAGCTGCTTCCTCTCATACCATATCCATGCTTGTGAACCCTCACATCCATACCTTCAATTGATGATAGCGTCCAGCCGGATCCTCTTCCTTCATGTTCTTGAAGTTTCACTAGCAGTTCAACCAAACATTCTTCTAAAATTTCGTTGATATCAGATGTGGTTGTAAGGGTTCGGTTTTTAGCAATGAATGCTCTCGGTGAATTTTCACCATCGGTATTAGTAAACATAGCCTCCAACACCAATCCAAATTTAATAAAGTTCAATCTTGCCAATTCTTCCGTCAATGTTTTTACAACTAGTTTTTTAGCTTGAGTTATAAAATTTTCCAATTCTAATTGCACATTATTAATTTTGAAATGAATTACAACTGGTCCTGGCAAGGCTGTAGTGCGCAGTTGTCTTATATCTTCCATATCCTCTTCTTGGGTACGCAGTTGTCTTACATCTTCCACTTCTTCCGTATCTTCTTCTTCCATTTTCTCTTCTTGAATAAATCCTCCAGCTGTAGATGGTCCAGCTCCGGCAAATTGAATAACACTTGGTCTTCTTCTTTGCATTAACTGTAAATAGCTAGCCCAGTGCTTCTGCTTATGGGGTTTTTCCAAAAACCGATCAATCGCATCCAAGTCTTCTTCACTTACTACAATCTCTTCTTTTCTGTCCTCTTCACGATGCAATTCTCGGTGTAACTGTAGATAGCTATCACAGTCGTCCATCTGCTTCTGGCAGTTTTCCAATAACCGATCAAACGCATCCAAGTCTTCTTCACTTACAACAATCTCTTCTTTTCTGTTCTCTTCATGATGCAATTCTCGGTGTAAAACAAAGATATCTTCATCTTGGAAAAACTCACCACAAATATCGCAAAGAGCCATTTTTTTTACAGTTTGGCTTTGAGTGTGCACTCGGTGAATGTCCACGCAATAATGAGCAGCGCGCTCAACCGGGTCCCTTTATACCCGAGGTTGAAGGGTGGGGGAAGGTGACGTCATATACATCCAGTTTATCAATCATGTAGCAGATTTGGCTTTTAAACACCCATTTTCAATTTATTCTTCAACAGGTTTGATAAACCAATAATCTTTGGTCTAAATCCACTACTTTGTACAAATTTTTTGTTTGGGCACTTCTCGTCCGGAGCAAAAAACTTTTTGGTCAAGGTCAAAATTTTTTCTCAAAAAAAAGTTCCGGGGGAAGGGGGGGGGAGGGGGTGGGGGAGGGGGTGGGGGGGGGTTATTACTGTATTTAGGTCAAGGTCACGAAAAAACTTTAAAAAAATTAAGCCCCACCTGGGGCACTTGGGTTGTCATCGCTGTAGCCTCCGAAGAGACCCAACTATGACAACAGGCAACATCCAATGTCGTCTAACCTTCACCACGCAAGACTTAAGCATTTACTGCATTGCTAACAAATAACTTTTCCAATAGCTAACAAAAGGTCATTTACATAATTTTGAAAGAGGTTGAGGACAGCCCTAGTGGCTTATGTCCCCGGTCCGAGTGCAGAGGCCATCGGCTCATTACCCCCGTATAAGCGTACAAACGGACCAACTCCAATTTCTCAGCCGCATTGAAGCATGCATGAGTGGAGCCTAACAATTAATTATAAAAAGTGGTTTTACACGGGGGCCTACTCCCGTTCCCTATCTTTAATAGTTAATATTTAAGTTCAGCAATGCAGTAAATTTATATAAGTTCTTACTAGGTCAAGGCCATACGAACATTAAAAAATTTCGGCCCCCGTACATCACTTCTCGTCCGGAGCAAAAAACTTTTTGGTCAAGGTCAAAAATTTTTCCGAAAAAAAATTTCGGGGGGGGGGTCACTTCTCGTCCGGAGCAAAAAACTTTTTGGTCAAGGTCAAAAATTTTTCCGAAAAAAAAAGTTCGGGGGGGGGTCACTTCTCGTCCGGAGCAAAAAACTTTTTGGTCAAGGTCAAAAATTTTTCCGAAAAAAATTCGGGGGGGGGGAGGGGGGGGGGGGTAAGTGGGTCAAGGTCACCCACAACACTTCTACTCTAAGTGTTGGCTATACCCCCCACCACAACTGAGTCCCTAGGCTGCACAACACCGCTCCGCCAGTATGTCTCCAGCTTCCATGCGGTGCGTTTCGCTGTTCTCTAACTCTCTATATGTAAGTATTTTTACAAGTTTTGAATCTAGGTCAATACACTTTAACTCTGGGACGATATCGACTTGTACTATTTCTGTGTTTTGACTCAAGGTCATCACATTTTAACTCTGGGATGATTTTGACTTATAGCATTTCAGTTTTTTAACTCAAGGTCGTCACACTTTAACTCTGGGGCGGGATCGACTTGTAGTATTTCTGTGTTTTGACTCAAGGTCACCACACTTTAACTCTGGGACGGGATCTACTTGTATTATTTCTGTGTTTTCACTCAAGGTCATCACACTTTAACTCTGGGATGATTTTAACTTATAGTATTTCAGTGTTTTGACTCAATGTCACCACACTTTAACTCTGGGACGGTATCAACTTGTAGTATTTCTATGTTTTTACTCAAGGTCATCACACTTTAGCATGTAACTTTAAGGTAGCACCGAAACGGTGCTACCCGGTTTGACATTTTCAAGTTTCCCGAGGTCATCACAATTTCCCCCACCACTTCCCATATACCTAGAGTGCGCGGGGCTGGACAGTCAGTCGCTCGGTGTCTGTCGTAGGGTACGCATCGCGGTTGCAGTAATGGTCGAATGGGGGCTTCTGGGTCAGTTCAAGGTCACCCGAGCGGTGTCACATGACGGTTTAGGCAGAGTCACGTTGCAAACTTCAAGTTTCCTCAGCACTTTTGCTGTTTCTCATCGCAAATTCGCTCCAAGTTGTCAAGGTCATGGTAACTGTGACTGAAACTCGGAGCGTAGTGCGAGAAACAGCAAAAGTGCCAAAAAATTTTAGGTTTCAGCGTGACCTTGACCTTTGTGACATCGATGACGTCATCTTGGTGACGTAAGGGGTGATGACGTCATCAGCACGTCATTTCTGTGACGTCATGGGTGTGACGTCAAGGAAGTGACGTCATTGGTGATGACGTCATCGATGATGCAATCGATGACGTCATCGATGGGGTCATTGACCTCGATGACGTCATCGATGACGTCATCGCTCGGGTGACCTTGAACTGGCCCAAAAGCCCCCATTCCCCACTACTACGTGCTGATGACGTCATCACCCCTTACGTCACCAAGATGACGTCATCGATGTCACAAAAGGTCAAGGTCACGCTGAAACCTAAAATTTTTCGGCACTTTTGCTGTTTCTCGCACTACGCTCCGAGTTTCAGTCACAGTTACCATGACCTTGACGACTTGGAGCGAATTTGCGATGAGAAACAGCAAAAGTGCCGAGGAAATTTGAAGTTTGCAACGTTACTCTGCCTAAACCGTCATGTGACACCGCTCGGGTGACCTCGAACTGGCCCACAAGCCCCCATTCGACCATTACTGCAACCGCGATGCGCACCCTACGACACCGAGCGACTGACTGTCCAGCCCCGCGCACTTTAGGTATATGGGAAGTGGTGGGGGGAACTGTGATGACCTCGGGAAACTTGAAAATGTCAAGCCAGGTAGCACCGCTTTGGTGCTACCTTAAATTTACACGTTAAAGTGTGATGACCTTGAGGTTGACTGTGAACCGGGGACTTAGGATTGTCTTTAACAGCATTGCTACCTTAAATTTACACGTTAAAGTGTGATGACCTTGAGGTTGACTGTGAACCGGGGACTTAGGATTGTCTTTAACAGCATGATGTTTTTCCAGAGTTGAAGTGTGGTGACCTTGAACTGGTTAAAATCAAAACTGCACAACACGGATGTGCACCCTACGACAGCCGCCGAGCGACTGACCTCTGGGCCCTGTGTACTCTAGATATATGGGGAAGTGGTGGGGGAAATCTCAAGGTCATTCAAACGGAGTTTTAAAAAATTCAAAGACTACTCTTGTGAGTCTATAGCGATTTCATTGATAGTGAGTGCTTTGGTATGCCAACTTGATCTGTACTGACACGCTCCTAAATAATGTTTGCAAAAACCTGCAAAATGATTGTTGCATAATTTGCAGCCCGTTAGCTGTTTTAGATTAAATTCAATGCAACGTTCAGGGCAACAAGTGTACTTATGCCCTCTCATCTGGTACACATAAAATGTTTTCAACTCCGGTTTTGGCTTCTTCCAAGACTTGCACTTACACATGCACTGACCAAAAGCTTCACATTTTCTACACGCCAGGCCATCCACCACATCAATGTTATTCGGCCATGAAAAACATTTCTGTTCGCAACAGTAGTTGAGTTGACTCTCCATGTTGCTGTGGTTGAAGGTGCGCAATGAAATGATGCTGTAGTCAGTGAGAGTGTACCTTAAATAAACTTAGTGGAGGGGGAAAGGTCAAGGTCATTCAAACGGAGTTTTAAAAAAGATGACTAGTCGTCCCCCTCCTCCTCGTCCGTCGTACTTGGAGAGCTGTCAGACGAAGAGCCCCGCGCAGGTGCTCCCCAGATGAAATTTATGTCTATTTGAAAGCGCAGGCCGGGATCTTGTACCATCAACTCCTTTAATCTATTACATACCAATTCCACTTTGTACACATTGTTAATAATCAACACCCAAGGCTTTGGCTGAACATAACGTGTAGTTGAGTCAGCCTCGCAGACAGTTACATCTTCCGGTGATATTGGAGTGTATAAATGTGTAAAATCTCGTTGCTGAGGCTGGCTTGAAGTTGAAGGTTCTGTGCCGACCCTGGTTGCATCAAAATTCAAATCCATTCTACATTCAAGAGGTCCAGGGTTCCCGTTGAATACATAGAGTAATTTTTGATACAAGACTTCCACTTCTGTCGCATCTTGTAAATGAACAGTCCACCGCAAGGGAAATGCTTCGTCCGTAGTGGAGTCAACTTGAGAAAGAGTCCTGTCCGCCATGGTAGCTAAGCAAGGAATGAGGTGAGCTGCAGTCAGTTGTAACATTATCGAAAAGTAGAGGGGGAAATTTCAAAGTCATTCAAATTGGGTTTTAAAAAAAGGAAGGAGTGGAGGGGGAAAGTTCAAGGTCATCCAAATTGAGTTTTAAAAAAAGGAAAGAAGGTCACTCCCCATCAGCCTTGTCGTTGTCTCCTACATCTTTATCCGCATAAGATTCACTGTATGGGTAAATCGGTGACATTGGTGAGTATTGCGGTAAGTGCTGACCGTTGTTGTCCTCCTGCCGCAATGTAACTTGCGACCAATCATAGTTGAAATTCATTTGTATATGATCCCAGGGTTGTCCCGCAGTATTTCTTTCATCCGTTCGCAAATTGTTTCCAAATAGTGAACACTGTCGATGGATAGTGTCCAAACTGCACTCGTTCCAACATCAGTAGTGGAGTCAGCTTGGCTGATGGTGTTGTCCGCCATGGTTGCTTGTCGAACAAGGAATGACGGGTGATGTGATGCTCATGCAGGAACATGGTGAAGTGAGGGGGGGGCGTGGTGGAGTAGTGGGGGAAGTTTCAAGGTCATCCAAACGGAGTTTTAAAAAAAGGAAAACCTACAAAGTAACATTGAAACTTTCCAACTGATGGTGGCGGGCGTTTTCTTCTGCAACCTTGCCGACACATGTGACTATGCCATACAGTATGAAAAGTACAACCATAATAAGGCCGAACAATAAAAGATAGCCGTTGACTATCATGATATTTTCTGAGTGGATCTGCTTTCTTCTTATCGCCCTCTCCTGCATCCTCTTCTCCAACTCGTGGACGAAGTCACAGCATGCGTGAGGACATCTTTCATCTGTTGGTAGGTTTGTCATTGTTGATGTTGTCGGTTTGGCTGTTGAAGATGGAATGAGGATTCCAATTGTGATGTGCCATGTACACCAATAGTCAAGTGGTGGGGGTAGCGAAGCAGTGGAGGGGGAAGTTTCAAGGTCATTAAAAATGTGTTTTAAAAAACCTATCTTGTTACTGAGCTCATATGTCAGTAACAAGATAGGTGTTTTGCTCTTTTACTTCTTTAATATAATGAAAAAATAAACATATTCTACAATGGTTAGAACAAGAAATACAACTGCTAGTCAGCTGAAGTAATCCAAGTTGTCCGGCTCGGTCTTCATGGACGTCGGTGAGGAAGCTGTCGAGGAGTGTCCAGGCTCTTCCTTTGGCTGCCGGGTGTTCCGTATATTGCAAGCGTAGACTTGCACATTTATACGGTAGCCTCTTGCCACCATTAGCTGCAACTCCTTGTACAAATCGTTCAGCTCCTGTTGTGTCTTGATAGTCACCTCCTCATAGCTGGCACAGCTTACGTTCAGAGACATCCTGATGTTGCTAGGTTGGCTGCTGGATTAGAAATGAAGCCGAGGCACAGCGCTTGGAGGTATATGAAAAAGTGGTGGGGGTGTTTGCATTCAAACAGGTTTGACTTGTAGCGTGATGGTGGGGGTAACTGTGAAATGCAAAGGTCAAAGGTCAAGGTCACCCGCGAAGTTTAAAAAAAAATGCAACATATCAATATGTGACAAACTTCACATATTGATATGTTGCATTTTTTTTTCTTTTGTATTTTTTTGTTTTGTTATGGTTTATTTATTTATAAAACATTACAATAACATATGTACAACAGTAAAACTTAAATCTAACACTGCTGCTTGTCGGCGATGTGGATGGTTAACTCGGTGGAATTGCTACCCGTGCAACCGTGGGAAACCAGGTAGAGACAGCCGGGTTGGATGGAGCGCAGATCCTCGTTCTGGAGGAGATGGACGAACCGTTTCGGCAGGTAGACTTGGAACTTGGGCTCATCCCCCGGAGTGAACGGTGCCTCGCTAAGACTGCAGCAGATGGCCTCTCCAACTGTAGTCTCCATCTTCTTCATGGCGTGGATAATGTAGTGCTTCTCGTCTTTAAGTTCGGAACACTTCTTGACGGGTAGTATGGTAGATTTGGAGTGAGCATTGAACTACTCAACCAAAGTTTGCAGGAACTGGTGAGATGCCATGGTCGAGATATAGATCGTTTTCTTCGTCTTCTTGCTGGGAGATGTTGTCGTCTCGGAATCTCGAGTAATACTCATGCCAGGTCCCGGTCTGCTCCTCACTTATATAACCCCCGTTACCTCCACCACTCCCCATTTCCCCACTTTGAAGGTAAGATGCGAGTTTATAGGCGTTTTTTAAAGCGCAATGTCTATCTTTTTCATGTTCTGGACTTTTAGTACAAATACAAACATTTTCCACCGTATACTTGTAATTTTTATCCAATTCCACATCATTAACCGGAACATGAGTAAATCCTTCGATCCATCTTTTCTTTTCCAGCCCCTTTGTGTAAATATTGGTAAACTTGTCTGAAAAGTGATGCATAATGTGATACAAGTCCGTGTAACTTGTAAAACCATCATACCAATCAATATGATGGAAATGTTTTGAAATCCATCTGTTGGTGGTAGCGGCTTTACTAGTTAAAGATGAATAAGAACATGGTGGTTTAAATAAAAACGAATAAGGAACACTTGTATTCATGTCCAAAAACACAAGTTCTTTTATAATGAATCTATCATCATTACCACGAAACGCTTGAAACTCAATAATACCAGGCTTGGACTTTACTTGTTCTTCTTCTTCTCCCTTGTCCATTTTGAAGGTCACACGTCTGCTCATTATGAAGTCAGGAGGTCAACTGATTTCCACACCACGGTAGGTACTGCTTTTATACCAGGCCGTACAGTTGTTGGCGCGTTGGTGTATATTTAACGTGGGCACCGTCCCCAATAGGCCTAACCCCACAAAATGTTGGTTATTGTTTTAGAAACTAACCATTGTCATTTAAGTTTCCATCTTTATATTTTCCTTGTTTTCGTTTTCATCACTAACACTTGATTCTTCTTCTCCATCTTCCTCTTCTTCCTGTTTTACTGATTTCTTATGTAGTTGAGCGTACTTTTCCAATTGTCTCCACTTTTGTACTTCATGAGGAACCCTATTGAATATAGAAGTATCCACAGGCCCGTACAATATAGGTGCGTCCGGTTGTTTGTCCAAAGTGTCTTCCAGATAATCTTTAATAATTGAACTTGAAAACACCAGTTGTCTCAAGTATCTTGTTATTGGTTCAGTTGCACAAGTTAGAATAAAAAACTCTTCTCGATTAAGTTGAATCTTGTTATCATGTCTTGTTGTGTCTCTAAACCGCAACTGATGATCACCACGATGTTTAACAATATCGATTTCCACATTTGAATCCAAAAGACCTACTCTTGTCTTTCTTCCAAACATGTTACTACTTAAATAGCATTCTAGCAGATGCAAGTGTTTCATAAACGATTCCCAAGCAGTGTCCGTAAACAAAATCATTTTGGGTCCATGAGTTAAAATTACAGTAGGTGAATAATCCGACGATTTCATAACACCGATTAAAACACTTTTGTCCAAACTTGATGAAATTGGATAAAATATTCGCAAGAATACCTCACTCAATATGTTAGGAGAAATATTATCTTCAATATCCCTTTTCCTCTTCTGTACATTCTTTCTTCTTTTACCTTTTTCCTCAACATTATTACTAGCGTGTAGTTGTCTGCAAGGGTTGTGTTCATCTCCTTCCGGTTGACCTTGAAGATCTAAAAAGTCGGATATCTCCTTCTCAATATCTACTACATTTTCTGGTGTACCACTAGGAGAAGCCATATTGAATACGATGCTACCCATACAACAACAGGCAACAAACTGATGAGGAGCGACCTGAACGCTCTGCTTTTATACTCGCGGAATTCATTGGAATGTAACAAAACCGGTTTTTTACAATACATTTTTAACAATTCCAGTTAAAGGTGTGTATGTTACGATTTTATCATGTAGAATTAAACAGTATGCAGTTGTATTAGCCGGTATAGCCGCGTTGAATTCCATTTCTATTTTTATATCCACACTTGACGATTTTACCGATTCATTTTGTTTAGAACAATCGATTACAACTATAGGGTAACCATCTAAGTATTTTTCTGGTGATAGTAAAGGTGCATTTGTTTTACCGTAATATGAACTTTGGAATCTTGCATACATATCGTACAATATGCTGTACTTTTTATTAGCGAATGACACATTTAAATTATCGTATGGAAAAAATTGTGAATTTAAATAAACTTTAATATTTTTTAAGTTGCAATGATCAAATTGACCTGCATGTTTGGTGATGGTGTCTCTTCTGCCTGTTTGTAAACCAAATATAATATACCTGGCTCGTTCCACATAATTAGATGTTTTAACAGTCCAAGTGTGGCGATCCGTAGCTGGCAAACTTGAATGTTCATGAAATTCCCAACTTCTAAAAGGAATTACAATATCACGATCAGCCTTTAACTTTCTTAATAGTAGCATCCTATGCTCATCAGCTAATTTAACATGTGGAACTCTCCATACAATCTTGTCTAATGTTAATTTCCATTCTAAAGTTGCATCTGTTGTACCGTCTGGAGCTTTAATAATGTCTTTATCGTTTGAAGATCTCAACAAAACTAATTCCTGTTTAACATTTAATATAATTTTTCTATAATCTTCAGCAAAACCAAGCAACAAACGTAACGGAATATGAAAATCAAAATTTTCATTTGTATCTGGAGTGATTGTGTCTTTTGCAGATAAAACCCATCCTGCAGGTTGTATTAAATTGGTTTCATTAGGTGATATAGATGTTAATCCCTTTAAAGTTGTTGCAATACCTACTTTTTTAGTGGAATCAACTGTTACACCTGATATTTCATATCTAATTTCATCAAAGAGGAAAGCCATAGGATTATTTATAAATGGAACTGTTGTACCAGTAGTAGTACCGTCCTTTTTAGTAACCTTTCCTTCAATATACAAGTAACTTTCACATGGTAGTGTGTAAATGTCCTGATTTTGTATGGGAATACGAATTTCATCGTTATTGTTTAATTTTGATGAAGTGTAAGGGTTGTGGGCGTGATATTCTTTTTCCCATAGGGTTTCGTCGAATGTCGGACCCTGCGCTATATCCAGTATATCCATAATCGGTTAATTTTAATCCAATTCTCTCTAAGAAACGAATGTTCTCGCGTGTTAACTCCTCCACAGCTGAAGAGCTACTAATGCGGTTTCCCGTAGGTTGTTCGCTTTTAAATGTTAAACCCATGATTTTGTATTAAAGTGTCGATTTTAAATGTAATCTAACCGTAATAGGCTCTTCTCGGAAATCTATCAAGTTACCGTCTTGATCCAATACGTTCAACACGATGTCTGAAATGAAAGTGGTGTTCAACGGTAGATATACCAGGTTTTGTGGTTTTCCAACAATTTTAAATCCAGGTGGTACACTTGGGTAAAAAGTATGTATTATATGGGTATTTGTTCCATCTCTGTAAGCTCCTTGTATAATGTTACAAGTTATGTCTATACTATTGACTTTCAATATTGTTACAGTTTGTTTACCGGAATGTGTTTGATTTGGTTCTAAAATTGCTCCATCTTTGGGAAATCCTAATAAATCACCAATTGAGTTTGGTTGAGTAAAATCTATATAATATTTGGAAGTAATTTCAGCTTTCATCGTATTATTATTACCTTTTAATGTTATATTGTCTTTTCCCATTTTAGTTTGCAAAAATTCATTTATATGATCAATTTCATAGGATCCTGTGGGTAACCTGCACTCTTGTAAGTCTGTAAATTTCCCACTGGCATCTTTTCCTTTATAATAATGCAATAAGTTATTTTTACCTTCCGTAACATTGGGAATAGAGTTGTAAGTTGTAAAATCCAATAGTGCCGCCTCCCAAAATCTTCCTTTTTGCAAGCGTAACGCTGGAAAAAGGATACTTCGTAAAGTGGACGATTTTCCTGTTAATGATACCGTATAGGAAGACATCTCAATAGTGACTGATACTTTTAGCTAGGAATTCTAAACATAAATGGCCGCATATTAATGTGTTATCAGGTTGTTCTCTTTTATAGTTGTAATATATGTTTTTAGCAGATTTAAAGTAATCTTGAAGTTCTTTTGGTGGTGGCAGGTTACCGAAACTATCAAAATAA
Source organism: Neoaliturus tenellus (assembly GCA_030545055.2). Lineage (NCBI taxonomy): Eukaryota > Metazoa > Arthropoda > Insecta > Hemiptera > Cicadellidae > Neoaliturus > Neoaliturus tenellus. Next base: position 188,475,411 of record CM061532.1, on the reverse strand, counting down.
TATACATTGCTATTCAGTTTCTTATAACACACCCAATGGGTGCCAGGCCCTTCAGTATTATCCAAATTTACGATTCCAGTCTCATTTTTCCATATTTTCTTTGGTAAACTGTCCTTCATGAATACTCCGCGAAAAAATGGCATTTTTAAACATGAAATATATCTGAATAATTCAACATTAGTCAACGCTTTATGTGGTATAACTAATTGATTTCTTTTATTTAATATGCACGATACGGTCTTAGGTATAGACCTGCCCCGTTTTTTACCATTGACCATATTGTCGGTTTTTTATTATTTTTCTTCGTAGAACGTCTTTTTAGTCTAATATTACCACCATGTTTCTTCATGGTTGATCCTTTTTTATTCCTACCTTTCCACCTCCTACCGCTGTTTTAGCCTTCATACCTGCTGTTACCGCTAAAGCTGCTGCTTTTTCCGCAATACTAGCGTCACTAGACTTTACTCGTTGCCAAGCTATATTTGCTAGCTTTTTATCAGCGATTGACCTATTTTTTGAATCGGTAAATGTGGAATATGCGATATCGTGTTCTTTACAAGCCTGATCTAACTTATTTATGCCTGGATCGCCTCTTTCCAGTCGTTTTTGCAATTTAGTTCCTGGTCCGCAATACTGATAACCTCCCGGTATGTGAAATTCGTATGGTAAAGCGTCTATTGCTCTGTTTACGATAGATCCTACTGGAATACGATTTAAAGCTTTACTTAACAGAGAAACCGCTGTGGACGTGATACCGCCTCCTTTCCGTATAGTGTCTCGATATGGACTGGTGTAATGAAATGCCATGATTGTCTTTTATATTCGAAAAGCGTAACCTATGTGTTACCTCTATGACAGGTTGCACATAAATGAAGTCATTTATTGGGTTATTTAATTAAATATCAATATCACCCCAATCTGATGATCTAAACTTTTGCGTATTAGGGTTTGTAAAGTATTTATTAAAAATTTCCCGTTTAACCCAATTACCTCTATCGGATTCGGACACCCAACTATGATGTGTACGGGTTGCAATAAGATTGTATACATCAAATAATGCATTTCCTAAAACTTTAATAAGAAAATTAACAGTGACGGCATTATCCACATGTTCAGGGTCTTTAAGGTCTGTTATACGTTTATTATTACAAGTATACACTTTGCTATCCATTTGTGATAATGTGATAGCCTGTCCTACAGTTGCAGCATCATTTGCTTCTCTTCCTTGCGCCATGTTTGTTATTTTTTTATTACTACATATAAAAAACGCATGGTAATTATTTGGATCTAGATGTACTGTTTGTCCTAAGGCAGCCGCGTCTCTATCTGCATGACCCCATGACACATTTGATAACCTTCCATACATGCAATCCCAATAAGCGTTTTTGTATGTCAATAAATGAAATTTTTCATTACCTTGAATAAAGTCATCCCCTTGCTTTGATAATACTTCATCTCGTTTTGCAAATCCAGTTGTTTCTTGTTTTAAAGTCTCTTTCATTTGACCCACTGTTGCACCATCAGATGGTGCTGAACCATCTTTTACATTCGCCAAACAATTGCCAAGACAATCGATAACTCCCACATCATGTATGACACGATGATCTTTTATATATTTGAGATTTACAGCATCATTTTCATTTTTTGGATTACCTATATCGTTAATAACAAATTTATAAAAAGAAAATCCATCTTTTGTCTTTTCAGGTATCAAGGAATGTAAATAGCGTCTATTTACGCTCTCTTTTGCATCTTTAGGGTCATCTACGTTGGATATACGTTTATTGTTAGCACTATACGTTTTCCCATTGAATTTTAACGTATTTTTTAATTCAGATGCCAAATAACCTTTGTTTATTGCATCACCGTTTTGATTTGGTTTACCAACGTTGATAATTCTATGATCTTCTGCGTCATATGTGTTATTTTGTAGTCTTAATGTTGGCGATATCTTTTTCTTTAATATTTTTTAATTTATTGCATCGTTTTCATCCGTAGGATCTTTTATGTTTTTTAACCTTTTATTACTCATATCATAATCTCCATCAGGTGTTTGTGGTAAACCAGCACTTCTTTTTAAACTATTCGCATAATATAACCCATCCGAGGAGTAACGTCCGAACTTGTCGACACTCATGATGCAACTGAATAGTAATCTAGGGAGTAACGCATTTTTATGAGATTACCCCACGGTTTCGGAGTTCATCCACTAAAGCCACCCATTCGTTTTCCAATCCAGTATGACCCGCTTCTTTAGCTTCATGTATTAGTTTCATTCTATCCACCAATTTATTGATATTATTGTAATAAATCACATTTGTGTTATATAGTTTCTTCATTAAACCTGTACCTGTAACAGATTTGTTTCTTTTTCTTGGTTCTGGAGCACTTATATCCAAAGTGGATGACACAAACCTTCGTTTTACAGGTTTTCTTGGCATAATCGGCATTGGTTGTCTTCTCGTTGTCGGTATTAACTTGGATACAAATTCTCTATATTTTAAAGACCTAGATCTAAAAACTGGTTGGTCAGCTAAATACTTCCTCCTGTATGCATTGGTGTGTTCCAAAATCTGTTTATATGCTTCCATGTCTTCTTCTTTAACTAACAATTCTAAAGGCTTTTTTTCAAATAATAATTCAAATAATCCTCTTGTGCCCTTATATCTTTGATTACCAACAATAATATTATCATGTTCATCAATGTTTACCGGGCTATTACCAACCATTAAACCTTCTTCTGTTAATCTTACTCCATAACTATGGTAGTTTTTATTAGGATTTATTCCAGCTAACATTTTTATCATGTATTTCCTTCCTAAAAGTCCTTTGTTATGAATGTTTTCACCCAACAAGCTTATGTTTGACGGACCTTCCCTTGCTTCTTCTTCTTTTTCCTCTTCACTAGCAGTTCATACATCTTCATGTCCTCTTTTAGCTTTTACTTCATATAATTCTCTTATACCACTATAGTCTGGTGATTCTAGCTCTCTTTCAGGTTCTCCACCGGTAAAACCACTATATGTAGAGGATTCCAGGTCTTCATCACTAAAATCTTCTGATTTTACATTTTCTCTTTCAAACTTTGTAATAGGTGCAATTGCATCTCCATCCAAAACGGGTTTAGCAAATTTTTTGTTTAATTGTTTCAAGGGTTCAGTAATAGGTTTAAAAGTAGATTCAAGAAATTTCTCCCTTTCGCTAATACCTAATTTTAATGCTCTGTTTTTATCTCGAATAGAATCACTAAGTGATTTTATTTCCTTTATTAACTTTTCTTGGTTAACCATGTTTGTAGCAAGACGTGTTGTACAACAATGAATGTTTTACATCATGATCAGTGTATTAGTATAAATTTATCAAATCCTATCCTGTATCGACCATTGTTTAGCGGTTGTTCCTTCATAATTGTTAAAAACCCATACTTTTCAGCCCAAGCCTTTCCACACAACTCTTTAAATCGTTCAAATGGCATATCCGCACTTACATGGTCATAATATATGTGTTTTAGGTTGGTTTCATCCTGTTTAAATACAATTAACATGTTTGCATTGTCTCTAATGAGCTGTTTCGGTATTTTGCTGTAAGTTTGACCAATATACATGCTATCTATGTTGTTATGTCGACCCATGGCAAAGTAATTTCTTATTGTATTTTGATTTTCACAAGATACATCGTCAAATATAAATACTGAGAATGGTTTAGCCTCTTGCGGTTGCATGACACTCTCGCTTGCGTTAAATTTAAAATATTTACCTTCAGGCACATTATTGAGTATTTGTTCCAATAACTGATATTTTGGTTGTTGTAGTGACTTTGAAAATACATATAAATTATTAAAACGCAATCCTTTAGGGTTTGTAATCAAATTGAATACTACATTTGTTTTTCCACAATTGGAAGGACCGGTAACTAGACAACGAACCGTGTTTGGTAACAAAACACCATTTTTCCCAGTATTGAATTGAGAACCATCCACTGTGAGTTCATCTATATTATTAATAGTAAAATTGTCTTTTTGCGGTATTATCTCCATCCTTTGTAATGGTTCAACCCAAAATGATGCTCTATCGTTATATTAGATCCTTTTTAGGTATCCATGAATCTTCCGTCTTATTAAATCCTAACCATCGTACTTTAACCTTATCTTTTTTCCGTTGCAACACCTTTTCAACTAAATATACATCACCTACTGTTGACTTTAACATTTCATGTCCATAAAACCCTCCTTCCAGCAATTGTCCTTTATTATCTTTTAAAATGTAAGTTTCTGGTATTGTAGGTTGCACCTTAAATACGGTAAATACCTCATTTGTCCAGTTTGGAAGATATCTTTTACTAAATACACCTTTGTATTTGCTTATTCGCACTTTATCACCAACATTAAACCTTTTAGGCTTTAGTTTTTCAATTTTTGGTTTATTATTCATTTTTATACGTTTTAATACAAGTTTTTCATTTTTATTAGTCACTTGGCTTGGTTTCATACCGATAGTTCTATGAAACTTGTTATTGTAATCGCTTATAAGTTTTGGTAACATATCAATCCATACGTGTGATCCTCTGTTGGAAAACATCTTATACATGGCACCTTTTAAAGTTCTGTTAAATCTTTCAATTATTGATGCTTTTACCTCTGAATTAGTTGAGTAATGGTTAATGTTATGTCTTTTCATTAAATTTGCAAATTCCTTATTAAAATATTCTTTTCCATCATCAGTTTGTAAATGTTTTATAGTATGTTTGTCTCTTTGTATAGCTGTTTCCATTGCTTTTGTAACACTTTTGCCACTTTTATCTTTTAGTGGTAAAGCATCTGCCATTTTTGAAAAACAATTAATAATAGTCAATATGTATTTAAATCCTCTATTTTGTTTACTGTAAGGAATCATTTCGATTAAATCCGCTTGATATAAATCATTTATTCCTTTTATCACTGTATTTCTTCGCGGAAACTTTCTTCTTGCAGGTTTATGAATCTCGTTGACAATTTCTTGCTTCAAGTTCTTCATATTGCAGGTTTGAATGTTTCATGTATCACATGTATAATCACAATGAATGTTGTCTTAAATATTCACATGATTTATATAGGTCAAGGTCATCCAAACTTGTGTAAAAAAATGGGGAACACGGCGTTGGACTTGCCGTGTTCCCCATTTTTTTACGGAAGGAGAAAGGAATAAGGTCGAAGTTGTAGAAGGACGAAGAATAGGTTACTAGTTGATAGGGTTTAGAGAGTAGTGGCCGAAAGGAAGAGTATGGATTTTATCCGGCATAATATGCCTTTTACCATCTTGAGCTGATAGTGCTCTTTTAACTTCAGTGACACTGTAGACCTCATGTTTAAAGCTTCTGATAGTGTTGAACGTTGCAGACATTGTAGAATCTTCAAACAAGCAGGTCTTGTAATGGTCAAATGTCACATGTTTCTTTAAGTATGATGTTTTGACTCCTTTAGCTTTCTTCACTGTCGGTATGTCATTTTCCATATACATCTTGAAGGAATATAATTTGGACATCAGCGCAACTATTTCCTCCAAAGGCATTCCATTTGCTTCATCTTTAAATTTTCCAATTACTTTTTTATTCTTTTCATTATAATTTGGATGGTTCTTTGGATAGTCAGAGAAGTCAAAGTCGTCTTTGTATGGGAAACTCCTTAGATCTTCATACATGTCCAAAGTCTTTATCCAGTAGATGAACGCGTCGGTATCCATGTATGCAACTCCAATGTTGTCTCTTCCGTAGTGTTTAACCATTTTGTTGTAATGGAAATCATACATCAGAGTTTTACTTATATCCAAAATCGACATTCCAATGTATAACGGACGATCCATCACTATTGTTGTTTTCTTCATACTAACGGCGACTAGATCTTCGTTTATAATCATGGATGTTCCAAAATTTGGTTTTTGCACTAATTTTTCCAATTTCCTAGGATCACTTACTAATTTTACAATCTTGTGTTTTCTTTTGTTTTCTAAGGTCTTCCCAAAGATGGCGTTGTTCATCAATTTGTAAAAGTCCTTTTCAAAAGCTGATGTTGCTGCTGCTCTTCTTGTAGTGTTGGAATCAATATATGGTTTCAACCAACAAGACTGGGTGAATTCAATTGCTCTATGAATTCTTACTAAACGCAGACCCAATTCAAGAGCTTGTTGAACTACCCAGTAGTGAGCCACATACCGATCTTTATTCTCCAAGGTCATCATCAATTTTGGCCATCTTCCTGTTGGTGAAACTTCAGTCTTGGCTAAGAGAGGCAAGTCGTAGTGATGATCATGGAGGTGCTCTGGATATTCAAAATCACAGTCCAAAATATAACCTTTTTGACCATTTTTTGGGATCTGTGAGATGTCGCCGATGGTGGCCGGGTCGATCCATTTGAAGTCAGCGTAAGGAAGCGGATTTGACATTGCCCAACCATAAAGGTTGTTTGCGTCAAAGTAGCCAAGGTAGAGTGATGGTTGTCCCTCGTCGAATCCTGGGATGTACTTGTTGTTAGCTTTGACATGACGTGTTACAGCTTGTGTCAAACCGCCTCGTACACCAGATTCTATCATGAGCACCATATCAATATCTGTTAGAAGTTCCAATCGACAGTTGGTTGACTTCAGCATAGCTTGCCATGCTAATCCTGGAGATGTGTACGAGTGCAGAGGGTCCAGTCCATAGGCGGAGAAGCAGGTGTTTCGAAATTCTTCCATCACATCGCACAGCAGAGTTACGTCCAATTTTATGTAAAAGTCAGAATATTCCCCTAAGGTTTGAATGTTAAGTTGGTTCCAAACATTACAAGCATGATTGTAGTCTTCAACGGTGATTGCACTTTCATTTAACTTGCTATTGAAGGCTTCAATCGGTGGCAGACTGGTTTCTTCAAATTTTTCTGCAGAAGTTATGTAATCATAGGGGAACACTCCTTTACGCATTACTAAGTCCAATTTATCTTCAGGTACAATTTTGCTGGTTTCTTTTAAGTCTTCTCTTCTTAGGTTCTCAGACAATTTGCTCAAACTAGATGACATAAATCTATAAGAGTCTACGAAGCGAAGTTTAATTTTACCTACTGTTTTTGAGAAACTGATGTACTTCTCCAATGTTTCAGCTAATACTTCAATTTTTCCATCATCCCGTCCTAACTCTGGGATAATGAAGTGGGAGTCATAGCCGCTAAGATTGTGTAACACGACAGGGATAAAGTTTGGTAGTTTGTAATTTATATTGCATGAATTACAAGCAGCTCCTCTGTATAACCCTGTCAGGTGATCGTGATCTCTTACTTTTTGATTTTCTTCACTGAAACTCTTCTTGCATAAAAACATCTTGTTGCTGAATTGTATTCTTCTTGTTGATTTTGGTTCAAAGGTTCCATAGGTAAAACATTACCGAATAAGCGTTGCACCTTTTCAGCAATATCATACAACTGGTCTACAAAATACTTAGCGGCTTTTTCCCCACGGTAGAGTATTGGAGTGGATGTTAACCCATAGTCTTGCAACTGTTCTTCAGGCAAAGTGGATTTCACCAATAAGCAAAAACTGTTAGGTTGATGCAATTGATATTTGGTTCTTCTAGTCACCTCACCATTTGGAAGCTCCTGTGGTACTAACGTGGATTCGAAATCTGCGTAGACGGCTACTGGAATCCGATATTGGTGAACTGTTTTGTTGAATTGGATGAAAGCTCGAGATGGCGGTGGCAGACTAATCTTCACTTCATAGTTGTCATTACAAAGTCTTTGATGTTCCATCAACCACTCCGATCCTCCACGTCTCAAGTCTTTATTTGTGAGACAAAAGCATCTCTTACACACTGTTACTCTAATTTTCTTTTTAGTCACTTGTCGTCCAACCAAAGTTTCAAAGTTCTTGATGTAAACATAATGTGATATTTCACCTTTGGTCAATAGCAGCAAATCTGTATGATTTTGACGTTCAGTCTTTGTAACTCGTAACGGGTATACATTATTTGATTCGTCTAAACCAAACACATTAACTGAAACTCCTGGGTTTTTTCTTTCGAATTTAGCAACATCATTAAGACTAACAGGATACGACATACCTTGGAAGTTATAGCGGTGTTGAACAGTTTCGTATGCTACGCTAGGTCTACAGGGATGGTCTTCCACATATTTTGCTAACATTGCATACCGGAAACATTCATTATCCTCATTTTTCACATTGATACATGATTTAGTATCTTGGATCACCTTTGGTAGAGGGATAAAGCTGCTACCTCTCATACCATATCCATGCTTGTGAACCCTCACATCCATACCTTCAATCGATGATAGCGTCCAGCCAGATCCTCTTCCTTCGTGTTCTTGGAGTTTCATTAGCAGTTCATTCAAACATTCTTCTAAGATTTCGTTGATATCAGATGTGGTTGTAAGGGTTCGGTTTTTAGCAATGAATGCTCTCGGTGAGTTTTCACCATCGGTATTAGTAAACATAGCCTCCAACACCAATCCAAATTTAATAAAGTTCAATCTTGTCAATTCTTCCATCAATGTTTTTACAACTAGATTTTTAGCTTGGGTTATAAAGTTTTCCAATTCCAATTGCACATTATTAATTTTGAAATGAGTTACAACTGGTCCTGGCAAGGCTGTGGTGCGCAGTTGTCTTATATCTTCCACTTCTTCTGTATCCTCTTCTTCCATATCCTCTTCTTGGGTACGCAGTTGTTTTACATCTTCCACTTTTTTTTCTTCCATTTCCTTTTCAATAAATCCTCCAGCTGTAGATGGTCCAGCTCCGGCAAATTGAATAACACTTGGTCTTCTTCTTTGCATTAACTGTAAATAGCTAGCCCAGTCCTTCTGCTTCTGGGGTGTTTCCAAAAACCGATCAATCGCATCCAAGTCTTCTTCACTTACTACAATCTCTTCTTTTCTGTTCTCTTCACGATGCAATTCTCGGTGTAACTGTAGATAGCTATCACAGTCGTCCATCTGCTTCTGGTAGTTTTCCAATAACCGATCAAACGCATCCAAGTCTTCTTCACTTACAACAATCTTTTCTTTTCTGTTCTCTTCATGATGCAATTCTCGGTGTAAAACAAAGATATCTTCATCTCGGAAAAACTCACCACAAATATCGCAAAGAGCCATTTTTTTACAGTTTGGCTTTGAGTGTGCACTCGGTGAATGTCCAAGCAATAATGAGCAGCGCGCTCAACCGGGTCCCTTTATACCCGAGGTTGAAGGGTGGGGGAAGATGACGTCATATACATCCGGTTTATCAATCATTTAGTACATTTGGCTTTTAAACACCCATTTTCAATATATTCTTCAACAGGCTTGATAAACCAATAATGTTTGGTCTAAATCCACTACTTTGTACAAATTTTTTGAAAGATGTCTGTTTGAACAAGGTCACTTGGAATTATTATTTTTAGCGGGGATAGAGCACTGCAATAGAGCCATGGTATAGAAGTGGTGTATCCATCCAATTGGTTTGCCCTTTTTTATACCCCTCACAAACTATGCATTTATGTAGGTCAAGGTCGCGTAAAGATACCCAATGAGCGGGGGATAAACCACTAAGCAGCATGCTAGTCCATTGCCGCAAAGTGATCTATCCCCCGCTCTGTTCTACAAAACCTCAATCAAGTCCAAGTTCAAGTCCTAGTTTAACACTTGGTTGGGAGAATTACATTAGTTTGATGCTTATTTCTACCGTTACACTTGCTCCATTCTCAAAAAGATATAAATAATATAATCCTGGATACTGTTTTGTTTCACGTCCTGCATGTTCCTTAATAAAGTCAAAAGCCAATCTTTTTGAATATTCATTATGAAACACCTCTCTCACACAAACAAGAATTTTTCTTCCACCAATTTCAGTTGAATTGATGTTAGTTTGCTTACATCATCCTTGTCTATCAGGGGTAGCTTGTAGGTGAAAGTATTTGGCGGTAGTTTGTGCGTTCTGTCAAGTAAACAACAAAATCTTTTATACAATTTCTTCTCATTGTCTGTAATACTATTAATACCAATCAGATTATAAAACAAAGGTTTATAAGGTATACGACGAGACATTTTTGGTCACCGGTCTTCTTAAGAATGAGCTCCTGGACAGCCACTTCCAACGAAAGCTGGAGCGTGAATGAGAAGTGCGTGCAACCTGACCGCCTTATATCGCCGCCGGGCGACCACGCCCAGGATATTAGGGTGGGGGAGGGGGTGGGGGAGGGGGTGGGGGAGGGGGTGGGGGAGGGGGTGGGGGAGGGGGTGGGGGAGGGGTCGGGGGAGGGGGTGGGGGGGGGGCACTTCTCGTCCGGAGCAAAAAACTTTTTGGTCAAGGTCAAAAATTTTTCAAAAAAAATTTAAGGGGGGGGGACTTTTAAAAAAATTAAGCCCCATGGCATTCTTATGTTACCATCGCTGTAGTCTCCGAAAAGACACAACTATGGACAACTCCAAACTTGTGTTAGTAATGCCTACCCATTAATGTTTACAAAGTACTTTAATATATTTACTGTGTTAAAAAACATGACTGTTAAAGATTTGAAAACTTTTATATATATAGGTCAAGGTCACGAAAAAATTTTAAAAAAATTAAGCCCCACACCCCCCTATGGGGGTGTGAGGCACTTGGGTTGTCATCGCTGTAGCCTCCGAAGAGACCCAACTATGACAACTGGGCAACATCCAATGTCGTGTTCCCTTCGCCACGCGAGACTTGTAAACATTTACTGCATTGTCTTTTCAATAGCTAACAAAAGTTCATTTTCATAATTTTGAGTTTCCAGGAGGAAACAAACTGAGGACACCCTAATGGCTTACGTCCTCGGTCCGAGTGCAGAGGCCGCCGCAACCTTTTGCATGCCAGCGTACAAACGGACATACTCCCACAACCCCAGCCGCAACCTGTTGCATGCCTGAGAGGAGCCTAACAATACTTCAAACTAACTTTACACGGGGGCCTACTCCCGTAACCCTATCTTTAACATTTTAAATTTAACAATGCAGTAAATTTTTACAAGTCCTTTGTGGGTCAAGGCCACACGGACATTAAAAAATTTCGGCCCCCGTACATCCATGGCGAACCACGAATGTTCGGGGGCCTTGGGGACTAAAAAACACAAATAGCTAACAAAGATTCATTTACATAATTTTGAGTTTCCAGAAGGGAAACTAACTGAGGACACCCTAGTGGCTTACGTCCTCGGTCCGAGTGCAGAGGCCGCCACAACCTTTTGCTTGCCAGCGTACAAACGGACATGCTCCCACAGCCCCAGCCGCAACCTGTTGCATGCCTGAGAGGAGCCTAACAATTATGAAAAGTGGCTTTACACGGGGCCTACTCCCGTTCCCTATCGTTACAATTTACTTTGAGCATTGAAAAAGCTCAAGGGGGATTGCTAAAACAAGCGTATACACTTTAGGAAAATATAACACACTTACAACACACAATTGAGCTCAACGTAGTCAATGCTGGAACAAGCACATACACATTTAACACATATGACAAACAAGACACAAAGAATAAAAGACACACAGGAGACATAGGGTACAAGTAAAACACTCTCATATAAAACAATTCCCAATACCCAAACGCAAGCGCAATATCTTAGAACTAATACAAGTCTTAAAGTTAGAGTAGACTTCGCTAAACACTGAAGGCGCCATTCAGTGTTTAGTGAGGCCTATGGCGGTCCGTCCCGATCGTTCACGTTCAACGCGCGGGAGCGGACTGCAAGCCGGCTTTGGCCGGGCCGCCTTATATCCCCACCGGGGCTGCCACGCCCAGGATATCAGGGTTGGGGGAGGGGGTGGGGGTGAGAGGGGGGGGGAGGGGGTGGGGGAGGGGGGGGAGGGGGGGAGGGGGGGGTCACTTCTCGTCCGGAGCAATAAACTTTTTGGTCAAGGTCAAAAATTTTTCCGAAAAAAAAGTTCGGGGGGGGTGGGGGAGGGGGTGGGGGAGGGGGTGGGGGAGGGGGTGGGGGAGGGGGTGGGGGAGGGGGTGGGGGAGGGGGTGGGGGGGGGTCACTTCTCGTCCGGAGCAAAAAACTTTTTGGTCAAGGTCAAAAATTTTTCCGAAAAAAAAAGTTCGGGGGGGGGTCACTTCTCGTCCGGAGCAAAAAACTTTTTGGTCAAGGTCAAAAATTTTTCCGAAAAAAAAGTTCGGGGGGGGAGGGGGTGGGGGAGGGTGGGGGAGGGGGTGGGGGAGGGGGAGGGGGAGGGGGGGGTCACGTCTCGTCCGGAGCAAAAAACTTTTTGGTCAAGGTCAAAAATTTTTCCGAAAAAAAATTTCGGGGGGGAAGGGGGTGGGGGAGGGGGAGGGGGTGGGGGGAGGGGGTGGGGGAGGCGGTGGGGGAGGGGGTGGGGGAGGGGGGGGGGTAAGTGGGTCAAGGTCACCCACAACACTTCTACTCTAAGTGTTGGCTATACCCCCACCACAACTGAGTCCCTAGGCTGCACAACACCTCTCCGCCAGTATGTCTCCAGCTTCCATGCAGTGCGTTTTGCTGTTCTCTAACTCTCTATATGTAAGTATTTTTACAAGTTTTGAATCTAGGTCAATACACTTTAATTTTGGGACGATATCGACTTGTACTATTTCTGTGTTTTGACTCAAGGTCATCACACTTTAACTCTGGGATGATTTCGACTTATAGCATTTCAGTGTTTTTAACTCAAGGTCGTCACACTTTAACTCTGGGGCGGGATCGACTTGTAGTATTTCTGAGTTTTGACTCAAGGTCACCACACTTTAACTCTGGGACGGGATCTACTTGTAGTATTTCTGTGTTTTCACTCAAGGTCATCACACTTTAACTCTGGGATGATTTCAACTTATAGTATTTCAGTGTTTTGACGGTGCTACCCGGCTTGACATTTTCAAGTTTCCCAAGGTCATCACAATTTCCCCCACCACTTCCCATATACCTAGAGTGCGCGGGGCCGGACAGTCAGTCGCTCGGTGTCTGTCGTAGGGTGCGCATCGCGGTTGCAGTAATGGTCGAATGGGGGCTTCTGGGCCAGTTCGAGGTCACCCGAGCGGTGTCACATGACGGTTTAGGCAGAGTAACGTTGCAAACTTCAAATTTCCTCGGCATTTTTGCTGTTTCTCATCTCAAATTCGCTCCAAGTCGTCAAGGTCATGGTAACTGTGACTGAAACTCGGAGCGTAGTGCGAGAAACAGCAAAAGTGCCGAAAAATTTTAGGTTTCAGCGTGACCTTGACCTTTTGTGACATCGATGACGTCATCTTGTAGACGTAAGGGGTGATGACGTCATCAGCACGTCATTTCTGTGACGTCATGGGTGTGACGTCATGGATGTGACGTCATTGGTGATGACGTCATCAATGATGCAATCGATGACGTCATCGATGAGGTCATTGACCTCGATGACGTCATCGATGACGTCATCGCTCGGGTGACCTTGAACTGGCCCAGAAGCCCCCATTCCCCACTACTGGCAATAGGTATTAAATTCCTTTAAAGTTACATAAAGATGAATATTTTTCGACCAATGTTTAAAGGTGTAGCGGACGACTAACATTAGTCTTATGGAAATAAAAATCTAAGATAGCTTTACTGTAGAATCTTAACACAATTAAGTGAGAAAGAATTTACGAATTTATTTTTTTTTAATTGGAAAGTTTGTGATATCACCCATTTGTGAAATAGTGCAGTTCCTTGTACAATTTTATTAAATATATTATCAAAACCATAAACCCTTCTTTAAACGTCGTTACCTTTTTACCTAAAAGAATTTTTTACATATTTGTCACACATAATCCCTACGAAAGGGTTAGTGTCGTCATATGTATATTATGTGTCTGTCATATATATATATTCTTGGAACGTAAATTCATTGTCACTAAAACTGGTTAAACGTTATCACCACAAAACTCTGTTTTTTGCTCCCGATCTACCATTTAAACTTGATGGCAAAAATGTCACCTGTCACACAAATATTGCTTGCGGCTGAATATAAATCTCGCACGTGTCACCAACCTTTTAAAAAACTGAAAATAATTAATTTCAAAATGAAAATATAATTTAATTTAAAAAGATACGTTAATTTTGTAAAGTTAGATTAATGTTAACTAAATTAAATATTAACTAAATTAAAAAAAAAATAAATAAACATTTTTAGAAACACTCCTGTTGTGCAAACGGTGTGTTTATAATAAGTACGTGCAATGGAGCCCTATGAGTTTTATTTTATCGTGATATAAAACCTATATGAAGAGAATATCTACTTCATTAAGGTGTATTGACCCTAGTGTTCTATAATTTCGCTGGAACTATTCACTTGGTCCCTGAGTTTAACTGTGTATATTATCTTTTAAATAATTGTTTCCTCATAGGCCTATCCAATTCTTAAATCATCAATACACATTAATTTGCTCCAAAACTTGTGCAAATCCTAATTTACTGCAAAATTTAATCCGATATTCTAAAATTAGTAAGTTGTAAGTATGTATGCATACTGATCTCAAATACGGCTGTAGAGCGATTTTCTTCAAACATTTCAAATAACCTAACCCTGTATTAAAAATAACGTTATAGGTGTCAATACTATGAATACTATGTACAGTCTTATTTCATTAGAATCTGGTAATAATATGCTGGTGTTTATGAATGTTAAAATAAAGAAAAGTAAAATATAAAACAACTAATTAATTTGTAGAATTGAAATTCAATTTGAAAACAAAACAATTTATTTTCTTGCTTTAATAAGAGTTTCGTCTGTTACATACCTTTCTCTCTTTACCTACTTATTCGATTTTTAAGATTGCGGTGTCACTTTAAAAATTATGACCTAGCGCGTGTGCGAGTGGTGATTAGAACGGTCATTCCATTTCGGGCTTCGCAATTCCTGCAAATACCTTGAGAAGTGGTTGTTTTGTTCTGACCTAATTTTTTATTTATTATTATTCTTAGGATTTTTATTTTATCATAGTAAAAAAGAGGTGAATTATTTACTTTCAGAGTTGGCAGTGCAGATCAAACGCTGTTTTTATTTTTTAGAATTTTTTGATGTCTTTATTTAGTAACTTAATCTAAATATTTTCTGTTTCTCTTCATGTAATGTAAAATATTCTTTCTTTCTCTGAATTGCAACTCAAAAATTTTGTACCCAACTAACATTATAAAAGTAGGCCTACTGTAATTGAAAATTTAGAGTTATTGTTTACATGCGAATTCACACAGATGGAACCTATGTTAATCGTGGTAGTATTGTAACAAGAGTCGATTGGATATTTCCTATTCCGTGTGTTGGTGACAATCAGGACATTGACTTGCAAAGTGGATCGCAATTGTTAATTCGACGAAAGAACGGCATTCCGCTCATGTAGTGGTAGATTGGATGGAGGGGATGGCCCTGGCCACGTTAACCTTTGACCTGAGATGAGTCAAGTGACATGACTCACAGGGGTTGCAATGTCCAGGGATGGTCGACGTAGACAGCCTTTAATAATGTAGTCGTGCACGGAATAGGGATTGAATATGGAAACATTTGGGTGGTTGGTAAAATTCATCATTGAGCCTTAAAAGAACAAAATACTTTTAATATTTATGGGTACCATCAAAGTCATTTCTTTTTAATACAATTATATGTTGTTTTTCCTTAATTGATTTAATTTATATTTGACAACTTTCAACAGTTCCTTCTTTGCAATTTTGTTTCAATTTTACATAACTCCAAAAACTTTAGGCCTACATTTTCAAAAGTATCGGTATTTGTTATTTTATTGTTTTTATTTTGTGGGTATTTAAGTACGGGGTAATCTTAAATCAGAATATACTTTTTACTATTATTTTATTTTTAAAGGTACTAATGCATGCCAAAGTAACTATAACAATTTCAACTAGCGATTGCAATGCTACAGCTGTTTTTTTTTTTTCTACTCTTCACGGGCAATATACGGTGTTTCTTCCTAGGCTATGTTCACTTAAGTTTTAATAGAGTGATAATTTTTTATTGTTTAAACATTTATTATGTAGGTATCTGGATGTATGTATCCAGTTGGAAGATTGTGATATTAATTACAACCGCAATGTACAGGTGTATTGTTAATGCTGATTAATAAATACTAGAGATCGCCTTCTGATCGAAATTCGATAAAAATTTTGGTTGATCTGGACCCAAGAAGCTTAAAACATTTTAGAACTAAAACATCTGTTCTTCTTAATTTTCTAGCACTTGTTTTTACAACAGCTGTCTAATGATTCATTCAATTCTCCTTTCGCCATAAGATTAACATTGGAACTTTGAAAGCCTGTGGGGCGCAGCCCTGGAGTCTGATGTGAATTAGAATGTGATTCTGCTCATCTACAAGACTATACCTTTCTAACGGTATGCGCGGATTTATCCTACGATGCACACGAGCTGAGAAAAAAGGAGGAAATGAAACATGCTTGCGTATTAATATATAGATAGAAGCAAAATAAGAGGTAAGAAAAACATATAAATCATGAATGTTCGTTAATTAAAATCATCATGACACATTAGGTACTGGTGCTATTTTCACTGCACCAGTAGTCACATATTCCCTTCGATTGACTCGTATTTGCAGGGAGGGGCGTTTGTTTAGGGCTGTAGAGGGATGATCATTCAATGATACGGAAAGTCACTGACTTATGTAAGGCCCCTTCTGCTACAATTAATTAACGTAAATGCTACCAATAAATTGAAAACTTCTACCCATTATAAATAAAGACGGGCATAGTTATTCTCGAACAGAATGCTTCGTAACTATGGATATTAACAATGCTAATGGGTGGCGTTTATGACGGTCATGGCTTTTTAGAGTATTTTAATCGCAACTGCTTACAAACATGCATATGTTTAAACTAAACGAAAAGCAAGAGTTGTTTTAGGACATGAAAAAAATTATCATTTAACTTTTAGTCTGAAATGATATCACTTAACTATGAACACCTTTATTATTTACAGTTAAAATTACTTTTTACCATCGGTACCGGAAAAAAATTCGATATACCATGAAAAACTTCGATATTTCCTGCGTACTTTAAACGTTATTTCGTCTTTAAAAAAAATTGTTTGGTGGTCTATAATATGAGACCTTTTTTTACTTCAATTTAAGAAATCTATAATAAATTGATTAACAAGTAAAAAAATTATATGTTATAAGTGACACAACGAGCATTGGTGGGTGACATATTGACGAAGGTTTCATTGTCGCAGATAAAGACTGCCCAATGACCCATGCAGACGCATGAGTCAGTAATTGAAGATATTTATTAGAGAAGGGAACGGACAACCGATGGCCCGAGCTTAGGCAGTTAGGCCCGGACAATTAAATAAGCTGCTTAAGATGGCACAACCTAACTACCGTTTCGATAGTCGATCAGATATGTTACTTAAAAATTGTCCATACTATAAAACTATTTTGATAACTCAATATATTAATAACCCAAAATAACAATAAAGTTTTTTATTATTATTTAAACATTTTGCGATGACTGAACAGTTAAGTGGAACACAGATCATAACCCAATATAAAAAAGTATCCCTCAGAACAATTCAGGGATTTAAAAAAAAAATATTATTAAGTAAAAAATACAAATTTTTTGGCATATTTCTTTGCAGAAGGGTTCCTACAACCATGTTAGAAACGCCTAAGTCCTATCGCTTTTCTGGAGGCCATTTTCTTTATAAGCATTTGTTGCTGTTTGAGCAATCCTGTGGTTCCTTTGTTTTCTGACTCTTGTTCTCTTAAGTGTATCTTCTTGTTGTATCGTTTTAATAGTTTCTTTCCAGCATTTTAAGTTTATCCTATAATTTCAACCTGTTAAAATAGTTTAGGTATTTAGGCCTACTCTAGTTTTTTTTTCCTTGGGCTTTATGATAAAATTTGTATATTATTTCGTACAGTAAAAGTAAATATGATAATAATAAGCTATAAGGAAAATAATATTTTGCATACGAACTATTCAGAACATGTATAACGGAGTGATTTTTTACCTTCACAAAGTATGATAAACTTTAAAAAATCGACTTTTCGTCAAATTCTTGGCAGCTAACAATTAGTTTCAACGGTTGACATTACAGACAGAGTAAACATAGAAATAAAACACAACAAAAGCTGTTTTTACATGAGAATGGGTTTCTCTTTTTTGTAATGTAAATGTCAGAGGTATGAAATGTCAAGTTTGTAAATGCCATCCTAAAAGTCCACTAAGGTGCTAAGAAATTATATTCAATAAAAATAACAAAATACTTATAGAAACGATTAAAAATCTTAAACACTAAATTGATTCAACTACCTAAATTTTGATAAAATTATACATCTGGAAAATGGTTTTAATGATATTATTATGTTTTTAGACTTCTTTATTTAGAGCTTAACACAAAATAAGTATATAATGTTACAGACACCTGACATTATGGTTAAATGGAGGCTAGGCAATGTTTTTCGTAAAGCTTAACTATTTGTATGATCACTTTTGCTATTAAATTTTCTGATTCATAACTTCGTATTTGTTATTTCGTTACCCTTTTTTATAAGGAAATATTTACTGGTTCTGTTGATTGATCTACCTAGAACAAGAACTTTTTAGATTATAAGTGGAAAGGCAGGGTTTTGTGTAATTAATAAGAAAATTCTATCAGATTCGAATTCTAAATTGATTCTTGGTACTAAATTATTCACGGGATGCAAAATTAAGATGGAAGATCGTGATGTGGAACCTTCTTAAGCTCAAATTTATCTTTCGGTAATTACATTCTGGAATTTAATATAACGTAAGCAGGGGGCAAATGAACTAGCGTTCTACCTCGTCTCGAGAATATCGTGTGTAAAGCCACATGAAATCAAATGATATAAACAATTTTTTTTTTAATTAGTTACCAACGATAAAATTTTAGTTATTTTTTATGTGAAGGGAAGTAAATTTGAGACTAGATGTGAGCAAACAAGATCAAATAGCCTATATGAAAGGAAAAGCACTTTAAAGTTAATCTTAATCCGTAGTCTAGTATATTTTTAATTCTAAGTTTTCCCCCCTAATATTTATTCCAACCAAACTTTAAATTTTATTAAGTTAAGGTCTATGGAATAACACTCTAATTCCATGTAATGAAGGCCATTGATGAATGCTTACCGGTAAGTCGGTAATGCTTTGGGTGAGTCGGTGGCGTAGTGGTTAGCGCGCCGGACTTCGGGACCATGGCAGCGATGTCGTGGGTTCGAATCCGCGTTCTGCCAGTGACTTTTATCAGTACTTTTCACCTTGTACTGTAGCGGCTCACCCCCTTACTTTGTCTAATAACGATCCAAGCACAGACCAATAGTCTATGTGGACTATGCAAAGTAAGGCAAAAAGAGGTCCGCCAACCTCTTTAAAAAAAAAAAAAAAAAAAAAAAAAAAAAGTTAAAAATGTTCTGCTGATTTCTATCCGACCTTCCTATATTCTTACAAAAAGCCGAAAAACCTCTAGCTTGTGACCCATTATGTAAAAGTTTCATTCTTCTATACACTTCTATGTAGTTTATGAACACATTTGAAACTCAACCTGATGTTTTTTGTCACATTGATTCCTTAGCAAATCTAAAACCAACATACCAGGGCGGTGTGATACAATTTAACAAATTGTGCTAATGAAACTTAAATTATTATATTATTGAATGTTAATTTATTATTTAGAATTTTACTTCTGTCATCGTTACATGATAGTGTTATTCGTTGTCATTCAAGTGAGATCCCTTTTAATTGTTGTTGATCAAAGTAAAAGCTCCCCAAAATGAATGGACCCACACGTATAAAAGAAACAAGGTCTCCACGGAGTGAAGTTAAGTTGGCAACAGTGGAGTTTCCTTGTTGGCAGCCCTGTTGATTAAAACAATAATCTGGCACGTGACTCACAGGTGTCCGGCCAATAACACGTGGCCAAGTTACGACCGTACGACTCCCAACATCCGTGGCTCCTGTTGCCTTTCCAGTTAATTTTCCACCGCTAATAAGGGACTGCCAACTCAACATCAAGCAGATGTGGGAATCGGTAAATACACCAATCGGCTGGGCATTACTTGGAAAGATTTTTCCAAATGCCGTACATTTTCCCGTTAGACATACCCCAAACGGCCGTTCACATGGAAAGAGCTACACAAAAATCTTCCTTATTGAGAGGTGGTTAAAGGGATGGAGCCTGCGCAGTCGAGTGACCGTTGCTGTAACTATTGCAATACGTTTGGCATTGCTGCATGCCCATTCTGGTGTCTTGAGGGTCGAAAATTCATCGTGCAGTGCTTAATCTGCTCCCTTTTTTGGCTTTTATTAAATTAAAGTCCGACAAAAGTGAGAGAGGTTTGAATTAAAAGATGAAGATTTGGGCTACTACTCACCCTTTTTTAGCGACTTTGATGTAGTTTTCTCTTTTTTTATGAGAGGGTTGATTGCCCACGTATCATATATTTTCAATTGAGCCTTCCTTGACCGGACAAAAGACTGAACAATGGTGGGGGAAGCAAGAAAAAAAACCATCTTAAGAAATTTTCTATTCCTATATTATAGGAAATTTCATTAGAAGATTGCACTGATAATTTGTTGTATTTTCGTTTATTGTATTGAAAGTTAATAAAAATTGGCTTTTGACATGTATTATTATGTATTATTACGTATGTATTATGTATATATATATATATATAATAATTAAATATATATATATATAATTGTTAGTAGATATTATAACTATTTGACAGCTTTTTAATAGTCCAGTAGGGTTAAACAATATTTTAAACCAGTTCCTTTTTGTGACCTTATTTTTAGCTATAAAGAAGCTTCTGTGCTCCATTACAACTTATACATTTTACTGTTACCACCATAATATACCAAGTCAAACCACAATGCCGCTCTCATGTCATAAAATTAATGTTTTTCTATTATCACAATACGTTAACTACGGTAAAAGGAGAATTATCATCTGGATAAGCATATAGTTTTGACAAAACGTAGGCCTCTAAATCCGCGACACTATGGTGCGCTGTACAATGAAGGTTTTAAGATTGAAGGACATCTAAAGTCTTTGTAAAACCAATACCGTACATGATCTCTGACCTCCGTATTATTTATTTCTTTCCCTCTACGAATCCTCACAATAGCGATCAGTTATTGCGCCAAAGAAACCCGAACAAACTCAATTTAATCAGCAACGTCCTCCACGCTCTGTAGCGGGTAATCTTGGGTAGGACTGCTCTCTTTTCTAAACAATTTTTACAAATTCAATAGGTTTGACGAGTTAATTTTGTTTAATTCTAAAATTTTTCCTTACGTAAAAAAAATCATAGTCTAAGTATGTACACCATGTATGTCTATTCATGTACACCATCCCTAGATATCTACCATCTGCTAAGAAGCAAGTCCAAATTATTGGAAGAATAACTCTATGTTTAATGCATCAAAACTAAAAGGCACAGTTTAATTTATATCTTTCACTTATTTGACAGCTTGGTAAAAAAAAAACAACTGTATTGAACATCGATTGTTAACACAGATACAAAAAATTGCACGTTTCTTCCTGAAATAGTTTTGCGTGAAGTGATGGAACGATGAAGAAGCTGTGTTCGCTACCAGCTATTAGATAGCAGTTTTAAAATCACCCTTAAAGGACAATAATAATGGTATTGCACCACTGAGAAGAAAGTTTTGATAATATTTTACATAACTCAATTTATTTATCAAGGGACTTTGGAAGATCTACACTAAATGTTTATTGGAAACTGTCTGAAAATAATCGTTTCGTTTCATTCGGTTTTAAGCTATTATGATGCTTCTTTTGATAAAAATATCAAAATGGCAGTTTTAATGGAATTATTTTATTTATGATACCTATCACTCAATGACAGGACAAAATCTCTCATTTTAAATACGGAAAGAAAATCTACTGTGATGATTCACTAAACTGATAAAGCTTTTCAGATCCATTTCTAAACATAGCCAAATATAAATCTGAGAGTCCACTTCCACGTTCTAGCATTCTTGCAATGTTCATCGCTGGAAAAAGCTTTTATGGGGATTAAAGTATCGGGGATGTTTTTGAAGAGGGACCGTTATTTATAGAAGGGGCGGCTATGTCTGTAAACAGAATAAAGATGGCTCTATATGTAATTTCACTGTTATCTCCCCTCAGATCTGACTGCGAATCTGAGCAAAAACAGCGAACGGCCGACGCGACAGACAGACAGATAGGCGTACGGACGGACGGACATTTAATCAGAGAGTGAGGGGCGGGAGGATCCGTCACAGTCATAACGTTAACTCTGTAGCAGCCAACACTGCGTGAAATTAAATCGGCGACAAGTTAATACTTCCGTTTCCACAATCGTTCCGAGGGAAATATTGGCTTGGATTAATGTTCATGCTGCTTCGTATGTCCTCTACAATAAGTATTATCTTGGAATCCCCGGACCAGAAGAGAATAATTCTACAATATATTATCATGAAGATTTTATCGGAGCGAGTCGTGGGTAATCTCCCCCCCCCCCCCCCCTCTCAATGAAAATATTAAATCAAAATAAATGTTATACGTGTAGATCTAAAACATGCATAGTAACCAAATTTAAAAAAATATATATTATTCAAAAGAACTATTTAGAAGGTATTTACATTTTCTTTTACAATTAGACAAAAAAGATACAAACATTTAAAGAACAACTATAGTTTAATGGCTAATTATGTTCACAAAAGCGATGTACATGTACCTCAACATTTTTCTTCCTTTATTTTCTGATAATTATCTGGACGAAAAAGAATTATGTGACCTAATAAGATAAGATGCCCAAAAGATAAAATGTCTTAATTCAGACCTCATATTCCGTTATTTTAGATTTTGTTACAAAATCATTAAAGTAGGCCTAATCACCCAAAAACGCATGTTTCTGCAATTGCCATCGGTAAATGTGTCATCAATTATTTCTAAATTTTATGTTGGCTTTAACTGTATGTTTTACATTGTTAATGTACAGAGGAAGCTTGGATAAGTTATTTTGTGAGAATGTAAGCAGCGCAGCGTGGTATAATAGTAACTAACACTTAATCAGTGGTTATGGAGTCTTTTGTAATACAAAGTTCTGCTTTAGGACATACACACTACCTGTATAAAGGTTAAAAACTACACTCCAGTAAAATTATCAGGAAATGATTATTGTTACTACATAAAAAAATATGTCGCTTTACTCCTTTTTGACACATGTAAATCCCTTCCTTTATTTAAGTTCCTCTTGGTTTGTCACCAAAAACTTTTTTACATTACTGATGATTTTTTCAAATTTTCATTGATATATTTCATGAGCCACAAATCTGTATTATAACGACCCTTAAGAGTAAAGTTTTTTCTGAACCTGATCTAATCGTGGTACAACCCAAAAGCCATAAACCTTTTATCACAGTTGTGGATTTTCGACACTGTCGGAAAATGAAATTACTTCTGTGACTGATGTGACCAACCACAAATGAAAACAACGAAATATAAAATATAACGGCCATCGTTCTTCATCAGCAGCTTCACGGCATGGACATATTGCCTACTAGTTTTATCAATGTTCGAAAACATAAATGTTTTCATCGCAAGGAGCGAGAGTGGTTGGTTCTGATTGCAATCATGTTTTATGAGCGAAGCGAGGCCGAAATGCTACTTTAGCGACTGTCGCATCGCCCTCCTGTGGCAACCCAATCAATGCATGTCATTAACTCTGATATAAATAAGTTACCAATAATAGCTGTGAATAAAATTTTTAATCTGAATGCTCTACCATACATTTTCTGTATGAGTGGACAGCAAATAAATGATTGTTTTTATTTTTAAACACGACGGAAGGCATCTACGTCGACCTCGTTTTCGCTAATCGTACAATAAATGAGAATAGTCAGTGTACTACGGACACTGGATCAAGGTTTAAAAGGGAAAAATGAATGTACTTTTGATTTCCTTGGTGTTTATTTTAGTTACAAGGGATAGAACGGGCATGGGTAGTAAACTCTTAAATCTTATTTTAACATCCCAGCTTCAACTGTGGCCACTTTAAAAACTGGTCAGGAAATGTATGAAGATCGGCAACGGAGGGCGGGAGTGAGAGCGAGAGCGAGTGACATGTGTCACTGGTCCGATAATCTGGGTGACGGGCTGGCTTAATACTTTTATTGGCCTTATCTATCAGCCTCCGCCGGCTCGGACCCTCCTACAGTATTAATCATCCCGTCTCGGGTGATTCAGATCATCAGACCATTCCCTACTTGTCCTCCTTGTTTGTGGCTCGGTTGACTTTGGAGATAAATCTTGGAAATTGACTAGGGAATGACTCATTTTTAATACAACGCTCATGAACGAAATTATTCATTCTATCCTGCTGAGCTTCTGATAAAAAAAAAATAATATAAAAAAAATATATATAACATTTACCCCCACCTGTTATGTAAAATCAAACTTTAGGGCTACTTCGTTTAAAGAATGTATAAAGTAGGCTACAGTATCACTAAACTCAAAACAATAGCATTGAAAATCTGGAAACACAGTGGGCTGAAAACTTGGAAGCTTTTGCTATAATCGCAGTAGATGCGAAAACCCAGCTGACACTAGCAAGAGGGGGTTGATTTTAGATACTAACACAAAGGATAGCGTTTAAGAATGCTTGTCAACGCCGCCAGATTTTGTAAATGAAACAAACAAAAAATGAGACCTCTAGTTTATTTTCTAAAAATCCAGTTTTTAATATAAAAAAACGATATGTTATATCTACGGATTAGTGCAATTTAAAAGGAACTAATAAACTAGTTGAAAATAATTGAAAAACTGAGATCCAGATGACATTTGTCATTGGGCTATTAATTAATTATGCTATCTAACAAATGGTCGATAAAATGTTTAATTAAAAATAGACTATTTAATCTAAGGCGGCCGCCATATTGGAACTGTAAAAGTTATATAATGTGTCAAAATTTAAATAAAGTTATTTCTTGAGACACCTAATATTAGCCAAATTTCTATTTCGTACCAAAAATAATTTTTAAGATGCCATGTATAATTAACTTATACAGGCAGACTGACTAGCAGAAAACTGGTCGATAAGGCGTTGTTATAGGATGCTTTTACTTGATTTGACTTCCCAAATAACTATGTAAGGTTTGTAAAGCTTTACGCTGGACACCTCGTTTATGACCTCGGTTAGGAAAGCACCACTCCCACAGCAGTTAACCGATTGTTACGGTTTCGTTAAGCAAGCAAGTTTGGGTGTAGATGGTGATGCTCAGTGTGTAATATTCATCACAAAATAGAACCCACCATACCTCTGCAAACTGACCTTCAAGGTCAAATGGCAACTGTGTGGAGAGAGTTATTTTATTTGCCCTTTAGAGATATTCTTCTTTGTCGCTAAAGTAAATGATAGTTCAATGAGGTCCCCATAGAATATTTTCCCAATTTTCTTTTGCATAATACAATATTACTATTTTACAAGCTTTCAAATTCTTCATTTTGAGCACCAGACACAAATTTACTAAAATAGCAAATGTTTATTAGTTATACAATGGAAAGTCGATGTGCCACCTCAACAAGATAAAAGTTTAAGTATCTTTTGATTTCATTCCCCACACCAGAGATTCACAGGTTCCATAGGAGTGCTCCATAGTTGATCATTTAACTTTGTTTTATTATATTACTGCTAAATAAAACAGATGTTCACACACCAAACCCATACAAATATTACAAATTATTGAATGAAAAAAAACAATACTCTCTGTTTAATTTATATAACAAAATTAATGAATGTGACAAATTAATCAACCACTGTCAGGAAAGAAACTTTAAAGGAAGGATCCGGTTTTCCTTGAAACGAAGAGCTTAGTTTCTACTTTGAGTGAAGCGCCATTTCACGGCACACTTGACGAATTGGTTTTGCCCATTTGAACTTTGACTTGGGCGGGGGTTGGGGATTTCAAAACATATTCCCTGATTGATTGTTCAGTACAATACCTCCGCCCCTCTTTGCGCAGTATTTCATCCATTCGGCCACCCTAACATCAGGGTGGGAAACAGTCCACTAAACAATTCTCACTTTAGTGTTAGTCGATAATTGTATTCCTTTGACTGTCTAGAACAATTTGGAAAATGTTATTTTTATTAGTTGATTTATCTTTGATTTGCCTTAAAACGTGTTTAGTGACGGATTAAAAATAATAGATTTTTATAAAAGGCCTTATTAATCACAGTGTTGTTTTAATCTTTTGAATAGTATGCTAAGTGAACTTTCATAGTACTGAAAGACAGTAACTTTAATTCAAATCTATCTATCACCTCAGACGTTTAATTCTTTTCTTTTACATTAAGCGTGCTTATGCTTAATAAAATAGAAAATAACTTAATAGGACATCTGAGCTGAATCAAGACTTTTTATCTTTTGAACTTTTAAGGTCACATCATTTCTTGTCATCTACATAATTATTAGAAAATGCCGGAAGAAAAGTGTTTTTGAAAAAATGCTTTTGTGAACATAATTTGCTGTCAAAACTAGTTGTTCTGTAAATGTTTGTATCTTAATTACAATTTCACCTGTTTACAAGGTAGCTACCGGGAGTACAGTACTCAGCAGTTTAATAAGCTACGACAAAGCAGTGGTTCAGAACTTGTTCGTCAGCTACCCATGTGGAGCCAGCAAGGTGATTGGTAATGTTATCCCTGGTTCTCTCCTTTTCTAAAATCTTTTGTAAGTGGCTTTTGAATGTGAGAAACCGATCTAAAGTGACTCCCAGGTACTATGGGTGGTCATTGTGCTATTGCTCAACACCGTCAAATACAATTTTAAGAATTTTGTGGGCCAGTTTATTGTCCAAGTGAAAGCAAGAAAACTTGGTTTTAGTTGGGTTTGAATTTAGATTCCACGCTTTAGAGGATTCACCAAGGGTCTTGAGGTCATTTGCTAGTACTTCCTCAGCATATCGGAATTCCTGGTGCTGATAAGCCAGTGCAATACCATCCGCAAATTTTAAGGAGCGAGTGTGAGACATATTATCGGCAGTATACACATTAAACATTAAACAACAGCGGGGCGAGCACTGACCCCTGTGGCAGGCCATCCTTTCCCCATCAAAGTACTTCCCTAGCGACCTAAATAGACTTTTACCATCCTGTTGGAGAGCATTGAGTTGAGGATACGCAATAAGGGCAAAATAAAACAGAGAGTAGTTGAAACTCACAGATATTTTATTTCGACAGGTATTTCATATTCTTCGATTGTCTACTTTAAACTTTATGCTCCGAATGATTAACGACATCAAAAAATTCGAAGACAACGATCAGTAAAATGGCACCACATCCAAAATTAAAAATATTTACCATATTTAGCATTTATGTATACTAAGGAGATAGGGAGGAGGGTTTTTTTTTACAAATGTAGCCTACTTAAAACTTCATTAGCCTACTGATGTACTGAAACGAAATACAGTAAGTACTAATGTACAATACTTAAATCACAAAAAAAATTGTAGAGGTGCGATTCCTCAATTATATAAACCCTTCATTAAATTGAAACAACTTAAAAAACGACCTAAGCCATGTTTCACCTTTGGTTGTATTTTTCGTGTCGTCCCACTAGATCCGAGGCCCACTAGATCCGGACATGAAATTGACAGCAAACTGTCCCACTAGATCCGCGACAAATATGTGGTCCTAATGAGGGGATTACCGATTCCCACTGGATCCGCGCGGCGGCAAGGGCAACCCTTCTTATTACTATTGCTTGACTGCACTCGGTAGCAACAAGCGCTAGAAACCCAGTGTTGTTGTATCGCTTTAAATACAACTCAATATGAATAAATTTCGTTAGCATAACTAATTTGTTCTTAAAATTTCAATTATTTTGATACCAAGTTTGATATCAATCGGTTGATGTACAATTATTGACGCAAACAAAACACATTCCCCCTATGTGAATACATTCCCTAGGGTAAAACAATGCCATACAATCTTAATTCTGTAGTTATTTTCCGATAATCCAGTAAAACTTTGTTGTTGGCATTATTTTTTAAAGTTAGACATCTTGAAAATAAATAAATTGATTGAAATATTATTAAACTTTTTTAAATTTGTTAGCTACAAAGGAAAGATTTTATTAAACTTTTCTTTATATACTGGATTAAAAGTTATAAATAAATATATAAATTGTAAATAGCACAATGGAACTTCACCAAGGATCTGCAAGGTGCCGCTACTTCAGGGGGTAGTGACCTCTGGAATTGCGGCTCTGCGCTCGGAATGTTTTCCATGCCCTTCGCGAAAATGTTCCTGGCAGGTATGTCCAGGTTCTCCTCTTTTACGGGGACAGGTAGTTCAAGGGATGTTACTTTTTGGGGGGAGGGAGGAGAATGATTCATTCGTTTCTGTGCTGTCGAGGAAGAACCATGGAGTTTGTAGAGACGCGGCATGGCAAATCCTCCTTAGTGCTTAACGGCTACAGGTATTTCATGAAAAGAGAAAATAGGTCCGGTGAAGTTGTGTGGTGGTGCGTGAAGTATAAGGGATGCAAGGGGAAGGTGATATTGAAGGAGAGTGCAATTGTTAGGCAAGAGGAACATCTGTGCGTCCCTGACATTGCTGAGATAGAAGTTACGAAGAGCATTTCCGTCGCCAAGAAGAGAGCGCGTGAGGAGTGCAGCACTCCAATTTCTCAGGTATGTACACATTTTTTAAAAATTTTTTTTACTAATTAGATCTTTTTACCTCTTGTTTTTAATGAAGCTTAAGAGGAATTAAAGGTTTTAAATATCCACTCATGGACGTTAAAAAGTAGGTACTAATCTGTTATACATAAGCCACTATTTCTTTTAGGTATTTTGAATTGCGGTCTTTCGTGTGACTGGTCGCCACCGTGATATTTGTTTTCAAATAGCGAAAGATTTCTGACCTATATATAAATAATAAAAGTAACCTAACCAACGCAGCGCGCAAATAAACTTGGCTGATGATTAGGTGTATCATGCCCGGTGTCGAGCCCGCGGACGGAGTTGCGGCGAACGCTTTTTTTAGTTTGGATGACTTAAAGAAAGTAAAACGAAAAAACCCATGAAACTTAAAAACTTAAAATTTATACACAATGATAAAATAATACTTTTTCTTTCAATTTATGTGTTTTTAAAGGGCCCAATTCAAGTTAACATAAAAAAGTAGCTGGCTTATATATAACAGACAAAGACAAGTACCCTAAAGGTATTTGTTAAATGATTTCCTTCATTATTAACGTTGTAAAGTACAAGTTAACAAATCTAATAAATGATTGTAGTCAATTATACAGCTCCAAAGAGTTCCCACACCCAAATTACATTTTCCATTCCGTTGTTTATAAAATTTGACGTCTATTCTAAATATATAATACGTGAAGCAATGTTTTATAAAAACAACAATTCCCTTTTTTCTGGACTAATTTTCACCATCGATGTATAACTGGATTGCTCGCGCCCGTGTTGCAGCGAACCGATTCGCGGTCCGGCCGAGATCAGCGCTGTGGGTCTACAGCACCGGCCGCTACACGGGCAGCATAGGGAAAATCGTGACGCGCGCTTACTTAAATTACATTTTTATGACATTAAACATGGTTCGTGTTCTCAAGCATATTATGCATCCATAGGCGCACATATTGGCCACTACTTATAGCTACTTTTATTTATAAAATAAGTCCAAATTAAAATAAATGTAGTGTAACGCCATTTCTAATTCCGTGCACGAATGTAATTTATACCCTTTATAAATTTAAAAACTCTTTAAGCTATTTTTACTTTTCATTGAAAATTATTTGTGAATTAGAAATAAATGTTCGGATACATATTATTTTATTACATACAGTAACATGTAATTAATTATACATGTAGAGCAAGTTTTCAAAATTAAAGACTTGGGTGTCATTTTTGATACAGAACTGAAATTTGACGATCATGTGATTCACATAACCAATGAAGCTTACAAAATGCAAGGTTTCGTTATTAGAAATTCAAAATTATTCAGCAGTTGTGAAGCGATCATTAAACTATATTATTCATTAGTTAGAAGCAGGTTAGAATACTGTTCTGTGGTCTGGGCGCCTAGCCAAATTACAGCAAGCAATCAAATTGAAATAATTCAGAATAAATTTCTTCGATACTTATTTTATAAGAAATTTAATGTTTATTGCCAGTGGGATTTTCCTACTAGAGAATTAAGGACAATTTTTTCTGTTGATAAACTTTCAGTTAGGAGAAATTTATTTATATTGTCTTTTGTTTTTAAATTAATAAACTTCAATATTAATTCCCAGTTTTTGTTAAGTATCTTAAGTTTACATGTTCCAAGAAATAACTTAAGGCCATCTATTTTATTTTCCTTGCCCAGATGCAACACTGTAAGCCATTATAATTTTTCTTTACACCGAATTTTAAGGTTTATTAATACCAATTCACATAAATTCGATATATTTAACGATAGCTACAATAATTTTAAAAGTTCTTGTCTTAAAATATTAAGGCGTAGTGATCCTTGACCTTTGTATGTATTTCTGTTTATTTTTATTATTATTGCTAGAGATATATCAATATTATAGTAGTGTAAAATTGCGGCCGCTGGCCCAGTTCAAGGTCACCTGAGGGATGACGTCATCGAGGTCAATGACCTCACCGATGACGTCATCGATGACGTCATCGATGACGCAATCGATGACGTCATCACTAATGACGTCATTTCGATGACGTCACACCCATGACGTCACAGAAATGACGTGCTGATGACGTCATTACCCCTTACGTCATCAAAACGACGTCACCGACGCCACTAAGGTCAAGGTCACGCAGAAACTTAAAATTTTTTAGCACTTTTGCCGTTTCTCGCACTACGCTCCGAGTTTCAGTCAGAGTCCCCGTGACCTTGACCACTTGGAGCGAATTTTCGACAAGAAACGGCAAAAGTGCCAAGTTAAACTCGAGTTTCTGACATGACTCTGCCTAAATGGGCAATCGGTTATCCCTCAGGTGACCTTGAACCAGTACAACGCCCGCAATTTCATGTTACTGTGACCTTGAACACTTAACAACGGAGCGCCGACACCGATGCGCACCCCACGACAGCCATCGAGTGACTGACTGTCAGGCTCTGTGTATGCTAGGTATATCGGCTTGAGAGACTAAGACTCTAAACTGTCAGGAATGGGAGTAACTAACTGAATTTTGCAAGGAAAAGTCATTTCATCCAATAATTTAAACAAATCCTCATCAGTAAAACTGACATTAGTCTGTTTTGTATAAAACTTAGGGTGTCCGCGCAACAGTTTGCGCCACTTAGCTAAAGTTGAAACTCTCTTAACTTTGGGTGGTGGACAGTGAGCAACTAATAAAGCCTTAACACGGCTAAGTTTCTTACCTAAAGTGTCCCGCGACATGGCTTCCCCTCACAAAAGTCCGCACAATACTGAGAGACTGCTCGTAGCGCATGAGTCAAGGGAAAAGAGGTGGGGAAACAACAGGAGTGGGGGAAGGTCACAGTGGTGGGGGAAGGTGAGGTAGTACGCTGGAGTATCGCATCACTTCACCATGAGCTGTCCTACAGTCAACACACTGTTCTCTTGGCCCGAGTTGGCACTAGAAGAAACATTTCTGTACAGCTTAGGCTGTGAGAGCCGAGGAAGCAAAGTCAAAGTGGAAATTGTGTTAAACTCCAAGATGAAGAGTCTCCTAAATAAACTAATTGTATCCTTGCAATCTCCTATAACTTTAGAGAAATACCACTTTATTAAGCGACACCTTATACTTTGGCAAAACGAAGCGGAAATAGAAAAGATTTCAGTAAAATTAATTTAACTTAAAACTTGGACTGGACACTCATGGCGATACCACGTGGCGTGAAAACGCCACCCTAAACATTACAAGTTAGGTTATTGAGCACCTCTGGTACGATAACCGATGTGCTAGAGTTAAAGTGTGATGACCTTGAGTCAAAACACTGAAATACTACAAGTCGATATCGTCCCAGAGTTAAAGTGTAGTGATCTACATTCAGAACTTGTAAAATTACTTACATATAGAGAGCTAGAGAACAGCGAGACGCACCGCATGGAAGCCGGAGACATACTGGCGAAGCGGTGTTGTGCAGCATAGGGACCCAGTTGTGGTGGGGGTATAGCCAACACTTAGAGTACAAGTGTTGTGGGTGACCTTGACCCACATAACTTACCTGACCCCCCCCCCGACAAAAAGTGCGAGCCCCCCCCCCCCCCCGACAAAAAGTGCGAGCCCCCCCCCCCGACAAAAAGTGCGAGCCCCCCCCCCCCCGACAAAAAGTGCGAGCCCCCCCCCCCGACAAAAAGTGTGAGCCCCCCCCCACCCCCACCCCCACCCCCACCCCCTCCCCCCCCTCTCACCCCCACCCCCTCCCCCAACCCTGATATCCTGGGCGTGGCAGCCCCGGTGGGGATATAAGGGGGCCCAGCCAGAGCCGGCTCGCAGTCCGCTCCCGCGCGTTGAACGTGAACGATCGGGACGGACCGCCATAGGCATCACTAAACATTGAATGGCGCCTTCAGTGTTTAGCGAAGTCTACTCTAACTTTAAGACTTGTATTAGTTGTAAGATATTGCGCTTGCGTTTGGGTATTGGGTATTGCGAATTGTTTTATATGAGAGTGTTTTACTTGTACCTTATGTCTACTGTGTGTCTTTTATCCTTTGTGTCTTGTTTGTTATATGTGTTTAACATGTATGTGCTTGTTCCAGCATTGACTACGTTGAGCTCAATTGTGTGTTGTAAGTGTGTTATATTTTTCTAAAGTGTATACGCTTGTTTTAGCAATCCCCCCTTGAGCTTTTGCAATGCTCAAAGTAAATTGTAAAGACAGGGAACGGGAGTAGGCCCCCGTGTAAAGTTACTTTTGTATAATTGTTAGGCTCCTCTCATGCATGCTTTAATGCGGCTGAGAAATAGGAGCGTCCGTTTGTACGCCTATATGGGGGTAATAAGCCGATGGCCTCTGCACTCGGACCGAGGACGTAAGCCACTAGGGTGTCCTCAGTTAGTTTCCCTTCTGGAAACTCAAAATTATGTAAATGAAACTTTATTAGCTATTTGTGTTTTTTTGTCCCCAAGGCCCCCGAACATTCGTGGTTCGCCATGGATGTACGGGGGCCGAAATTTTTTAATGTCCGTGTGGCCTTGACCCACATAGGACTTGTAAAAATTTACTGCATTGCTAAATTAAAAATATTAAAGATAGGGTTACGGGAGTAGGCCCCCGTGTAAAGCCACTTTTTTTTATAATTGTTAGGCTCCTCTCATGCATGCTTCAATGCGGCTGAGAAATAGGAGGTGGTCCGTTTGTACGCTTATACGGGGGTAATGAGCCGATGGCCTCTGCACTCGGACCGAGGACGTAAGCCACTAGGGCGTCCTCAGTTTCTTTCAAAATTATGTAAATGACATTTCGTTAGCTATTGGAAAAGTTATTAGTTGGAAATGCAGTAAATGTTTACAAGTCTCGCGTGGCGAAGGGTACACGACATTGGATGTTGCCTTGTTGTCATAGTTGGGTCTCTTCGGAGGCTACAGCGATGACAACCCAAGTGCCCCACACCCCATAGGGGGGTGTGGGGCTTAATTTTTTTAAAGTTTTTTCGTGACCTTGACCTAAATATAAAAGTTTTCAAAATCTTTAACAGTCAGATCTTACTAACACAGTTTATATATAGAGGTCTTTTAAAAGTTAACAGTTAGGTATTAGTAACGCACAAGTTTGGAATTGTTTATAGTTGGGTCTCTTGGGAGGCTTCAGCGATGGCAACATAAATGTCCCAAGTGGGGTTTATTTTTTGAAAAAGTGCGAGCCCCCCCCCCCCCCCCCGACAAAAAGTGTGAGCCCCTCCCCCCCCCCGACAAAAAGTGCGAGCCCCCCCCCCCACCCCCACCCCCACCCCCACCCCCACCCCCACCCCTGATATTCTGGGCGTGGCAGCCCCGGTGGGGATATAAGGCGGCCCGGCTGCATGCACTTCTCATTCCCGTCCAAGCTCCCGTACGGACAGGTTCTCTCTTGTTCTTGAGATCATTTTTAATAACTTCACTTTTTTATTCTCATCTATTCTTTTCATTAAGTCCATTCATTACAATGGGTAAAATGGGCCTTAAACTGAAAAACTACCCGCCAGCTTCAACCTCAACCGACACGACTCAACCTCCATCATCCTCCACCTCGATCATGGAATATCTGATGACTGCAAACATCTTGAGCTGCCTGACGATGCCACCACCGCCGCCGCCGCCACCACAGCCCGCCTCAATGCCCAGCCTGTCGCCATTACCGCCGACAGTGGAAGAGGCCGGTGCACCTCCACCATCGTCAGGAAAACTCAGCGGTCGAGTCCCGGTAGCCTCTCCAGCACTCTCGCTGCTATCGGACTCAGGATCGGAGTCTGCAGTCTTCGAAGAGACGTCCAGGTCGAGGATAACCCCCTACAGCAGAACCCGAAAAATCCTATCCTATACCAAATCACAATGTCCCTCACCCATATCCCCCATGCCATCCACACCAACCAAAGCACCCCGTAAATCCATCTTTTCCCCTGAACTTCCCTCCATAGACCTAACACGCTCTCCTACCCCACCCAAAATTGTTTGCTCCATTCCTTTTGACCAATCTTTGCCTCTTCCACCCCCTTCCACCCCTATTTCTTCTAGCCAGCCTAATTCGGAGAAGCTCCAAAACACTAAGAGTCCAACACAAAAGAAACGTAATCGTGTTAAATGCCCTGCTGGCAAGCGTGATAAATGCGATTATGTTTGGTTTAGCAGAGAGGCTGTGGTTCTTTGTTGTCCGAGTTTTGCTCTTCCAGAAAAAGATCGTTGCCAACGACACTTGAATAAGAAAATCAAAATTCCGACACCAAAGCCCTATAGCCTTAATATTATGCCTGAAAAGTCCAAGTTCAAACACCCCAACAGTCCGCAGAAGCTGAAAATTAATAGGCTCAAGAGGGACAAAAAATATTATTTCATTGTTCAAGCTTATGGAGCATTTAACATAAATGTGCAAATCATTCTAAAAGGTGATGGCCGCCTTCATAGAATGAAAGTACCACCTGCGATGGTACAAAGAGAATTTTTTGTCCCCGGGGCTTATTTAATTCGAAGAAAAGGATGCCGATCTGTTTGGGAAATGGATTAGGACATGGGCTCACTAAAAAAGAAAAAGCCAAAATTGTTAGGTTGTGTTGGACAATATTTAAAAGTCTTTTTCCAAATTATTTTTCCAAATTTAGTCTTAACCCTCTTAAAGTAAGGGAGAGGGGTATTATACAAGTCAACTAATAAAAAAAAAAAAATACTTGACTTGTATAATACTTTAACCTGGCGGTGATGTAAAGTCACTGGGACAATCTCAAACCGTGTCCTTGAGGGTGAAGACTAAGTTACAAATAAATCATTAACAAATAAAAACTTACCTCCAAACACTTGTAGCTTGCTACAAGTGTTTGGAGGTAAAAATTTTTCAAAGTTTGAATGACCTTGACCCATATAAATTACTGTTTAAAGTAAAGTGCTAACCTTACAACTAATGTTGTGTATCACGTGATACCCCCACTCTAACGCTCTTACTAAGCTTGTATGAGCCGTTCATTTGCTTCAGTCTGTTTCTGTGCTCCGTGGTAAACATGTCACGGTACAATTACAAAGGTGATGACTTCTTGATAGATCAACACAATGCTTGGGAAGTGCTAAACCAGCATAGAATGGAAGTTGAGTATTGTATAAGACAAGACGGGTCTACATTTTATCTATGTATTATAAACAACCAAACTCATAAGTATGAACACTGGACAAAAATTAATTATAACAACATAGATGAGCTGTTTGCTTGGGTGTTTGAGGTGTGTAAAGTTATTGAAGAAACCAAAATAATGGGTGTGCTAAAGGTATGTAAAACTGATGACCGGGAAGACTAAGCAAAATTTCTTTTAACCCCCCCCCCCTCCCAGTGTTATCCCCACCACTAAAAATGGGTATATATAGGAGTGGTGATCAACCGTCCTCTCATTCTGCTTTACACCGTTAAGCTGAACACCACCATGTCTGCTATGAACGTCCCAGCCTCTACCTCTGGCCCGGTCGCCTCCAACTCCAGCCCGAGCATTGGACCAATCCGATCGGGGCCTTCGTCAAGAAGTCGTGTCCGATTCTCCGGCTTTGGTCCTGTGAGGAAGGAGTTGCGGAGCAGCGGAGCGTCTCAACCAACCACGACGGATGCATCAACTCAGACTCCACCAAACATCATCGAGTGGTACGACGAAGTGATAGAGCAAAGGGACAGAATGCTAGAGAATACTCGCAGGGAGCTACTTTATGTCAGGAGTAAATGGGAAAAACTGATTAAGAAGTGTGAAAGCCTGTTCGACAGTGATGATAGTGAGGATGAGAGTGGATAGGTGTGTGGGTAAAGACTTGGACTGGGACTTGTGTGTATGTATGAATGTGTGCGTGAATGTGAAATACAGAGCGGGGGATAGATCACTCTGTGGCAATGGACTAACATGCCACTTAGTGATCTATCCCCCGTTCTGGTAATGTTTTTGGATGGCCCTGACCCACTTTACCAAGGCTAGCTAGTACCCCCACCACTGATAAGTGTATATATACGGGTATTGATGTGCAGTTTGGTTATTCTGCTTTGTATCGCTTAGCTGAATACCTCACTTCAACATGGCTTCCAACTGCAAAACTTCTCAGGCTTCCTCTTCTTCTTCAAGAAGGCGTGCTGCCAACGTCCTGCCTGCTACTCGTGGACCTGCTCGACCATTCCACAGCATAACTGTTGCTCGGGCAAACGCCTGCAAAGCTCCAATGCTACGGACCTTGCTGGAGGTGAGCCAAGACGGGCAAGGCTTGCTCAGTCCTGGTCAACGGCAGGAGCAAGAAAGGCGTATGGCGTACTACAGGCTGCAGGGTGTAGTTCCCAGCTTGAAGTTAGGCGATCCGAGAGTAGCAAGCATCAACGAGGCAGCGGACTACATATCACACCTTCACAGTGTTTTAGAAGTAAAGGACCAACAAATTGAAAACTTAAAAGAACAATTGAAACAATTTAACTTTAATCCTGTGGAGTTTGTGGAAGCAGTGATGAGTGATAGTGATGATGAAGGAACTGAATATATATTGGGTATGTAATGAAAGACTTGGACAGGGACATGTGTGTGTGTGTGTGTGTGTGTGTGTGTGTGTGTAGAATACAGAGCGGGGGATAGACTACTTTGCGGCAATGGACTAGCATGCTGCTTAGTGGTCTATCCCCCGCTCAAAGGGTAGCATTGGATGACCTTGACCCACTTTACAGCAAGGACAACCGGTTAACTGGTATAAAAGAGGGGGGTCTGTACATCCCGACTTCATTCTGCTTTGAACCTTCCAGTGGAACGCTAGAAAATGAGTGGATCACTGATCATTGGTAAGGAGTGGGAGTATGTAACCATAAACTATTTAAACTGTAGAGGGATGTTGAAGAAGGTGTATGATAATGTTAAAAGAATGGTTGTTGAAGAAGGTAGGGTAGTGATTGTAGCGTGGAAGAAGAAGCAGTATACAGGACAACAAGTGAGAGCAAGTGACTTTGGGGGGAATAGTGTGTTTCAAATTGGACGAGCGAACTTGGTTAATTTGGACATTGTGTTTTGGGACTTGGAAAGGTTAATTGAAAATAGTGGCAAACATGGGGAACTCTTAATTGGCAGGGAGGACAGAGTATATGAGTAAGTGTAAAAGACTGGGGGGCTTATGTGTGTGTAAAGACTAGGACTTGTGTGGAATACAGAGCGGGGGATAGATCACTTTGCGGCAATGGACTAGCATGCTGCTTAGTGGTCTATCCCCCGCTCAAATTGTATTATTGGATGGCCTTGACCTATATAAAGGTAGAGGGGGAATAGGTAATAGGAGGGGGAAATTGGTATATATGTAGGACTGATGAATAAAGTATTTAGTCAAGCATTTGTCTAGACACTATCAACAACAACAATGGAGAGCTTCAGTGTTGAGTTCATCCTCTTGGAAGAAGACATCAACGAAGTGGTGGAACTTATAGAGGATAAGACCAGCCAGGGCACATTGGAACTTGTGAATTGCGAACCGTTGGACAATGCCGCAATCGATAAGATTGCATATTTCATGATGCATTTGTATAACGAACAAACAACCAATATGGAGTTTGTGCAGTACCTTTATCAAAACCAAGTAAATGTGCGAGTGACAATTACTTGGTGGCAGTAATAATAAAGTGTAACATATGGATGTGGACTTGGATGTGGACTTGGACTTGAGTGTGGTCTGCGGAATAGAGCGGGGGATAGATCACTTTGCGGCAATGGACTAGCATGCTGCTTAGTGGTCTATCCCCCGCTCAAAGGGTATCTTTACGTGACCTTGACCCACATAAATTGTATAGTTGGTGGGGGTATAAAAAGGGTAAGCAAATTGGATGGATACAACACTTCCATACCATGGCTCCACTTGACAACACCGTGTTCCATCGCAACAGAATTGTCTCTATTCTGGAGGTAATACCTCTAGAAATTATAGAAGTAGAGGACCAACTACCTGCGGTTGATCAAGAAGAGGAGGAGGAAGAGATAATGGATATTGAAACGGACTCTGACGAAGCTGGTTCAACGGACAATGAGGTGGACTTGCACGCCTACGAAACATTAGAGTCGTCATCTGAGTCGGAAATGGAATTCCAATTGGAAATCGAAGAAGAAGAAGAACAAGAACAAGACACTCCCCATCGTCCAATGGATAGGATGTTAGTTGCCAGAAGAATTATGTATTGTCATCGCTGCCTATTCCGTGATGAGGATGATTCCGACTCTGATGGTGATGTTTCACCCTTGTAAAAAGTTTAAACAAAAAGTTAAAAAAGAATGTGAGCGGGGGATAGAGCACTTTGTAGTAAATGA
Source organism: Neoaliturus tenellus (assembly GCA_030545055.2). Taxonomy (NCBI): domain Eukaryota; kingdom Metazoa; phylum Arthropoda; class Insecta; order Hemiptera; family Cicadellidae; genus Neoaliturus; species Neoaliturus tenellus. The sequence continues at coordinate 188,436,484 of CM061532.1, read as the reverse complement.
TGCTGCTTAGTGCTCTATCCCCCGCTCAAAATAATAATTCCAAATGACCTTGACCTACATAAACTTGCTCAAACAGACGTCTTTGAAAAAACTTGTACAAATTATTGAATCTAGACCAAATATCATCAATTTATCAAGCCTACTGATAAATGTATTACAAACGGTTGTGTAAAGGCTAAATTTAGCACATGAGTGATAACCTGTTTCCATATGACGTCACTTTCCCCACCTATCTGCCTCGGATATAAAGGGTCCCGGTGGAGTGCGCTGCTCATTATTGCGTGGACATTCACAGAGTGTGCATTCAAAGCCAAACTGTTTGAAATGGCTCTTTGCGACATTTGTGGGGAAATCTTTCAAGACTAAGATCTTTTCACCATACACAGAGAATTACATGAAGACGAAGATAGAAAAGAAGATATTACCATGGATGAAATAGACTTAGACTCAATTGACCGGTTTTTGGAAGAGCACCAGAAGCAGACGGACTACTGGGACAGCTATCTACAGCAAATGCAAAGAAGAAGACCTAGTGTGATCCAATTTGCTGGTGCTGGACCATCTACTGCTACAAGACCTATTGAAGAAGAGGACACCGAAGAAGAGGACACCGAAGAAGAGGATATGGAAGAAGAAGAACTGGAAGATGTAAGACAACTGCGCACCACGGCCTTGCCAGGACGAGTTGTAACACATTTCAAAATTAATAACGTTCAATTGGAATTGGAAACATTCATAACCCAGGCTAAGGAACTTGTTGGTGGAACCTTGAGGGAAGAACTACAAAGATTAAATTTTATTAAATTTGGAATGGTGTTAGAGGCTATGTTTAACAATACTGATGGTGAAACAGCATTGAGAGCGTTCATTACCAAAAACCGAACCCTTACCTTCACCTCCAACATCGATGATATTATTGAAGAATGCTTGGAAGAACTTATAACAAAACTTCAAGAACATGAAGGAAGAGGATCTGGATGGACTTTGTCATCAATTGAAGGTATGGATGTAAGGGTTCACAAGCATGGATATGGTTTAAGGGGTAGTAGTTTTATCCCTTTAGCAAAGAAAATCCAAAACACTTAATCGTGTAGGAATGTGCAAAATGAAGGTAATGAATGTTTTAAGTATGCAATGTTAACCAAGTATGTTAAAGATCATCCTGAAAGAGTTGGTAGAGAGTATTACGAAAATGAACACCGCTACAACTTTCAAGGCCTCACCTACCCAGTTACATTGAAAGACATAGACAAATTTGAAAAGAAAAATCCTGGCGTTTCAGTGAATGTTTTCGGTCTGGATGATTCGAACAACGTTTATCCTTTGCGGGTAGTAAAAGTTGAGCAAAGAAACCACACTGATTTGTTACTGATCACTAAGGGTGAAATTTCACATTATGTGTGGATAAAGGACTTTGCATCCTTGATTCGAAATCAATTATCAAAACAGAGGCGTAGGTTAACAGTGTGTAAAAGATGTTTTTGTTTCACATATAAAGAAATAAGACAAGGAGGATTAGAGTGGTTGATAGAACACAAAAGACTTTGTAATGAAAATTATGAAGTGAAGATTAGTCTGCCACCACCATCTCGAGCGTGTATCCAATTTAACAAAACAGTTCACCAATATCGGATTCCAGTAGTCATCTACGCAGATTTTGAATCTACGTTAGTACCACAGGAGCTGCCGGACGGTGAAGTGACTAGAAGAACAAAATATCAGTTGCATCAACCCAACAGTTTTTGTCTAATAGTGAAATCAACCTTGTCTGAAAACCAATTGCAAAACTATGGTTTAACATCCACTCCAATACTTTACCGTGGTGAAGAAGCCGCTAAGTATTTCGTAGACCAGTTGTATGACATTGCTGAAAAGGTACAACGCTTGTATGGTAATGTCGTACCTATGGAACCTTTGAATGAGAATCAACAAGAAGAATACAATATGGCATCAAGATGTTATCTATGCGAGAAGAGCTTCAGTGAAGAAAATCCAAAAGTAAGAGATCACGATCACCTGACAGGTTTATACAGAGGAGCTGCTTGTAATTCATGCAATATAAATTACAAACTGCCCCACTTTATCCCTGTCGTGTTACACAATCTTAGCGGCTACGACTCCCACTTCATTATTCCAGAGTTAGGAAGAGATGATGGTAAAATTGATGTTCTTGCTACAACATTGGAAAAGTACATCAGTTTCTCAAAAACCGTAGGTAAAATTAAACTTCGCTTTGTAGACTCTTATAGATTTATGCCATCTAGTTTGAGCAGATTGTCTGAGAATCTACGAAGAGAAGACCTAAAAGAAACCAGCAAGATTGTACCTGAAGATAAATTGGACTTAGTATTACGTAAAGGAGTATTCCCCTACGACTACATAACATCTACAGAAAAATTTGAAGAAACCAGTCTACCACCGATCGAAGCCTTCAACAGCAAATTAAACGAAAGTGAAATCTCCGTTGAAGACTACAATCATGCTTGTAATGTTTGGAACCAACTAAACATTCAAACCTTAGGGGAATATTCTGACTTTTATATAAAATTGGACGTAACTCTGCTGTGCGATGTGATGGAAGAATTCCGAAACACCTGCTTCTCCGCCTATGGACTGGACCCTCTACACTCGTACACATCTCCAGGATTAGCATGGCAAGCTATGCTAAAGTCAACCAACTGTCGACTGGAACTTCTAACGGATATCGATATGGTGCTCATGATGGAATCTGGTGTACGGGGCGGTTTGACACAAGCTGTAACACGTCATGTCAAAGCCAACAACAAGTACATCCCCGGCTTCGACGAGCAACAACCATCGGTCTACCTTGGCTACTTTGACGCAAACAACCTTTATGGTTGGGCAATGTCAAATCCGCTTCCCTACGCTGACTTCAAATGGATCGACCCGGCCACCATTGGAGACATCTCACAGATTCCAAAGAATGGTCCAAAAGGCTATATTTTGGACTGTGATTTCGAATATCCAGAGCACCTTCATGACCATCACTACGACTTGCCTCTCCTAGCCAAGACTGAAGTTTCACCGACAGGAAGATGGCCAAAATTGATGATGACCTTGGAGAATAAGGATCGCTATGTGGCTCACTACTGGGTAGTTCAACAGGCTCTTGAATTGGGTCTACGTATAGTGAGAATTCATAGAGCAATTGAATTCACCCAGTCTTGTTGGTTGAAACCATATATTGATTCCAACACTGCAAGAAGAGCTGCAGCGAAAACAGCATTTGAAAAGGACTTCTATAAATTAATGAACAATGCCATCTTTGGGAAGACCTTGGAGAACAAAAGAAAACACAAAAATGTAAAATTAGTGAGTGATCCTAGGAAATTGGAAAAATTAGTGCAAAAACCAAATTTCGGAACATCCATGATTATAAACGAAAATCTAGTCGCTGTCAGTATGAAGAAAACAACAATAGTCATGGACCGTCCGTTATACATAGGTATGTCGATTTTGGATATAAGTAAAACCCTGATGTATGATTTCCATTATAACAAAATGGTTAAACATTACGGAAGGGAAAACATTGGAGTCGCATACATGGATACGGACGCGTTTATCTACTGGATAAAGACTTTGGACATGTATGAAGACCTAAGGACTTTTCCATACAAAGAAGATTTCGATTTTTCTGACTATCCGAAAAACCATCCAAATTTTAATGAAAAATATAAAAAAGTAATTGGAAAATTCAAAGATGAAGCAAATGGAATGCCTTTAGAAGAAATAGTGGCGCTGATGGCGAAATTGTATTCATTTAAGATGTACCACGAGAACAACACACCGACAGTGAAGAAAGCAAAAGGAGTGAAGACATCTTATTTGAAAAAACACGTGACATTTGACCACTACAAGACTTGTTTGTTTGAAGATACTACGATATCAGCAACATTCAACAATATCCGAAGCTTCAAGCATCAAGTCTACAGTGTCACCGAAATTAAAAAAGCGTTGTCAGCTCGGGATGATAAAAGATACATTATGCCCGACAAAATCCACACTCTTCCTTTTGGCCACTACTCTCTAAACCCTATCAACTAGTAACCTATTCTTCGTCCTTCTACAACTACGACCTTATTCCTTTCTCCTTCCGTAAAAAAATGGGGAACACGGCAAGTCCAACGCCGTGTTCCACATTTTTTTACACAAGTTTGGATGACCTTGACCCATATAAATGATGTGAATATTTAAAACAACATTCATTGTGATTATACATGTGATACAACAAACATTGAAACCTGCAATATGAAGGACTTGAAGCAACAAATTGTCAACGAACTTCATAAACCTGCAAGAAGAAAGTTTCCACGAAGAAATACGGTGATAAAAGGAATTAATGATTTATATCAAGCGGATTTAATCGAAATGATTCCTTATAGCAAACAAAATAAAGGATATAAATACATATTGACTGTTATTAACTGTTTTTCAAAAATGGCAGATGCTTTACCACTAAAAGATAAAAGTGGCAAAAGTGTTACAAAAGCAATGGAAACAGCTATACAAAGAGACAAACATACTATTAAACATTTACAAACAGATGATGGAAAAGAATATTTTAATAAGGAATTTGCAAATTTAATGAAAAAACACAATATAAACCATTATTCAACCAATTCAGAAGTAAAAGCCTCAATAATCGAAAGATTCAACAGAACTTTAAAAAGTGCAATGTATAAAATGTTTTCCAACAGAGGATCGCACATATGGATTGATATGTTACCAAAACTTATAAACGATTACAATAACAAATTTCATAGGACTATCGGGATGAAACCAAACCAAGTAACTAGTAAAAATGAAAACCTTGTATTAAAACGTATAAAAACGAATACTAAACCAAAAGTTGAAAAACTAAAGCCTAAAAAATTTAATGTGGGTGATAAAGTGCGAATAAGTAAATATAAAGGTGTATTCAGTAAAAGATACCTGCCAAATTGGACCAATGAGGTTTTTACTGTATTCAAAGTACAACCTACAGTACCTGAGACATATATTTTAAAAGATAATAAAGGACAATTGCTTGAAGGAGGGTTTTATGGACATGAAATGTTAAAATCAACAGTAGGCGATGTATATTTAGTTGAAAAGGTGTTGCAACGGAAAAAAGATAAGGTCAAAGTACGATGGTTAGGATTTAATAAGACGGAAGATTCTTGGATACCTAAAAAGGATTTGATATAACGATAGAGAATCATTTTAGGTTGAACCATTACAAAGGATGGAGATAGTACCACAAAAAGAGAGTTTTACTATTAATAATATAGATGAACTCACAGTGGATAATTCAGAATTCAATAGTGGGAAGCATGGCAATTTGTTACCAAACACCGTTCGTTGTCTGGTTACCGGACCTTCCAACTGTGGAAAAACTAATGTAGTATTCAATTTGATTACAAACCCTAAAGGATTACGATTTAACAATCTATATGTATTTTCAAAATCACTACAACAACCAAAGTATCAATTATTGGAAAAAATACTGACTAATGTGCCTGAAGTTAAATATTTAAAGTTTAATGCAAGCGAGAGTGTCATGCAGCCACAAGAAGCTAAACCATTCTCCGTGTTTATATTCGACGATGTATCTTGTGAAAACCAAAACACAATAAGGAATTACTTCGCTATGGGTCGACATAACAACATAGATAGCATTTATATTGGCCAAATTTACAGCAAAATACCTAAACAACTCATTAGAGACAATGCAAACATGTTAATTGTATTTAAACAGGACGAAACCAACCTAAAACATATATATTTTGATCATGTAAATGCGGATATGACATTTGAACGATTTAAAGAGTTGTGTGGAAAGGCTTGGGCTGAAAAGTATGGGTTCCTAACAATTATGAAGGAACAACCGCTAAACAATGGTCGATACAGGATAGGATTTGATAAATTTATATTAATACATTAAACGTGGTATAACACATTCATTGTTGTACAACACGTCTTGCTACAAACATGGTTAACCAAGAAAAATTAGTAAAAGAAATAAAATCACTTAGTGATTCTATTCGGGCTAAAAACAGAGCATTGAAACTAGGTATTAGCGAGAGGGAGAAATTCCTTGAATCTACTTTTAAACCTATTACTGAACCCTTGAAACAATTAAACAAAAAATTTGCTAAACCTGTATTGGAAGGAGATGCGATTGCACCTATTACGAAGTTTGAAAGAGAAAATGTAAAATCAGAAGATTTTAGTGATGAAGACCTGGAATCCTCTACGTATAGTGGTTTTACCGGTGGAGAACCCGAAAGAGAGCTAGAATCACCGGACTATAGTGGAATAAAAGAATTATATGAAGTAAAAGCCAAAAGAGGACATGAAGTTGTATCAACTGCTAGTGAAGAGGAAAAAGAAGAAGAGACAAGGGAAGGTCCGTCAAACATAAGCTTATTGGGTGAAAACATTCATAACAAAGGACCTTTAGGAAGGAAATACATGGTAAAAATGTTACTCGGAACAATCCCTAATAAGAATTACCATAGTTATGGAGCGAGATTAACAGAAGACGGTTTAATGATAGGTAATAGCCCGTTAAACGTTGACGAACATGATAATATTGTCATTGGTGATCAAAGGTATAAGGGCACAAAAGGATTATTTGAATTATTATTTGAAAATAAGCCTTCAGTATCGGTAGTGAAAGAAAAAGACATGGAAGCATATAAAAATATTTTGGAACAGACAAATGCATATAGGAGAAAGTATTTACCTGACCAGCCTCCTTTTAGATCTAAGTCTTTAAAATATAAAGAATTTGTATCCAAGTTAATACCAACTAGAAGACAAACAATGCCGTTAACACAAAGAAAACCTGTAAAACGAAGATTTATGGCATCCACTTTGGATGTAAGTGCTCAGGAACGAAGAAAAAGAAGTAAGTCCGTTACGGGTACAGGTTTAATGAAGAAACTATATAACACAAATGTGATTTATTACAATAATATCAATAAATTGGTGGATAGAATGAAACTAATACATGAAGCTAAAGAAGCGGGTCATACTGGATTGGAAAACGAATGGGTGGCTTTAGTGGATGAACTCCGAAACCGTGGGGTAATCTCATAAAAATGCGTTACTCCCTAGAATACTATTCAGTTGCACCATGAGTGTCGACAAGTTCGGACGTTACTCCTCGGATGGGTTATATTATGCCAATAGTTTAAAAAGAAGTGCTGGTTTACCACAAACACCTGATGGAGATTATGATATGAGTAATAAAAGGTTAAAAAACATAAAAGATCCTACGGATGAAAACGATGCAATAAATCTAAAAATATTAAAGGAAAAGATATCGCCAACATTAAGACTACAAAATAACACATATGACGCAGAAGATCATAGAATCATCAACGTTGGTAAACCAAATCAAAACGGTGATGCAATAAACAAAGGTTATTTGTCATCTGAATTAAAAAATACGTTAAAATTCAATGGGAAAACGTATAGTGCCAACAATAAACGTATATCCAACGTAGATGACCCTAAAGATGCAAAAGACAGCGTAAATAGACGCTATTTACATTCTTTGATACCTGAAAAGACAAAAGATGGATTTTCTTTTTATAAATTTGTTATTAACGATATAGGTTATCCAAAAAATGAAAATGATGCTGTAAATCTCAAATATATAAAAGATCATTGTGTCATACGTGATGTGGGAGTTATCGATTGTCTTGGCAATTGTTTGGCGAATGTAAAAGATGGTTCAGCACCATCTGATGGTGCAACAGTGGGTCAAATGAAAGAGACTTTAAAACAAGAAACAACTGGATTTGCAAAACGAGATGAAGTATTATCAAAGCAAGGGGATGACTTTATTCAAGGTAATGAAAAATTTCATTTATTGACATACAAAAACGCTTATTGGGATTGCAGGCATGGAAGGTTATCAAATGTGTCATGGGGTCATGCAGATAGAGACGCGGCTGCCTTAGGACAAACAGTACATCTAGATCCAAATAATTACCATGCGTTTTTTATATGTAGTAATAAAAAATTAACAAACATGGCGCAAGGAAGAGAAGCAAATGATGCTGCAACTGTAGGACAGGCTATCACATTATCACAAATGGATAATAAAGTGTATACTTGTAATAATAAACGTATAACAGAGCTTAAAGACCCTGATCATGCAGATCATGCTGTAACTGTTAATTTCCTTGTAAAAGTAATAGGTAATTTATTATTTGATATGCACAATTATATTGCAGATAAAACATATACTTCGCTTGATGAAAACTTGAGAGGAAGATGGATAAAACAGGAAATTGTTAATAAATACTTTTATAACCCTAAAACTATAAAATTTAGAACTTCTAACATTGCTAATTGGGGTACTTTTGATATATAACTTGAATATCTTAACAAACAACTTCATTTATGTTTAACTCCTCATAGAGGAAACACATATGTTGCGAATTGCAATTATAAAAGACATTAATGACATTTCGGTATATCAGTCCAAATCGGGACATTGCGAGGAAAGGAAGTGGGATCACATCTACAGCGGTTTCTCTGTTAAGTAAAGCTTTAAAACGAATTCCAGTAGGATCCATAGTAAATAGAGCAATAGACGCATTACCATACGAATTTCATATACCGGGAGGTTATCAGTATTGCGGACCAGGAACTAAATTGAAAAAACGACTGGAAAGAGGCGATCCTGGCATAAATAAGTTAGATCAGGCTTGTAAAGAACACGATATCGCATATTCCACGTTTGCCGATTCAAAAAATAGATCAAGAGCTGACAAAAAGCTTGCGGACATAGCTTGGCAACGAGTAAAATCAAGTGACGCTAGCATAGCAGAAAAAGCAGCAGCTTTAGCAGTAACAGCAGGTATGAAGGCTAAAACAGCAGTAGGAGGTGGAAGAAGGAGGAGAAGGAGAGTAAAAAGGAGGTCAACCACAAGAAAACATGGAGGAAATATAAAAAGAAGACGACGATCTACAAGAAAAGGCAGGAAGAAGCCCACCGTGTGGTCAATGGTAAAAAACGGGGCAGGTCTTTACCTAAGACCTTATCGTGCATATTAAATGAAAGAAATCAATTGGTCATACCACATAAAGCATTAACCAATATTGAATTATTTAAATATATTTCCTGTTTAAAAATACCATTTTTCCGCGGTGTGTTTATGAAAGACAGTTTACCAAAGAAAATGTGGCAAAATGAGACTGGAATTGTAAATTTGGATAATACTGAAGGGCCTGGCACCCATTGGGTTTGTTATAAGAAACTAAATAACAATGTATATTATTATGATAGTTTCGGTAATTTGCCACCACCAAAAGAACTTCAAAATTACTTTAAATCTGCTAAAAACATATATTATAACTATAAAAGAGAACAACCTGATAATACTTCAATATGCGGCCATTTATGTTTGGAATTTCTAGCTAAAAGTATCAGTCACTATTGAGATGTCTTCCTATACGGTATCATTAACAGGAAAATCGTCCACTTTACGAAGTATCCTTTTTCCAGCGTTACGCTTGCAAAAAGGAAGGTTTTGGGAGGCGGCACTATTGGATTTTACAACTTACAACTCTATCCCCAATGTTACGGAAGGTAAAAATAACGTATTGCATTATTATAAGGGAAAGGATGCCAGTGGAAAATTTACAGACTTACAAGAGTGCAGGTTACCCACAGGTTCTTATGAAATTGATCATATAAATGAATTTTTGCAAACTAAAATGGGAAAAGACAATATAACATTAAAAGGTAATAATAATACGATGAAAGCTGAAATTACTTCCAAATATTATATAGATTTCACTCAACCAAACTCAATTGGTGATTTATTAGGATTTTCCAACGATGAGCCTGTTTTAGAACCAGATGTAACACATTCCGGTAAGAAAACAGTAACAATATTAAAAGTCAATAGTATAGACATAACTTGTAACATTATACAAGGTGCTTACAGGGATGGGGCTAACACCCACATCATACATACTTTTTACCCAAGTGTACCACCTGGATTTAAAATTGTTGAAAAGCCACAAAACCTGGTATATCTACCGTTGAACACCACTTTCATTTCAGACATCGTGTTGAGCGTATTGGATCAAGACGGTAACTTGGTAGACTTCAGAGAAGAGCCTATTACGATTAGATTACATTTAAAATCGACACTTTAATACAAAACCATGGGTTTAACATTTAAAAGCGAACAACCTACGGGAAACCGCATTAGTAGCTCTTCAGCTGTGGAGGAGTTAACACGCGAGAACATTCGTTTCTTAGAGAGAATTGGATTAAAATTAACCGAGTATGGATATACTGGATATAGCGCAGGGTCCAACATTCGACGAAACCCTATGGGAAAAAGAATATCACACCCACAACCCTTACACTTCATCGAAATTAAACAATAACGATGAAATTCGTATTCCCATACAAAATCAAGACATTTACACACTACCATGTGAAAGTTACTTGTATATTGAAGGACAAGTTACTAAAAAGGACGGTACTACTGTTGGTACAACAGTTCCATTTATAAATAATCCTATGGCTTTCCTATTTGATGGAATTAGATATGAAATATCAGGTGTAACAGTTGATTCCACTAAAAAAGTAGGTATTACGACAACTTTAAAAGGATTAACATCTATAACACCCAATGAAACCAATTTACTTAAACCTGCCGGATGGGTATTACCTACGATTGACACGATCACTCCAAATCCAAATGGATATTTTGATTTTCATATTCCATTACGTTTGCTGCTTGGTTTTGCTGAAGATTATAGGAAAATAATATTAAACGTTAAACAAGAATTAGTTTTGTTGAGATCTTCTAACGATAAAGACATTATTAAAGCTGCAGATGCTACTACAGATGCGACTTTAGAATGGAAATTAAAATTAGACAAAATTGTATGGAGAGTTCCACATGTTAAATTGGCTGACGAGCATAGAATGCTACTTTTAAGAAAATTAAAAGCCGATCGTGATATTGTTATTCCATTTAGAAGTTGGGAATTTCATGAGCATCCCAGTTTACCTACTACGGATCGACACACTTGGACTGTTAAAACATCGAATTATGTAGAACGAGCCAGGTATATTATATTTGGTTTACAAACAGGTAGAAGAGACGCCATTACTAAACATGCAGGACAATTTGATCATTGTGACTTGAAAAATATTAAAGTTTATTTAAATTCACAATTCTTTCCATACGACAATTTAAATGTGTCATTCACTAAGAAGAAATACAGTATATTGTACGATATGTACGCGAGATTCCAAAGTTCATATTACGGTAAAACAAATACACCTTTATTACCACCTGACAAATATTTCGATGCCTACCCAATAGTTGTAATCGATTGTTCTAAACAAAATGAATCAGTAAAGTCTTCAAGTGTGGATATAAAAATAGAAATGGAATTCAACGTTGCTATACCGGCTAATACAACTGCATACTGTTTAATTCTACATGATAAAATCGTAACATACACACCTTTAACTGGAATTGTTAAAAATGTATTGTAAGAACCGGTTTTGTTTCATTCCGCGAGTATAAAAGCAGAGCGTACAGACCGCTCCTCATCAGTTTGTTGCCTACTGTTGTATGGGTAGCATCGTATTCAATATGGCTTCTCCTAGTGGTACACCTGAAAATGTGGTAGATATTGAGAAGGAGATATCTGAGTTTTTAGATCCTCAAGGTCACCAGGAAGGAGGTGAACAAAACGTTTGCGGACAACTTCACTCCAGTAATAATGTTGAAGAAAAAGGTAAAAGAAGAAAGACTATACAAAAGAGAAAAAGGGATATTGAAGATAATATTTCTCCAAACATATTGAGTGAGGTATTTTTGCGAATATTTTACCCAATCTCTTCCAGTTTGGATAAAAGTGTTTTAATCGGTGTTATGAAATCTACAGATTATTCCCCTACTGTAATTTTAACTCATGGACCCAAAATGATTTTGTTTACGGACAGTGCTTGGGAATCGTTTATGAAACATTTGCATCTACTAGAATGCTATTTAAGTAGTAACATGTTTGGAAGAAAGACAAGAGTAGGACTTTTGGATTCAAATGTGGAAATTGATATCATTAAACAACGTGGTGATCATCAGCTACGGTTTAGAGACACAACAAGACATGATAACAAAATTCAACTTAATCGAGAGGAGTTTTTCATTTTAACTTGTGCTACTGAACCTATAACAAGATACTTGAGACAACTGGTGTTTTCAAGTTCGATTATTAAAGATTATCTGGAAGACACTTTGGACAAACAACCGGACGCACCTATATTATACGGACCTGTGGATACTTCTATATTTAATAGAGTTCCTCATGAAGTACAGATGTGGAGACAATTGGAAAAGTACGCTCAACTACATAAGAAATCAGTAAAACAGGAAGAAGAGGAAGATGGAGGAGAAGAATCAAGTGTTAGTGATGAAAATGAAAATAAGGAAAATATAAAGATGGAAACTTAAATGACAATGGTTAGTTTTTAAAACAATAACCAACATTTTGTGGGGTTAGGCCTATTGGGGACGGTGCCCACGTTAAATATACACCAACGCGCCAACAACTGTACGGCCTGGTATAAAAGTAGTACCTACCGTGGTGTGGAAATCAGTTGACCTCCTGACTTCGTAATGAGCAGACGTGTGACCTTCAAAATGGACAAGGGAGAAGAACAACAAGTAAAGTCCAAGCCTGGTATTATTGAGTTTCAAGCGTTTCGTGGTAATGATGATAGATTCATTATAAAAGAACTTGTGTTTTTGGACATGAATACAAGTGTTCCTTATTCGTTTTTATTTAAACCACCATGTTCTTATTCGTCTTTAACTAGTAAAGCCGCTACTACCAACAGATGGATTTCAAAACACTTCCATCATATCGATTGGTATGATGGTTTTACAAGTTACACGGACTTGTATCACATTATGCATCACTTTTCAGACAAGTTTACCAATATTTACACAAAGGGGCTGGAAAAGAAAAGATGGATCGAAGGATTTACTCATGTTCCGGTTAATGATGTGGAATTGGATAAGAATTATCAATACATGCTGGAAACCATATGTATTTGTACAAAAAGCCCAGAACATGATAAAGATAGACATTGCGCTTTGAAAAATGCCTATAAACTCGCCTCTTACCTTCAAAGTGGGGAATTGGGGAGTGGTGGGGGTAACGGAGAGTATATAAGTGGGGAGCAGACAGGGACCTGGCATGAGTATTACTCGAGATTCCGAGACGACAACATCTCCGAGCAAGAAGACGATCTGTAACCTGACCATGGCATCTCACCAGTTCCTTCAGACTTTGGTCGAGCAGTTCAATGCTCACTCCAAGTCAACAATATTACCTGTAAAGAAGTGCTCGGAACTAAAAGACGAGAAGCACTACATAATCCATGCTATGAAGAAGATGGAGACTACAGTTGGGGAGGCCATCTGCTGCAGTCTCAGCGAGGCACCGTTTACTCCGGGGGATGAACCAAAGTTCCAGGTGTACCTGCCCAAGAGATTCGTCCATCTTCTACAAAACGAGGATCTTCGCTCTATTCAACCCGGGTGTCTATACCTGGTGTCCCACGGCTGCACGGGTAGCAATTCTACAGAGTTGACCATCCACATCGCTGACAAGCAGCAGTGTTAGATTTAAGTTTTAATGTTGTACATATGTTGTTGTTGTAATGTTTTATAAATAAACGAATCATAAAAGACAATAAAAAAAAAAAAAAACCAAAAAATGCAACATATCAATATGTGACAGACTTCACGTATTGATATGTTGCATTTTTTTTTAAACTTCGCGGGTGACCTTGACCTTTGACCTTTGCATTTCACAATTACCCCCACTACTGTAATTACCCCCACTACCGCACTAGGATTCAAACCTGCTTGGATGCGAAAAACGGTCAGTCTGTTGCCAACTAGCAAACGATGAGCACCTTGTACGAGCTTTGCATACAACGAGTTATAACTCACAAGGACTTGTTCTCAACATGTTTACAAGACAATATCCCACTAACAATAAAAGAAGATGTCAAACGCTACAGGAGGGAAAATACAGGGTATTCGGAATACTCCTGGTATAAGTTCCACGACGGGGAAAAGTTTTGTAGGCCTTGTGGCGAGGCCGCCGTCAGAGACCTTCGGCGATTCGTACAGGATGGTGGTATAAAACAATTCGGATTTCTAGCGCCACTGTTTCGATTTGAAAATTACAAGGACACCTGCGCTATTTGTTCCATTCCATTGTATCGATGGAAAAAGTTTAGAACTGTTTAATTGGATTTTCTATACCCCCACCACTATTACCCCCACCACTTTTTCATGTACCTCCAAGCGCTGTGCCTCGGCTTCATTTCTACTCCAGCAGCCAACCTAGCAACATCAAGATGTCTCTGAACGTTAGTTGCGCAAGTTACGAGGAGGTGAGCATCAAGACTCAGCAGGAGCTAAACGACTTATACAAGGAGTTGCAGCTGATGGTGGCACGAGGCTACCGTATAAATGTGCAAGTTTACGCTTGCAATATACGGAACACCCGGCAGTCAAAGGAAGAGCCTGGACACTCCTCGACGGCTTCCTCACCAGCGTCCATGAAGACCGAGCCAGACAACTTGGACTACTTCAGCTGACTAGCAGTTGTATTTCTTGTCCTAACCATTGTAGAATATGTATATTTTTTCATTATATTAAAGAAGTGAAAGAGCAAAAACACCTATCTTGTTACTGACATATAAGCTCAGTAACAAGATAGGTTTTTTTAAAACACAATTTGGATGACCTTGAAACTTCCCCCTCCACTGCTTCGTTACCCCCACCACTTGACTATTGGTGTACATGGCACATCGCAATTGGAAACCTCATTCCATCTTCAACAGCCACACCGACAACATCAACAATGGCAAACCTACCAACAGATGAAAGATGTCCTCACGCATGTTGTGACTTCGTCCACGAGTTGGAGAAGAGGATGCAGGAGAGGGCGATAAGAAGAAAACAGATCCACTCAGAAAATATCATGATAGTCAACGGCTATCTTTTATTGTTCGGCCTTATTATGGTTGTACTTTTCATACTGTACGGCATAGTCACATGTGTCGGCAAGGTTGCAGAAGAAAACGCTCGCCACCATCAATTGGAAAGTTTCAATGTTACTTTGTAGGTTTTCCTTTTTTTAAAACTTCGTTTGGATGACCTTGAAAATACCCCCACTACTCCACCACACCCCCCACCACTTCACCATGTTCCTGCATGAGCATCACATCAACCGTCATTCCTTGTCCGACAAGCAACCATGGCAGACAACAACACCATCAGCCAAGCTGACTCCACTACTGATGTCGGTACAAGTACGGGTTGGACACTGTCGATCGATAGTGTACACTATTTGGAAACAATTTGCGAACGGATGAAGGAAATACTGCGGGACAACCCTGGAATCATAATACAAATGAATTTAAATTATGATTGGTCCCAAGTCAGAATGCAAGGGGACGATAACAACGGTCAACAATCACCACAATATTCGCCCATGTCCCCGATCTACCCTTACGGCGAGTCTGACGTCGATGAAGATGAGGCTAATGAGGATGTGGGGGACAACGAGGCTGAAGAGGAGTAACCTTCATTCCTTTTTTTTAAAACCCAAATTGGATGACCTTGAGAATCCCCCCTCCACTATTTCCTTTTTTTTTTAAACCCAAATTAAATGACCTTGAAAATACCCCCTCCACATACTTTTGGTTTACCCCCTCTACTTTTCAATACTGTTACCACAGTCTGTAGCTCACATCATTCCTTGCTTAGCTATCATGGCGGACAGCACTCTTTCTCGAGTTGACTCCACTACGGATGAAGAATGGCCATTTTCCTGGAATGTTCATCTGCAAGACTCGGCAGAAGTGGATATGTTGCATGAGAAATTGGTGTATGTATTAAACGAAAACCCCAACATTGAATGTAGAATGACTATGGATTTCGATGCGACAGGGGTCCACACTCAACCTTCTACTTCCAGCCAGCCTGAACCTCAGCTACAGCCGAAGAACTTTACACATCTTTACACTCCAATACGGCCGGAGGATGTGGTTATCAGCGAGGCAGACTCTACTACAAGTTATATTGAACCAACGAATTGGAAGCTTGTTGTTGACACCTTACACAAGGTCGACTTAGTATGTGACAAATTAAAGGAATTGATGATGCAAGATCCTGGTCTTCGTTTTAAAATTGATTTGTTTTTCATCTGGGGAGCACCTGCACGGGGCTCTTCGTCTGACAGCTCTCTAAGTACAACGGATGAGGAGGAGGAGGAGGACGACTAGTTATCTTTTTTAAAACTCCGTTTGGATGGCCTTGACCTTTCCCCCTCCACTGAGTTTATTTAAGGTGCACTCTCAATGACTGCAGCATCATTTCATCGCGCACCTTCACCACAGCAACATGGAGAGTCAACTCAACTACTGTTGCGAACGGAAATGTTTTTCATGGCCGAATGACATTGATGTTGCGGATGGCCTGGCGTGTAGAAAATGTGAAGCTTTTGGTCAATGCATGTGTAAGTGCAAGTCTTGGAAGAAGCCGAAACCGGAGTTGAAGACATTCCATGTGTACCAGATGAGAGGGCATAAGTACACTTGTTGCCCTGAACGTTGCATTGAATTCACATTAAAACAGCTAACTGGCTGCAAATTGTGCAACAATCATTTTGCAGGTTTTTGCAAACATTATTTAGGAGCCTGTCAGTACAGATCAACTTGGCATACAGAAGCACTCACTATCAATGAAATCGCTATAGATACACAAGAGTAGTCTTTCTACTCTTTTCTTTTTTTTAAAACTCCATTTGGATGACCTTGACCTTTCCCCCTCCACTCACCTTAGTTTATATAAGCTCCATTCCCGCTGACCACGGCATCACTTCATCTTGCTCCCTCGCCGAAGCAACATCAAGTATGGAAACTAAGCGTGTCTCATGTTGCGAGCATAAGTGTTTAGAGATACAAGGCGTCATCCATTGTGCAAAGAAGCTTTGGGAGGAAGAGACAGGGACAACCTATTGCTGCGAGGGCAAGTGTTTCCTACTACCAAGATGGCAAGTGGACGGGCTGGCCTGCCGGCAATGTGAATGCTTCGGATGTTGCAGGTGTAGATGCAAGAACCAACAGCTGCCACCACCGGTACTACAAACTTTCAAAATCTACAAATCCAACTACTTTTACACTTGTTGTCCGCAGCGGTGTATTAAATTTCATTTCTCCAATCTTACCAATTGTCGGAAGTGCTACGGACAACCTGGTGGGTGGTGCACCTGTTTTCTGGACTCCTGCCGCTACAGATCGGATTGGTTTACAGATCCGTTGGAAATTGATGAGGTCGCCCAGGAAGCACAAGAGTAGTCTTTCTACTCTTCAACTTTTTTAAAACTCCATTTGGATGACCTTGAGATTTCCCCCTCCACTTCCCCATATACCTAGAGTACACAGAGCCTGATAGTCAGTCACTCGGTGGCTGTCGTGGGGTGCGCATCGGTGTCGGCGCTCCGTTGTTAGGTTTTCAAGGTCACAGTAATATCAAATTGTTGGTGTTGTGCTGGTTCAAGGTCACCTGAGGAATAACCGATTACCCATTTAGGCAGAGTCATGTCAGAAACTCGAGTTTAACTTGGCACTTTTGCCGTTTCTCGTCGAAAATTCGCTTCAAGTGGTCAAGGTCACGGGGACTCTGACTGAAACTCGGAGCGTAGTGCGAGAAACGGCAAAAGTGCCAAAAAATTTTAAGTTTCGGCGTGACCTTGACCTCAGTGGCGTCGGTGACGTCATTTTGATGACGTAAGGGGTGATGACGTCATCAGCACATCATTTCTGTGACGTCATGGGTGTGACGTCATAGAAATGACGTCATTGGTGATGACGTCATCGATGACGCAATCGATGACGTCATCGATGACGTCATCGGTGAGGTCATTGACCTCGATGACGTCATCCCTCAGGTGACCTTGAACTGAGCCAGCACCAACAATTTGACACTACTTATTATTATGTGTAAGCACAGCAGTGTAATTCACAATTGTTATTTTTTTGTATATGTGTTGTTACAATTATATGTATTTTTTCACACCATTCAAAATGTGGAGATAGTTGTATTTTAGTTTTTAATCTTCTTTTAGTTTGCAAATGTTATTGTTTTCTTTTTTAGTAGGACTGAATTTTGTTTTAGTTTAATTATGCATATTATCTACTCTAAATTCTTGTATTATTGTTATTTTATGTTAGTCAAGACAGCTGTCAAGCTACATTTATCTTTTACCTACATGAAGTAATATAGTCTCATTTTCAGGTACCAAACGGCGGAAAAAATATAGCCTGCTTGATAGCAGAATACAAAGGTCCACGGCAAAATATGAGGAAAATGGAAATATCAGGCGTTTTCTAAAGAACATGGCATACATCCTTAAAATGGATTAAATAACTGGACGGACTGACAAATGGAGTGCGAAACGAATTGACTACATTTTATTGTATTGTACATAGTATAAATAGAATAGCAAAAAAAAAAAAAAAAATGAGATAGGCTTTAGGGTGCATAACTTTGTTTGTATACTGTCGAGATGTTTGATATATTTGGTCTGATGATTCGTGAACAATCATTGAAATAACAGTAGTGCAAGCAATGTGATTACACAGTAAAAGGCCGAGTGCGGTTATCCGTGCGGGTTCATGGCGTCCGTGGGTCTTATACCCCCTCTTGTGTATGTTTGTGCGAGACTATACGACAGGCCCGCCTTATTGAGGTACCATTTTCACAAAGGGGCACGCAATCTCGGGTGGTGCTAACAATGAACTTAACGTACTTCTTTAATTTCCCTCATCCCTTATGTTTCTAAGTGTAAAAAAATTTAAACAATTTCATGTTCAATTACAGTATTGTCAACTATTTTAAGGTTTATGCCTGCCAGTGAAAAAGGAAAGTTTTATTTTACACGACTACTCTGCTGCTGAGCTGTTTTCCGAAAAGGCGGGAGGGGTCTAATCACCCTCAC
The DNA here is from genome assembly GCA_030545055.2 of Neoaliturus tenellus. Classification (NCBI taxonomy): domain Eukaryota; kingdom Metazoa; phylum Arthropoda; class Insecta; order Hemiptera; family Cicadellidae; genus Neoaliturus; species Neoaliturus tenellus. The sequence goes on along the minus strand of CM061532.1, from coordinate 188,417,401 downwards.
GGAGAGCGCGGATCTACTCGGACTCTCCCCCGAGGTAGCGACCGGACTAATTAGGGTTACTTTGGAATTCGGATCTAACGGGACTCGGATCTGGTGGGACTCGGATCTAGTGGGACTGCACCGTATTTTTAAATACATCAAACGCTACCAAACACTCACACGGGAAGAAGACGTAAAAAATTAAGAAATTTCCAACCATAACTGATTAACTAGCAACCCTGCTGTTACACTACGGCATCTTTATTAATATAGACTATAAAAGGGAAAAAGCCCTCACTCACTCACTGACTCACTCATCACTAATTCTCCAACTTCCCGACTAGCTAAAGTGCTGAATTTTGTATATTCATTCTTTAGGCTTAAAATAGGAAAGTCTGACTATTTTCATATTATAATTTTTACAAAGGGCTACGCCCTAGACGTAATCAAAGTTGCTATGTTATTCTTATGAAAGCAACATTTTTTTATTCTAACATATGATTACTCAAAGGATCATTAATTTTATAAACAGCTAATATCATTTAAATTATTGAGTGAAGATTGGTAAAAAACATAGACGGTATTATAGACTTGCGGCGAGTGAGCGTAGCCAACGAGCTAAACTTGACGGCTAGTGAGGGCAGCGAAACGAGCTAAACCTGACGGCAAGTGCGAGTGTAGCGAACGAGCTCACCTGAAGGGCGAAAAATTTCTCAAGTTGGCATTACGAAGCATGCCGGGTCAGCTAGTGAATATTCAGGGTGATTAAAGACTGTGATAAAAATTATTTCGTGTAAGAATCAAGAATCAAGATCTTTATTTGCCACAAACAAAACAAATTGCATCTGCATCGTTACACAAATACATAGTAAAATTCATAATCCAAAGGGTACTGCTAATGAATAATTCAACTCTTTACATAAAAATTTACTATTTATACACAAGCAAAAAATTTAAAATAAACAAATAAAGTATAATTAATTCCTTTTGGTCAAGAAAGTGATGGATACTGTATGCCCTGTCGACCAGGAACTCTTTGAATTGCTTTCGAAATTTTGGAAATGGTAAATCCGCCTTAAGACCTGCAGGCAATGCATTAAAAAATTTCGAACAGTTATACAGTAAATGATGCATAAGAAAAGTTGTTTGGTGTGATGGAATCGGAGCATTTAAGCGGGGACAGTGAGTAGTCAGAAGACGGTTTTTTTTTTTTAAATCAACAAATGGAAGATGTATAAACAGGGAAATGTTAAAATTCTCTTCTGGTGAAAAAGTAATTTTCAAGATGAATTCTCTTTCATTTGAAACACAATCCTGAGAGCTTTTTTCTGGATCCGGAACACATACTTAATTCTGGAGCATCCAAACCCCCAAATGGGTAGAGCATAGATAGACCTTCGGTAAGGAGAAACATGACTTTCCTCCAAGGCATAGCCTGTTTGGAGGCTTTATTATAAATTTGAGTATTAATTATTTTTGATGGCAGATTTATGACAAACAGTTCTTACTACGTAACATGATAAAAACATCACACATATTACGTAAAATTATAAACATGCAAAAACTAATAATAAATAAATAATAACTAATAATAAATTTAAAAACAATTTTTCAAAATATTGAATACAAAAAGAAAAAACATTACGCACAACTTTCAGTAGGCCTACAAAAACAAGCAAAATTAAAAAGTATTTTACTTGAAATCCCTCATACAATAAAAAGCATTCCAACACACAAAAATTAAAAAAAGATACATTGTTTGACAAAAGACATAAAGAAAAAATACATAAGTGTGCAATAACAAAACATGCAACAGAAATTGTATGTATTAAACGGAAATTTGGTAAAGCAACTCTTCCATGTTCTGAATATTAAAAAGCCATTGTCTCAATTTTTTCAGAAAAATGTTTATGCTATTTATATCTTTTAGTGTGGCCGGTAACATATTAAAAATTCTAGGTGCTAAAAAATTATATGATTTAGTAAAAAAAAAATATTACATGGTTTTGGCACAAAAACTTTTTTTCCTACGCAGTCTACTTATATAATCATTATTTTCCTTGTTATTCCTACTTCTAACAAAATATACTTTCAAGACCTTATAAACATAAATGTATCTCAGTGGAAGTTTTCTTAACTGACAAAAAAGTGGAAATGAGCTATCAAACCTATAACTTTTAGTTATTAATCTCATGAAATGTTTTTGAACAGTATATATAGTTTTAAGGTTTGATACATTTGTACCCCCCCCCCCCCCCCCGCCCCATATTCCAACCTAAGTTGGTATTCCATATTCCAACCTACTGTGTACTAATGAAAGATACAAAGATCTCAAGAGTTTTTCTCCACACATTATTTCGAATAAAATAAAACAACCGGATTGCGTTGTTGATTTTTCGTTTTAGATTTAAAATGTTCCAGTTAATATTTTGATCAAGAACAACTCCTAAGTATTTAATGTAAGGAACACTCTTGACTTCAAAACAATGATCAAAACAATCCGCACCATTTGTCAAAAATGATATGCACTTAAGAATAATTTTATTTTCCAAGTTGTGAATTCCGTGAAGAGTAAAATTAATAAATTTAATTTTTACTGCACTTAAAACCATATTATTCTTACAGAACCACCACTGAATGGAGAGCAGATCATTGTTCATTTGGATTGAGACTTCCTCCCATGAATCCCCAGTGTAGGATAAAGCAGTGTCGTCGGCAAAAGAGGTTATTTTTCCATTTAGGGATGCGTTACATAGGTCATTTATGTACACTAAAAATAACGTTGCTCCTAAAACCGACCCTTGTGGAACACCGTACTTAATTTTACCCATTTCACTTAAAACACCATTCACTTTAACACACTGCAATCTATCATCCAAATAACTTCTAAACCAAGACATCTCGCTAGCCTAACGGTTAGCTAGCGTCTTGGACTTCGGTTCAAGAGGTCATGGGTTCAATTCCCGGGATGTCCACCACACTGATGGGTTTGGACCGCTTTCCCTTAAAAGCGTTTCTGGTACTCTGTACATTCCCTCAACTAAAATGCCTTAGGCGTAGACACAAGCAAAAAAAAAAAAAAAAAAAAAAAAAAAAAAAAAAAAATTGTTTGCAACACCCCTTACCCCATAGTATAGTTTTTCTAACAAAATATTGTGGTCTACTGTGTCAAAAGCTTTTGTTATATAGAGGAACAAACCACTTACTTTTTTCCCATCATTAATGCTATTAGACACCCTACCCATAAACTCAATCAATGCAAATTCTGTATTAAGCCCCATTCTGAATCCAAATTGTTTTTCACTAAGAATTTTATTTACTTCCAAAAAATCAACTAGCCTTTGTTTCATAATCCTTTCAAATATTTTGGCAAAACTAGATAGTAAAGAAATTGGTCTATAATTGTAACAAGCGTCCCTCGAACCCTTTTTAAATATTGGTACCACCACAGCATTCTTTAATCTTTTTGGGAAAACACCTGTTTCAAAACTTAAGTTAATTATACAAGTACATTACTAATTTCTCTAAAATGTCTCTTTATCATATCAGAATTTATCCCATCAAGCCCAGGTGATGTTCCAACTTTTAACAAATTAACAGCTTTTTGCACATCGTTTTCCACTACCGGTGCCAGAAACATAGAATTTTGTAAGGTTTCGCTTGTAAAACTCTCCTTTAAATCCAATGCATTAAAATTGGTTAGTTTTTTTAATATCTGCTATTAATTTTTCAGAAATAGAAAGAAAATATCTATTGAATTCCATAGCAATTTTCTCCGAGTTATTTAAATTTTTATTACCAATTTTTAAAGAAATAGGAACACTATGGCTTGATTTTTTGCCCTGTGACCTCCTTAATGAGATTCCAAGTTTCCTTTGATTTACCCTTATGCTTTTCAAATAAGTTGCTGTAATAATTATTCTTCATTTTTGGTGATATCTATTTTTAATTTGTTTCTAAAAGATCTGAAGTACAATAGTAGTTCTTTATTTCCAGGATTTCTCTTAGTTGCTTTCAATAATTGGTTTCGTTTCTTTATCCTTTTACATAATTCATGATTAATCCATGCCTTTAATTGAACTATTTTACAATATTTTTTGCTTAAAACCTGCTCACTTTTATTTAATAGATCACAAAATTTGTCATGGAAAAAATCAAAAGCTACAGAAGCATTTGTTTCCTTATAAACAGGATCCCAGTTTGTTTCACGAAGCATTGCACTCAGACAGTCATGGTCTACCCGAGTGATTACTACAGGCCCAGAGACACAGACATTGTTGTGCACATCGTTGTGCATCGCCGCCGCCGCCGGCGCGACTCGCTCTCTCTCACTCTTTACCCAAACAGCTGTTAAACAATGGTCTGTTACGGAACTGTCAATCACCGCTGCTTCGACGTTTAACCTATTTTTGTTTTTAACTCTTACATAAATGTGATCAATACAAGTTTGTGAAGTGTTTGTGATTCGTGTTGGTGTATTAATCATGGATAGTAAACCATTTAGCGCCAAGGTAATTTGATAGTTGTCTATAAGTTCATTGTTTTCTAATATATTTAAGTTTATGTCTCCTAGAATAAAAACATTATCGGATTGTTTAACATATGGCTCAGATAAATACTCAGAAAATTCTTTGACAAATATTTCACCAGAAAATCTATGTAATCTATACAGTGTTATGGGAAGAAAATTATAACCTAAAATATTGAACGATACTTCTAATCCATCCGCTGACTTTAGATTTGTACAAGGTTTTACTGTTACTTTACTGATACTTTCGTGAACATAAACCCCCACCCCACCTGCTCTGTAGTTTTCATTAGTTTTAAAGAATGATTTGTAGTTGTCAATGTAATAAAGGCTACACTCAGATTCATTTATCCATATTTCAGATACTATTATTATATGCGGTAGGTTAGTCAAAACGGAAAGCTCAGCTGTAAAAAGGTCAAAGTTTTCCCTCATACTCCCCTCATATTTTGGTGACATATAAAAAACCCAGATGCATTATCTAAGAATTAAATTTGTTTCAAATTTTTTTCTTCCATAAATATGACTTAAATTATAAAAAAACCTTATACTAGCACATACGTAAGACTAATTCTAAAGCATGCAATCTGAAACATAACCCTAGCTTAAATAAAAACACATAATTTTTTAAAATATATTAGTTAAATGACACATACCTTTTTTAATAAGTCTAGAGATTCTCAAGCTCGGCCTGGCATCTAATCACAGTTACTGGACAGTTTTCATCTTACTGACGGACAGCGTCAGCCTTACTCATCTTGACACAAGTTCCATGAAAATTCGTATTACAGTCAGAGCAGGTTACCTTGAACTTCTTGGTAGCAAAGCCAACATTGCATACTCCACAGGCCACCATTTTGGAGGTTAGGATTGAGCTTAGATATTGATATAGTTTTATTTCAAGCTTGATTAAATTATACTTTGTTTTTGTACTGACACATACACTTATGGTAGAAAGTACTTTCACAATTTCAACATAAAACGGAAGATCTATTCACTTATATTCACAAAATTTGGAAGAGCGCTGTCGTTACGTGTGTCAGTTTCAGCCACTGCCATCTGAATTATGAGCCACTGCCATCTGAATTATGCTAACTAAGATCAGCGATCAGCAATTTTTTTTACTAATCCGCGATAGGCTCAATACTTTCCACTCTTTTCAGCAACAAGACTTTTTCAGCCAAGGCTGATTTTAACTGAGATTCACTCAAGTTTTGTTTAAAGCTCCAACTTTAGATACAAGTGAACGACTTTCACTCTCAATTATGTCAAGCGTCTTCAGTGAATTTTCAAAGTCTTTCCGCCTCTGATTTATAAAAAATCTAATTTAGAGGACACAGAATCAAAAGTATGCTTGGAGGTGTTAAGTTCACTGTTTTGTGCTTCAAAGTTACTTTTTAATGGCTCAAATTTATGAAGAAGCTTAGTTATTTGCAAGGAAACATTGTTAGCTTTAATAAGCATTTATCCGGGTGATTTGAACACAAATGATTAATGTCATTAGTTACATTAAGAATAATATCTTGTACACATTCCTCAGTATCTGATGTTTCAAAAACATCATCATCATTACAGGCATTGAAGTTGGTAATTATTTTTATCTTAATCCTATACTCTTATACGAGCAATGTTTGCTTGTTTGCTTGCTTGCTTGCTTGCACAATTATCTCAAAAACGGCTCCGACGATTTCCTTCAAATTTTGGAATATGGGGGTTTTGGCCACCAGAAATCGATTGGAGCTGGTCCCATAGCTGGGAAAAATCCGGTTTTCGCGCTAGAGCCCTTCAAAGATCCCATGTTATCCTTATGGAAATTTTTTAACTGAACAAAAATCAGCTGATAACTGTAGATAAAATAAACCAATGTGTTACATCTTTAACCTGTGGTTTTAGGAAAATCATACCAATTTGCAGCAAACCTTCCGCCTGGCGAGTGAGCGGAGCGAACGAGCTTTGTGTGAGAAACGAAAGTAATTTTACCGATTAATTTATTTAATCGGATTTTTAATTTTTTTTTGTATTTTACCGAGCTTAAGCTCGGTCCCCCTGGTACTATTAAATAAAACTAGAAAATACGCAACAGGAAGCTCAAAACAATTCATTAAAGATATGCAGTAGTAGCAAAGCTAAAATTGTCCAGTTGAAATCCTGTAAATTCAAGGTGAAAATCGGTGAAAAGGCACTCTTGCGTCGTCGGTCTGATGGGGACGGAGGGTGGTCACTGGTCAGTAGCCAAGCGTCGTTGAGCGCCCGCAGTCCTGCAAAGCAATGTGCAATACGTTCCCGAGTTGAGTGGTATCGCCTGGGATGAAGGCGCAGCCTAGATGAGCCGCCAGCCGTTGCAGCCGCAGCCAGTAAATTCAGCTCAGGGCAGCACTAGGTACAAAGTCCAAACTCTCGGAGCTCTCGTAGCATCAAGAAGGAAAAACTTGATTAAATGTCCATTAGCCCAACATCAAGTTTGGTTAGCTTCACAGTTAGTGCTCCACATACAGCTTACTCACAGTTGTTACGTCAAGGTGATGATATAGAAGCAAACTAGGTAGTTCCAGAAATAATTTTAGAAACAAATATAATCTTCTTAGTATATTATAATTAAGATTATAAAATTATAAATTATTATTGAACATGAATTGGCCTGTCCAACACACGGCAACCAGGTAATAAAGTCAAAAAGTAAAAAATAAAATTGCGGCTGGTGGCTTAACGAAGGATTTTAGAACATATGTTTATGTGGCCTGAGTGGCCTTTTTTGTTTATTTTCATGTGTACAATCAGCTCCCGAAATTTCATGTACTTCATCTCGAATCACCCTGTATAAATTTACCTCATAATGTGGTAATTGCGCTACATTAATTTTAAACATATGTTGTGCGTACGCAGAGCTCACACCAATCTAGCGCTGCTTGTGTAGGGAACTTAGCAGCATCGCCTCGTCGACGCAGAGTATTTTGACGCTTGTGTACCGGGCCGGGAGTAGCATAAAAAATACCCAAAAGTCGCTGAGTGGTCAAATGTATCTTTTAGTTGTGACATTACAAATTATACATTTTGTTAGTACTTTTTAAACGTAACGTACTAGTCGGCGAGGTCCCAACAGGTATAATCCCAACGGGTATAAACGCGAAATTCGTTTCAACAGATAGAAAAATGAATCGTCCCAACAGGTATAAAAAGTGGCGGGAAAATGCAAAGTTTAAATCGTCTCAACAGGTATAAATATTCTCAAATCGTCCCAACGAATATAAATTGAGTTTTATATTCGTTGGGACAGATTCTTCCCATTATATATAAAGTATTAAATCGTCTCAATGGGTATAAAAAGGTGAACCGTCCCATTGTGTATAGATCTGCGCGGGAAAGGCCGAAGTTTGAAAATTCCCAACAGGTATAAAAGAACCGTTCAAGTTGAAGAACCGTTCAAAAGAGCCGTTCACTTCTACCCGCTCATTCAGCAATGAAGCGCCTTCGCGCCTCTTGATGCTATTTTATTCCTGTAATGTCAGGCATGTAGCGTCTTCCAATTTGCAGTTAGGAAAACAATGCGCCTTTATAATTAATTGTAAGTTAATTGAAATAAGGAAATGAAATAATGAAATATGAAATAATGACTTTATTCCACCAATATATATACATTTATACATTCACAATATAAAACTAGGAGTTTCGTTGCCACATCACCAGTAATTGTGACAACGTGAAAAATAAACCAAATGAAAGATTATTAAATTGTTTCTGAGTCCAGTCCTTACACTGAAAAAAAACACATTTTGCCGCTCTCCGTAGCGTCTGCAATTTGACATAAATTACAACTTATACCAAACAAAGACTACACAAATAAATAGTTTTAAAAATAATAAAAATGTTAAATATAATCTTTCAATTAAATAACATACAAGAAAAATAGTTTCAATTTTATACCAACGAAAGTAAAAGTACTTAAATTAAAACATTGTTTAAAAATCTATATTTGGATTCTGAAAGAGCCATTGTTTTACTTTAGAAGAAAAGGAATTTACATTTAAGCAGCTTCTAACATCCTGAGGTAACTGGTTGAAGTATTTAGGTCCGTTGTACTGATAAGAGTGTCTGAATAATGATTTATTGACTTTAGGTAATCTAAATAGCCCCAGATGATTACTCCTTGTGTTATGTAAAAGACTTTGTGTTCCAGTATTACCACTTCTTAAATAAAAAAGTCTGAGAACTTTGTAAATGTATAAGTGTTGAATGGGAAGTACCCCATTTTAAGTTCGAGAAATAACGGAAAAGAGCTATCTCTTTTACAGCTGTTTGTAATTAATCGCAAAAAAATGATTTTGAGTAGTTCTTAATTTTTCAATGTGGCTTTTAAATGTTCCTCCCCAGCAAGATATAGCATATTCTAATCTTAAACTAATTAGAGCAAAATAAAGAGTTTTTATTAAAAAAGTATTACAAATATTTTTTAAGAAGTAAAAGGTTCTTTAAGGAGATCGAATCTTTGAATGTAAGTTACAAACACGCTTTCCCCAATTTAAATTTTCATCCAATATCACTCCCAGACATCGAAAACTGCTTTATTTCTGTATAGTGCTACAGTTACAAACATTTAAATTACAGTCCAAATTATGATAGGCCAAGTTAAATTGAAAATTGAAACTAGTTGTTAAACTAAAATTAATATACTTAGTCTTATCTATATTTACAGTCATTTTATTGGCTAAACACCAGGTATTTAATATTTTTAAATCATCTTCAATTTGACCATATAAAGCATTAATATCCCTGTTTGAATAAAATAAAGCTACATCATCAGCAAAAGCGCTGATTTGACCATTGAAAGGAAGCTCATATTATTTTGTATATAATAAAAGAACAAAGAATATTTTTTATACTGTGCATGTTTGGACTATCATGTCATTTTCTAGCAATTAAAATTGCAACCTTACAATATTAAAAAGGTTATATTTTAACCTTTGCATTGAACCTTTGCATTGAAATACTTTAAACTGCTTATCAATGAGAGCGTTGTTATTGGTTTGATTACCAATTGAAATTTCCCGTTGTCCCGGCGGCTCATTCCACCCCTGATTCCAGCTGGTAATTTTACATTACAACATATTTTCCATTTGTTTTTTAATATTATTTGTAACAATTGCTTTTTAATAACTTTAATTGAGAACTGTTACTTTTTAATGTGTAGGTTTGGCTTATTACAATATAACAACCGGCTAGGAATCTGGGAGTTGTATAGAAAAGATAACTGTATACAAGGCCGCCGAAAAATTTTTTGCGGCCCGGGGCAGAGTTCAGGTGAAGCCCTCCCCCCCCCCCCCCCCCAACCAACCGCTCGACTAATCCCTATCTGCCGTCTGTGATTAAACCATAGATACAATGTACAAAATTCTATTTTTATTTCTTTGCATATTTATTATGTAGGCCTATTTATACACACAATCTCCTTTCTTCTATTTAATGATTCATAAATTTGTAAAAATGCTATGAGTATTATTGTAAGGTACAGATAATACATGTATTTCGGTATAGAATACATGAAATATTTGACAAACAATCCGACATTTTAGGCTGTGTCCGAGAATCCTGATTGGACAGCTACCACGTGGTTTTAGAACTATACATTTTGAAATGGCTCAGCTTAGACGGAAAATTTAAATGCAACTAGTTGTTGCCCGTCGATACTCGACGGATATAGCTCAATTATTGGTAACAAATATTGGTATTAGGGTAGGATAGAACGTAGAGAAACCATTTATAACCACTTTCATATAGCAATATTTATGATGTAGTGTGCAAGTTTCAATAACTATCCAAATTTAAAAAATACAAATTTATTTCACAGAAAATTACATAATTTTAGTTGGAGTGTCTGTCAAAGTAGGCCTATAGGCTTATTCCTTTAAAACAATAATGCTGCACCCTTACTATGTAACACAGACATTCTTTAGTATTTTATAAACATAACAAATCCATTGTTTACTTAGGCCTAAATCTTAGTAGCCTAATCAAAACATAAGAAATAAGCAAGCCTAAACTATCAAATTGTATTTATTATTTTTTTTAAATTTAATAAATAAGTTTTTTGAGGATTTGAAAGGGCCTATAAATATTGTAATGTCTCTATTTTGCTTAAAATAAATATCGGCACCATCAGTAAAAACATTTATGAGTGACACCGTTGTTAGACACATTACAAAAAGTATATTTGTGGAGTTCGGTTTGGAACCCGGGCCTTATGGTTTGTATAATGTTATACGCTACCGACTGTGCCACAAATTCCGTTGGTATGTGGGAGAAATGTAAAGCATTACAACCTGGCAACCGACAAATTGATTGCACAACGAATTTCCGATAAATACGTTTCTTTTAATAAAATTGTAACAATTTATTTAAACTGAACCTTTACAATCCAGTCTTAATTTCATAGCAATCAGCTATGTTACATAATTAAGCAACTTTCTTTCCATTTAAAGAATTAATACATCATAATAATTATTGTAAACGTTTTTAGGTACTGGCCATTATAAACCAAATCCTTTATGAGCTTTTGTTCATCCATTCTGTGTTTAGACAAAATACCTCGTGTGTTTACAATCAGCTGATTGAAATCGTGTAAAATAAATAAATTGTAGAGGTTTGAAAATGTCGATATTTTTAATTGAAGGAAGTAAGATAGAAGTAAGATAATGTTAAGGCAAATAAATTCTGGTAATATACAAATGTTTACGTTTTATTTGGTACAAACTGCGTGTAAATTGGTCCAGTCGAAGTCTCAGACGAACTGTCCAAAGGTTTTTTTACCTTTGTGTTTTAATTATATAGATTTCTTTAAAAAATGGTTAAAACTGTTTAGCGTCTAAAAATTCTGCTAGGAGCGTTACCAACCTTAAAAACGATTACAAATTGACTGCTGGTTTTTACTATCATTAGTAATTTAAAATGTAGAAAAATATTAAATTTACTGATTTACTGAGCGTGTACGCAAATCATAAATAAACCATTCTGATCGTGATCGTGATAGGGGACAATGGGCGCTGAATTGTGGTTTGAGAAATGCCTAAGTACAGTACTTTACATTAATACGTGTTTTGGTTTAATTTTAAAATGGTAAGAGTCAAATGATCATTGTGAGTGAATATGATATAACAATTGAAACTTTAAGTGTGTCAGTCAACGAAGTTTTAGAATTCTGGATTTTTACAAAAACGTTTTGGTCACTTCATAGATTGCAGAACTATAGGAAACTATCGGGCCCGAAGACCGCCCGTCGCGCGCCCGACGTCCGCCCGACGCGCGCCCGACGGACCTCTTTCGACGCTGGAGAGACGCTTGACATTTTTGTCAGCGTCACAATGACGCGCGCCCTACGTCCGTCGCCCGACGCCGTGCATAAAAGGGGCCTTATGGTGCAACAAAAGTTGCAGACATCCCCTCAGCCCCCGCTCCACCTGCCAGTACCACGTGACTGTCCTGGCGCTGGTGATGCCGCATTCAGTATCCCTCAATAGTGTGGTAAAATTAGTCAGGAAAAATGAAATAACTTTTGGAAATCAAATTTCTTTTGAAATGTCTTCTATGGCATCCCCTGACATTCCTCCGAAAAGTCCCCAGATATCCCATATGGGGATCACGCTTAAAAATGACGTCTTGGCCCATAATGAGTTATATTAAAATATGATATTAAGCATAATAAATTTAAATACATTCCAGAAGGTGTATATAGAAGGTGTATATATATATATATATATATATATATATATATATATATATATATATATATATATATATATATACATATATATAATTATATATATATATATATATATATATATACCTTCTTTATATATATATAATATTATATTATATAATTAAAGGTCTTAAAATGTAGAATACTATGCCATAAACTCGACCTTAATATAACTTCGGGAGGAAAATGGGGAGCACCTCGGCGTTCAAAGTTTAGAATTAAATAATATTATCAAAACTTTGAAATGCAATAACTTCCGACATTTTTGACCTTTTGATGTCTGGTTTTCGGCTATGTACTCTCCCTACTAAGACCTTTAAAATTATTTATAGCATGGCTATGGACTAAAACAAAATTTTTTTAACTCCCTCTTTGGGACGTTCATGTAGAGGATAGTTCAAGGGTAATATGATAGACACATGATAAGCTATCCGCATTTTCACAGGTAATTGTAAAAGAAAACTGTTGCCGCAAAGAGCACCTCGAAAGGTCAAGTGTTAAAAAAATATTACATTTTTAAGCGTTTAGGTTAAAATTTGATTACTATTCAAAGTTTGACAGGCTGCCGTTTTCGACTCAGGCAACCTTTTGAGATAGGGTTTGCCGCATTATATTCTAATACTTAAGGGCTTTAATTTGATGTAAATAAACCCATTGGTCGACGAAAGATTTATTTCTGACTCCATGTGGGCCATCCCATCATTTTTAGGTATGTTGCCCACTGGGGATTTTCAGGGGACTTTTCTGAGAGAGGTCAGGGGATGGCATAGAACACATTTCAGCAAAAATTTGATATCCAACAATTTTTTTTGTTTTCTAGCCATATTTTGGCTTTATTTTACTACATTACTGTGCGGATACAGTTCAAAGGCTACGCTAGTGTCGTTTGTAGGCCTACGCCGTGTGGCAATGTAACTTGAGTTGTTATTGTGTGTATTGAAACTGTTCCTCGTTGTAGTTAATATGGATTGGTCAAGGGATCAAATTGTATCATTAATTGAGCTATATCAAGAAAGGCCTGTTCTGTGGAACCCAACGTTGCCTGAATACATAGACAAGAACAAAATAATAATAACAATAATAATAATAATAATAAAATAAATACTGCTTGGAGTGAAATAGCTGAATCATTAAACTTCAACAAAGCAGTGATGAACTTGACTGACTGGACAAGTGTTGCCTTTCTGTTGGCGATAAAAGTTGCAGTGGAACAAGTGACAATGTATTTTGTGTGCAACAAAAAGTCGGCAACAAAAAGTCAACAACAAAATGTTGCAGACAAAAAATTGCAGACAAATGTCTGCAACTCCAGTGTAAACGCGGCTTTAGTGAATACTTATGAGCAAAGAGGAGCTTCCACACCCAATTTCAACCCATTTGGCCCTAAAATAATTTAGTAGTCCTGTTGGGTGGAACCGTTCATTAATATGGACCCATCATTAAAATAAAATAAAAACCCATCATTAATGTGTACACAGTCTTCCCACGATAAAGACCTTCCACTTGAGAGACTGTGGCATCCATAGTAAAGACAATAAGACAACACGACAAACGAACACAAACTTACTACCGTACTCTTATTAAAATAAATATAAAATATGAATATGTCTAAAACTGTCGAATAAAACTACAAAGAATGAACTTTTAAATTTGCAAGTACAAGCGTTTGGTCACGAACTCAAGGTGGGGCGGGTTGGGGGGGGGGGAGTGGCGGGTTGGGGGGGGGGAGGGGAGGGATGGGTTGGGGGTGAGTGGAGGGGCGGGGAGGGGAAGTCAACTGCGCATCAACTTTGCGCATAGCCGGGAACAACCTGAAGTGAACGACTCTTTTTGGAACTGTTCTTAAGGAACAGATTTTTTATACCTGTTGGGAATTTTCAAATTCCGGCCTTTCCCGCTCGAATTTATACACATTGAGACACGGTTCACATTTATACGTGTTGGGACGATTGTTAGTTTTATACTTGTTGATACAGACTGGAATTATACCTATTGAGACGAAAATTACAATGTTCAATAAAGCACAGTTTTGTCTCAACAGGTAGGCCTATAAACCAACATGATTTTGTATCAACGGATATAATTTTTCTACCTGTTGGGACGATTCGTTTTTCTACCTGTTGAGACGAATTTCACGTTTATATCCGTTGGGATTATACCCGTTGGGACCCCACGGTACTAGTCTACAGTATTATGAGCTTAACATATGTCATCCAACCCTTCAAGAAAACGCAGACGTGAGAACGTGCACTGAGGAAAACTTGAAAATCGTAAATACAAGCATGGATTGATAAATTTGCATAAAAAGTAAAAATTGTTTAAACAATTACAAAAACTCTACAGTGCTGCTCGTTGTTCCTGCGGTAGCCACGCAAACCACATAGCGCTAGTGTTGCGGCTCAACAAACAGTGCTGCTCGTTGTTCTTACGGTAGCCACGCAAACCACATAGCGCTAGTGTTCTATCTTAACAGACTACGACTACAGTGCTGCTCGTGGTTTCAGCGGCAACCACACGAAACGTTTAGCGCTAGTGTTTAATTTAGGAAACTATAATAATAAAATTAATGTGTTAAAATTAATCAAATTAAGGACCACCGTCACTGTCACGATTGGTGTCCCCGTCGTTCCTACACCATTGGAAAATAAACAATTGTCCACCGCTATTGTGAAATTCTTCCTAGTAATTCGTGACATCACATTCTTCTTCCTCTTTTATGAGAATGTTCATAAGATATTTGATCTGTCTTAATGTAAGGTGTGGTATTAACAGAAATTTAAATTTAATTGTATATAAAGTAAAATAGATAAATGTTTGCATTTTAGAGGATTAATTTATGGGTAGGCCTAATGGATAATCAATCCCATAAAATATTGCAGCTCTGTTGTTAAATATAGTTATTGTGAACTCACTGTTGTGCCCGTTCTTCGCACTGATTGAACTAAGGTAAGTAAAAGGAATAATACTAAAGAACAATTAATTTTGGAATATATTATATAACATCAAAGTTCAAATGTCAACTTCTAATGTTAAATATACGTAACGAATAACGCCTCTTATAATTTGACAATAATTTTAAATCCTTTAATTTCGAAATACTTCTTCATAAGCAACAGCTATAAAGAGGATAGTTGTGCAAACCTCTGGCTGAAAATGGCAAGACTGTCTGAACTGGTCACTCTGTAGCAGGCAACGTTGGCCATGGAGAAGCAGTCTTCTTTTAGGGTTACTTCCAATTGCTTCGATACTGTTCGAAAAAACTAACAGATGTTTTTCCGGTGCACTTTTGTTAATTGTTAGGCTACAAAAAAGGACAACTTTGTGTACTAAATACAGGCCATCAGAAAACGGTTGATCTGCGTGCAATATTATAAAAAATTTGTTTTTTCCAGTTAATTATTTATTAAATTATACTACAGTTTTAATAATGTAGCAGTCTTATGAAGAGTAGGCCTACCTTATACTGGTGATTTTGACAACACCCCTATTTAGTTAAATAAAAGTAAAGTAAAAGGATAAAACAACTAAGCAATATTGTTGGAATTGCAATTAAATTTTAAAACAAAAGAGTTAGCAGTAATGATTAAATCAACTACCAACCAAAGTTACAGTTTCAGAAAACTCATGTCATAGTGCAGCACATTTAGGCCTACATTAAAACATCCTGAAAGGCGAATGAGCAGAGCGAACGAGCTGGTCTTGAAGGAAAATAAAAACTTTTAGGCTTCGTATTTTATCGTACAGTCTGTGACTTATTTTATGACTTCAAAATAGTTTACCGAACAAATAACGCTCGGCCTCCAGGTGTTTAATTCATATGACTACAATAAGCACAATATGTTCACTGTATTAAACAGGGTGTCCCGGAACTCTATTTATATGTTTATTTTTTCTAAACTCGATGCAAGGAACAAATCCACCAAAGGGTTCCACAGTTCCAGGACATCATGTCTAATTTGAGATAACAAAAATTAATTAGGCTCGGATTAGCTGGACCTTTAGACAGCCCAAGCACCGTAGCCTTTAATAAAATCGAGTAAGCGAAACGAACGAATTTCTACACTTTTAGAGTGCAGCACCAAAAGCCTATTGGTCTGCCCTAAAAATATATACCGATAAAATTACTTTAAAATCAGCGAGAACTTATTTTTAACGTGTTGATTATTTCCTTTTTTATGTGTTATAAAACCATTTTAAAACTTTTTCAAATAACACTTAAATTAACATTGAACAATAATGCTAAAATGTTACTACAGATTCCAACAAATATTTTACTTTGTTAAATATTTTACTATGTACATTTCAACGTGAAGTTGAAAGGCTCGAGCTAGTTCCAGTATTCCCACATGAGCGCTAGTGTAGTTGCTGCGTCGGCGGAGCTAGTTCCAGTATCCCCACATGAGCGCTAGTGTAGTTGCTGCGTTGGCGGAGCTAGTTCCAGTATCCCCACATGAGCGCTAGTGTAGTTGCTGCGTCGGCGGAGCTAGTTCCAGTATCCCCACATGAGCGCTAGTGTAGTTGCTGCATCGGAGGAGCAAGTTCTAGTATCCCCACATGAGCGCTAGTGTAGTTGCTGCGTCGGCGGAGCTAGTTCCAGTATCCCACATGAGCGCTAGTGTAGTTGCTGCGTCGGCGGAGCTAGTTCCAGTATCCCACATGAGCGCTAGTGTAGTTGCTGCGTCGGCGGAGCTAGTTCCAGTATCCCCACATGAGCGCTAGTGTAGTTGCTGCGTCGGCGGAGCTAGTTCCAGTATCCCACATGAGCGCTAGTGTAGTTGCTGCGTCGGCGGAGCTAGTTCCAGTATCCCACATGAGCGCTAGTGTAGTTGCTAAGATTCAAAGATTCAAAGATTCAAAGATTTTATTTGGCCATTAAGTTTGTACAACAATAGGCTATGTCTTAATCTAAATTAATCTAAAATAATTTATCAAGAGTCATACAAAACAAATAAAAAAAAACATCACAGCAAACCATGCACAATCAAAGAGAATAAATACATGAATGGAATTCACTGCAAGTCAAATTCAAATTTACACTGCAAACCATGCCTTAAAATAAATAACTCTAGCTACTACAGGAGAAAAAAAAATCAAGCACACTGCAAACCATGCAAAAGGAGAAACTCAATAAAGACATACCGTTACAAGCAGATACAAAAATGCCAAGGCATACAGTAGGCCTACTTAAACTAAGATGTTAGGGCCTGACTTCATGGCTTCAAAGTATTCATCAATACAATAAAAGGGGTTTGATACCAGCCAATTTTTCAGAATCCTGTTAAATTTTGAGTTGCACAGTGATCGTACATTACTTGGTAGGCAGTTGTAAAACTTTACACCTGAAACAGGAAAGCAATTTTGAGTTTTGCACAATCTATTTCTGGTGATTTGCACATTGTTGCAATTTCTAGTTCTATAAGGGTGGACATCACTATTCAAGACAAGTTCACCCTCTTTTGCTTTAATAGCAACAAGACATTGATATACGTAAACATTGATCACAGTCATAATTTGATTCTCAATAAAAAGTGGCTTACAATGAGATAGATAATGAGCCTTACACACTACCCGTACTGCCTTTTTCTGCAGCAACAGTACCCTCTGAGCTTGAGGTGAGTGTCCCCAAAGCCTGGTCCCATACAAAATATGAGACTGGAAAAAGGAGAAAAAAGCTAGCCTCACAAAAGTAGTAGGCATTAGACTTGACAGTTTTCTAAGTAGATAAATGACTCTGCTTAGCTTTCTACAAAGGTAATCAATATGGTCACCCCACCCAAGCTCAGAGTCCAGGGTAAAGCCTAACAGTTTGACAGGTTTGTTATCTGTGACAGTTCTATTTAGACTAAACAATATCTCCTGAGTTTTACTTTCATTTAAAGCTAATTTATTGCCAGCAAACCACTCGGATGCTATTTCAAATAGTATGGCTGCGGTGTCCCTAGCAATATCAGGATCAGGATGCTTTGCATACAACGTAGTGTCATCTGCATAGAGTAAGACATCATTACTGACACTAAAATACAAGTCATTCATGAAAACAATGAATAGAAACGGCCCCAACACGGATCCCTGAGGGACTCCATATTTGACCGCAAGAGCATTTGAGTTAGTACCTGCCCAACTCACAATCTGGGACCTGTTCACCAGATAGGACTTAACCACTCTGAGTGCACATTCACCCACACCATATTTCTGGAGTTTCTTTAGCAAAACTGCATGCGGAACGCAATCGAACGCCCGTGAAAGATCACACAATAAAACAGCTGTAGAAGATCTGCTCTCAAACGCTCCCAATATAACTTGAAGAAGGGAGTCTACAGCAGTTACCGTAGACTTGCCCCTCCTAAAGCCATGCTGAGCAAAGGCGAGGAGTCCATGTGCCTCAAAGTGGTCATATAGTTGGGTCAACATAATTGCCTCTAGTACTTTACCAAAAACAGGAATTAAAGATACTGGCCTATAACTGCTCATGCTATCTTTAGGCCCCTTTTTATAGACACGCACAGTTCGGGACACCTTTAGAACATCTGGAAAAACGCCTTCCAAAAGGCAGCAGTTAAATAAATGGGCCAACAAGGGGGCAATGACAGGTACAATTTTTTTGAGAAAGTCAGTGGACATATCATATATATCCCTACTCCTAGAGATTTTAAAACTATTTACAATTTTAACAACATCAAAAGCAGTAACCATATGCCATTGAAAATTTTCATGACCTACAGGAACACGTTCAAGATAATCATTGTCATTACCAGATATATCGCTAACAATACTATCCACAGAGTCCATAAAGTAGTGGTTGAAGTCCCCAGCAGAGGCAAAGCCTTTATCCATGGTTGTGGATCTGGGTCTGCTTTCATTAATTAGTTCCCAGGCCGCCTTACATGGATTCGCAGACCTGGTAATCGTGTCAGCAGCTGCAGCCTGCTTCGCCTCGCGGAGTTGAAGTCGATAGTCTCTCCTCAATTCACGTACATAAGGTGAAAGACAGGGCCTACTCTTAGCTAAGTCATGCATCAATAAGATATAGTTTTTGAAGTCAGCTAATTCCTTTGTGTACCAATTATTTATCTTCCTTTTGTTGTTACTACTGATCACTTTTAGGCCTACATTTTTATGTTTCACTGGAAAATGATAGTCAAACTTAAACTTGAATTTGTTAAAAAACTCACCAAATGCAGTGTTTGCCGAGAGTCCACACAAGGCATCGTACCACAGAGCAGTTTGACTTGCAATGTCGTCACAAAATAAGCTCAAATGAGCCTCGTTAAAGAGTCTAAAAGAAATTGATTTGGGTTGAAGACCCAATGCATCTTTCATTACACTACTAGATTTAAGCTTGAGAAAAATGTGTTTATGATCAGCAATTTGATCATTGCTAACTGTTACATCAAAATTCCAAGAGTCAATATTAGTAATAAAAGAGTCTAGACTGGACTTGTCCCTCGTTGGTACATAAACACTACTGTAGAAGCCGAAAATACGCAGAGTGTTCATAAAATCAGTTGATTCCCTGCCAGGCTTTACTAAATCTATGTTGTGGTCTGTGCCAATAACAACAGAAAGATTAAAAGAAATTAAAAATGTCAGACAAAGCTCAAGCAAATTAAGAAAACGTTCCACAGAGCCATTCGGTGAGCGATACATGGCAACTACAATAAGGTCAAACTCATGCAACAAAACAGCAGTAAACTCACCCTCAAATTCCACACAGAAGTCACTTAGGTCCAAAAAAGTAATTCCCAACCCGGATTTCACATAAATGGCAACCCCACCACTAGGGTTAGTTCTACAGTATTGAGAAGCTAGTTCAAGGCAACTAATATTGTTATAATAGGGTACTTCATCTAATACCAGCCAATGCTCAGACACACACAACACATCCAGGCTATTTTCTTCACATAACAATTCCAGTTCAATAACCTTATTCCTTATGCACTGTACATTAATTGAGCACAAATTTAGTAGGCCTACAGTAGTCCTATTGGTAGGTGAACTTACACTCGAAGTTAAACTAGGTTCACCCGAGGTTTTGCTAAAAAAGTCTGAGACTTTACGAAACTAGGCTTAGGCCTAGAGAATTTCTCAACAAACTCCCTCACCAAAGTTCCCACCGGCCAAAAGGCACCGTCCAGGATTTTCACTGAGTCCGTAGGTTTAACCCCCAACTTAAAGGATTTGTATGAATCGTGTTTGGGTTTAAGTTCAACACATTCAACGTCTATATTAGCTTTTTTCATATAATTCACCACATCATCATTACTAACTCCGACAGAAAGCCTGGATATAAATATCCAGTCCTTTTTTTCCACAGCCCTTAGGCCTATATCTGTTTGGTCAGAAATGACAGGTTTTGTACCAATAATTGGATTACCTTGTCTCTTCCTCTCACTCTTTCGATTACGTTTATTGCTAAACGTATTCCACGGTCCGTCCTTCACACGGTTAGGAGGATTGATCTCTGGAAAGTCATCATCATAATTTGCATTGATGATTTGGGACTGCGTATCGACGCCTACATTAACCCTACTCTCGTCAATCTCTGCCTGGTTATTCTCGTATGACTCAGTTTCTGAAGAGGACTGAGGCGACTTATCCTGTATTTCCTCCCCAGGCTTAAGCCTAGGACCAGAACAGTTCTGAGATTTAGGCTTAGATTTAACACTAGATTCCAAGATACCATCCAACTTATTATTCAGTTCGATATTGTCATTGACAACTCCCTTAACAATAGAGATCAAATTCTGCACTACCGAGTTTAAATTAATAAACTCTTCAACATTTCCAATCCTTGTTTGCAGCCTTTTGAGGTTAAAGTCACAAGACTCGTAGAACCATTTAGATTTCTTTCCTAATGTAGTCAACAGTTCATAATCACTTTTACACACATTTACACATGCAATGTGGTACCATCTAGCACAAAAGCCTTCACAAAAAACCGCATTACTGTTACTTTTCACTAATTTGAAACAAGCACCACAATTTGGATCCACCAACTCATCCGCCATGACAGTTCAGAACGTTCACACATGCTGCTTCGGCGGAGCTAGTTCCAGTATCCCCACATGAGCGCTAGTGTAGTTGCTGCGTCGGCGGAGCTAGTTCCAGTATCCCACACGAGCGCTAGTGTAGTTGCTGCGTCGGCGGAGCTAGTTCCAGTATCCCACATGAGCGCTAGTGTAGTTGCTGCGTCGGCGGAGCTAGTTCCAGTACCCCACATGAGCGCTAGTGTAGTTGCTGCGTCGGCGGAGCTAGTTCCAGTATCCCACATGAGCGCTAGTGTAGTTGCTAAGTCGGCGGAGCTAGTTCCAGTATCCCACATGAGCGCTAGTGTAGTTGCTGCGTCGGCGGAGCTAGTTCCAGTATCCCACATGAGCGCTAGTGTAGTTGCTGCTTCGGCGGAGCTAGTTCCAGTATCCCCACATGAGCTCTAGTGTAGTTGCTGCGTCGGCGGAGCTAGTTCCAGTATCCCACATGAGCGCTAGTGTAGTTGATGCGTCGGCGGAGCTAGTTCCAGTATCCCACATGAGCGCTAGTGTAGTTGCTGCGTCGGCGGAGCTAGTTCCAGTATCCCACATGAGCGCTAGTGTAGTTGCTGCGTCGGCGGAGCTAGTTCCAGTATCCCACATGAGCGCTAGTGTAGTTGCTGCGTCGGCGGAGCTAGTTCCAGTATCCCACATGAGCGCTAGTGTAGTTGCTGCGTCGGCGGAGCTAGTTCCAGTATCCCACATGAGCGCTAGTGTAGTTGCTGCGTCGGCGGAGCTAGTTCCAGTATCCCCACATGAGCGCTAGTGTAGTTGCTGCGTCGGCGGAGCTAGTTCCAGTATCCCACATGAGCGCTAGTGTAGTTGCTGCTTCGGCGGAGCTAGTTCCAGTATCCCACATGAGCGCTAGTGTAGTTGCTGCGTCGGCGGAGCTAGTTCCAGTATCCCCACATGAGCGCTAGTGTAGTTGCTGCGTCGGCGGAGCTAGTTCCAGTATCCCACATGAGCGCTAGTGTAGTTGCTGCGTCGGCGGAGCTAGTTCCAGTATCCCACATGAGCGCTAGTGTAGTTGCTGCTTCGGCGGAGCTAGTTCCAGTATCCCCACATGAGCGCTAGTGTAGTTGCTGCTTCGGCGGAGCTAGTTCCAGTATCCTACATGAGCGCTAGTGTAGTTGCTGCGTCGGCGGAGCTAGTTCCAGTATCCCACATGAGCGCTAGTGTAGTTGCTGCTTCGGCGGAGCTAGTTCCAGTATCCCACATGAGCGCTAGTGTAGTTGCTGCGTCGGCGGAGATAGTTCCAGTATCCCACATGAGCGCTAGTGTAGTTGCTACTTCGGCGGAGCTAGTTCCAGTATCCCCACATGAGCGCTAGTGTAGTTGCTGCGTCGGCGGAGCTAGTTCCAGTATCCCACATGAGCGCTAGTGTAGTTGCTGCTTCGGCGGAGCTAGTTCCAGTATCCTACATGAGCGCTAGTGTAGTTGCTGCGTCGGCGGAGCTAGTTCCAGTATCCCACATGAGCGCTAGTGTAGTTGCTGCGTCGGCGGAGCTAATTCCAGTATCCCCACATGAGCGCTAGTGTAGTTGCTGCGTCGGCGGAGCTAGTTCCAGTATCCCACATGAGCGCTAGTGTAGTTGCTGCGTCGGCGGAGCTAGTTCCAGTATCCCACATGAGCGCTAGTGTAGTTGCTGCGTCGGCGGAGCTAATTCCAGTATCCCCACATGAGCGCTAGTGTAGTTGCTGCGTCGGCGGAGCTAGTTCCAGTATCCCACATGAGCGCTAGTGTAGTTGCTGCGTCGGCGGAGCTAGTTCCAGTATCCCACATGAGCGCTAGTGTAGTTGCTGCGTCGGCGGAGCTAGTTCCAGTATCCCCACATGAGCGCTAGTGTAGTTGCTGCTTCGGCGGAGCTAGTTCCAGTATCCCACATGAGCGCTAGTGTAGTTGCTGCGTCGGCGGAGCTAGTTCCAGTATCCCACATGAGCGCTAGTGTAGTTGCTGCGTCGGCGGAGCTAGTTCCAGTATCCCCACATGAGCGCTAGTGTAGTTGCTGCGTCGGCGGAGCTAGTTCCAGTATCCCACATGAGCGCTAGTGTAGTTGCTGCTTCGGCGGAGCTAGTTCCAGTATCCCACATGAGCGCTAGTGTAGTTGCTGCGTCGGCGGAGCTAGTTCCAGTATCCCACATGAGCGCTAGTGTAGTTGCTGCGTCGGCGGAGCTAGTTCCAGTATCCCCACATGAGCGCTAGTGTAGTTGCTGCGTCGGCGGAGCTAGTGCTTATAAACCATAGGGCTTTAGTAGTAAGCGTTATATGGAGTACATTAAATATCTAGTAACATAATTTTCTATCAATATTTTCCGAGCACATCCCCATTCACAGGCCAATTTAGATAAAATTTAGATATTTATAGATAAAATGTAAATATATATAGCAATTTTTAAAGAGAATGGATTTGATTTGAAAAAATAAACATATAGAAATCATGAAAAAAATATTCCTTTATAATAGCTAATAATTAATCAATATAACTTAAACAAGATTGTTTAATGATAGATTGTTTAATGATTTTATTATATAATTCTTAATTATTTATTTACTTATTTATTTCATAGCAAACTGAATTTGTGATATTTATTATTTATTTCTAATTATTTTCTCTGATGATCATGCTGCATGTAGATATATGAATTTGAGCATCTTGCATTATTAAGGAATGTACAGTATTTTGGTTGGAACTGCATGTAGGATTGGACGTGTGCACGGATAAAGTTATATTTTACTAATAGTTTTTATGTGTATTCCTATGTATTTTTGTATATTTTTGTCCTCTTGTAATTATTGTACTTTTTGTAGAATCTTGAAGAGATTTTTTTTTTTTGAGATCATGCTTTTTGTATTATGAATTAGTGTATATAGTGATTAGTATAAATTATTGTAAATGACTATGTACGTTGGAAGAATAAATAAATTACATACGTTGGCCTCATCAAGGAGACTTACTTATCGGTGAGGTCGCTAGAGCTAAGTATAAAAATAATAATAATCATAGTACAACGACTTTTTTTGGTGTGGCAGAATACTGTGGGAGGGCCTAAGAAAAATCTAGTTAATGTTTAGCATTTAATGTAATCCAAAAATGTGAAATTTTGTCTGTATGTGTGTTGTACTAAAAATGTTTGCTTAGTGAAAATTTTTGTTTAAAAACTATAATTAATTTTGAGATCTCGACTTTAAATAACAGTTATTTTCAAATTGAGGTCATTATTTAATTATAATTTGTGCTACTGTAAAAAAATTTTGATTAACAACAACAAAAACGAAATAAAAACATAAATATTGTTGCTAAATATTGTTTAACCAGCTGTTTCATTTATCTTAACATCTCATATTGGTAGAACCACAAGGGACACTTTCCACAACACATTTAATAGAAACTTATTTTAAAGGTTAAACTGAATTGGGGAAAGCGATCTTAATGCGTAAGAATTTTCTCAGTAAGGACCACTTTTTCCAAATACGTGTAACTTCAACGTGTTCAACCAGTGGCGGATCCAGCATTGGGCTGAGTATGGTGCGAATGGTATAGAAATCCACCCCCCCATAGCCCCAACATGTTTGAACAATTAAACATTAGAAAAAACTATTATCTGCTTTTATAAATAATTAGCAACGGTACAATTATACAAAAGTACCTAAGATTACCAAGCCATTACTCACCAACCTAAAGGCACATAAAAAAAATATTTTATTTCATTCTGGAATTAATTATTTGTGTTTGCCCCGAATGAGAATATTGTGGTTATTGACATTAAGTCTATTCATTCTATTTAACATTAGTTTATGTCGTTTCATCAGGGTGCCTGTCACATTAACCTAAAAAATTAAGTTAGTTTTAAATCATGTACTTTTCAGTGACAACCTAATTTTTTACCAAGTTTATTTATTAATATGGATTTCAGGTAAATTTATTGGCGATGCCTAAAGTATTTTTTTAACTCCAAAGAAGGGAAATACCAACAAGATATCAATAGGCGTAATAAATTAAAATGCATGTCATTACTTTAAAACACCGTTATTTTCGAAAGACTTTCTCTTCTGTCTAGAAGGAATTTGAACACTAAATTATCCAGCTAAACGTTTCAATTACATTAGGACTGAAAACATGATGCCTCCATTTTATATAGATAAAACTTTATAATAAACATCATACTAAATTTAATCAGCTGGGGTTCACCGAAAAATAAAAATTTAATTAATTTTAAGGTACTTTGTATAGGAAGTTCCATCAATTAATTGGGCTTCCCCCTTTTTAACCAATTACCTCTTTCAGTTATAAAACCCAAACATTGTCACAGAAAACTTCACTTTAAAATATTAAGTTTAGAATGGCTGTAACATGGAGGAAATGCGACCGAGATCTACAGCTTACAGTTTGAACTGGAGACAACATAAGTTCAAATCACATTAAATATGTTTTATTTTGTATTTTGATTGTTGACGTTTTCATTTGTTGTTTACACAACATTTGATAACTCGGAGGGTTCGTTGTACGACGATGGAATGAAACAAAATTAACATTTGCATAGTGAAATATAATACAATTAATATTATTTTATTTTAAGGGGGAGGCGATCGCCCCCTCTGGACCTGCCACTTGAATTTAGATTAAATTTGCTTAATGAACGCGACCCTGTCAACACTGGGTAAGATGAATATTACGAGTAATATTGGGATCTAATGAGCCCCCGGAGGGGCTGCCAAAAATTGCCGATGTGGACGATATTTCACGTCCCCATGGCGGGGTATTGGTAAAAGTTTTCAATTAGCAATAATCGCACCTCAGTTTAACTTCATTGGTTACGATATTGCCACTGCGCAAAGTTGATATTGAAAGGAATTCCCCAAGAGGTCTTTAAATATTATTGGATATGAATTGGCGAGAACTAATATATCTGTTGAACACTAGTAACAAGTTTATAAGTATAAAATATAAAAAGTAAGTCACAAATGTGTTGATTGTTTTATTTTTAATAATTCAAGGCAGTGTTGAGTCCTAATATATTGTAAAGGCATTTATAAATTTTTAGTTAGTATTTTGAGCATTTCAGAAGTGTAATTGGATTTCGGACAGAACCAGCGCTCCCTGCTTCGCGCGGCCGCCGTATCACATTGCAAGAGCAGCACTGTTGCACAACGTGGTGCATCGATTCGCCACTGAGCGCTAGTGTCGTCGCTTCATTCTTGTAGCACTTGGGTATGAAATGTTCAAATGAATGTTTAAAGTAATAAGTTGGTAGCTATCTCCATAAACACTATTTATAATAGGAATAAACAATGGTTAATATTTTTTAATATCACGATCTTTATTGTAAATAAGCTATTAAGACTTCTGCAACATAAAAACAAAACTACTTCTCGCATTTTAAAATATTATTTTATTTATATATATCATGAGACCAATATGTATCATGAGCTTCTGCTAAGTTGCTTAACGATACTTTCTCTAGGAAGGACCGGTGTCGGTTAGACATTGGTCCACATTACACGATGCTAAGATTACCACCTCTCATCAAGTAAAGGATGTCCCTAAAAAGCATATCTTGAATCTATTGCATATAAAACAATTACAGGAAGAACAAGTGCACTCCTATACGGCGCGTCAATTCGGGGCGCTTTCCCGAAACGCATTTAACTTAAACATTGTTTAATTCATTATTAAGTATATGTACATCTTAGGTTTAAACATAGTTCAAATTTTAAAATGACTATGGGAAAGCACCCTCAATAGCAAGCACTAGGCAAAGCACTGCACGATGAATTTTTGCTTCCAGCGGCAGCCGTCGAAAGTGCTGGGCGCAGGCTATGAATGTAGTATAAATAGCATTTATTAATTCAAAGGCCATCGTTCTGAGACAAAATCTTTTTCCTCACCATCATATACCTGAGTTATATAGATTTCACACGAGCTTAAGTGCAGAAAAAGCAGCCTTTCTCTGTTTGACACTGAATACTTTTTACTTTTACTTTGTATTAATTCTCGCGCCAAGTATGCTTGTGTAACAATGCCAAACGTATTAAGATAGATCCCGCAATGGTAACTTGATTGCCCAGGCAAAATAATCGCTCTACCCCTTTAGCCCCCACTTAGGCGCTATTTCCCAAGTCAGTTTAAAACCTAAACTATGTTTAAAACTAAGTTGTGCATTTGTTAAATAAAACTAAGTTTAATGTGTTTTGGGAAAGTGTCCCTTAGTAACCTTATTTAAAGTCCTATAAACGTAAGAGTGGTTGAAAATAAAAAATAAAGACTTCGGCTATGTTATTCGTTTTTCGATTACCGTATCTTTAATTCCATATTTAGAAAACAAATTAAGCTATAATGGTTTAAAATTAATCAAAATATAAAAAATCCAAAAGCGAATTAAATAGCGTAAGTTTTTAACTTTTACTTAAAACCTCACTCACTTTTATCAAACTTCAAATAAATGCATTAAATGGGAGCTTTCGAAGGTTTGCATGACGTTCTGGGAGGAGCACTTTCACTCCTCTTAAGTGAATATTTAAATTATTAATTTACTGACAAGTCATTATTTTAGGTTAAGGATATTTATGCATGTTACATATTTATAGGTATTTAATTTGAATGTTAATTTATTAGCAATAGAAAAAGTGGAAGGGCATCCAACCTGTTGTATTTATAAACATTGCTATGACGAAATGTTGTGTAAGCAATAAAGAATTTGAATTGAATTAATTTACTGACATTTTCGTTTTACGAACGATATTTTTATACGAACCGATTTTACGAACATTTTACGTTTGGTTTTTATTTTATTTTCACAAAATTCTTTGGCATACATAATAATTGTAAAGACATTTATTCCACTGACAATATTTTACATTGTATAGGAATTTACATAAAAGTAAATTTCACATTTTCAAATTTTAAAAATAAAATCATTATAATTTTATTTGATTTTTTAATAATTTTTTTATCATTCTGCACGAAATCAGCCTGTTTGTTGTTCTTTCAATTGTACCAAAAACGTTTCTTATCTGTCCCAGGACTGAAAAATGAGCTGGAATATTTTTTAGGTCCTAGGACTGAAGAGTCAACGGTTTGCTATGTGTTATTTATCAATTTTCTATGTAATGTAGAATAGTGAAATTCAAACGTTCTATAAAAAGCATTGTTTGTAACAACAGATGTGTAAACACTGTATATTACTTACTTTGTAAATATTACCTCGAAAATGCAAATTTTTAGTTACATTAACATTTTAAACGATTAAAAGTAGTAACTCCGCAGTGTGATATAAAAAAACGTCGTTCATAATTCGTAACAAAAGTGTATTTTTAGTGCTTAATCGTAAAAAAAATTAAAAATAATAAAAAAAAAACAAGACTGGGCCTCGTTTTTAAAACACGATTGCGCACTAAAAAGAGTCACTTTTGCTCCTAGTGATGAAAACTACTAATTCCAGTCCTTATAGTTTTTTCAGTGTTGTTCTTTCTTCTTCGTGATTATATTTTTCGCTTACCCCTTTTGATGTTTAATTTTGAACAATACTCTCCCTTCCTTAACTTTTCGATGTCTCCTTCCTTTGGTTTCACGTGTCATAATTTTCTCAAGTGTCAAGTGGATACCGAGAATAAAAAAGACAAGGACGATAAATGTGTAACATTCATGTTTATATCATTAAAGATTATTTTGAACATATCGATTATTTATGAGTAAGTTTATTATTATGGTTTTATTTTATAAACTATCTACAATATTTATTTTGCAGTCGTATATTAAAATTTATTTTATTGTATTTTGTCTACCAATTTGATGGAAACAATCAACATCACTTTAGCCCACATGCTTGGATGCTTCATATTTTCCTATAAAATGTTGAGGACCAATTTCCCCAAACATATTTAACTTGAACTTATTTTAATTCAATGTTAAACATATGATACTTATTGTTTGAACTTGAGTTTAGGTTTAAACTTGCTTGAGAAACCGGCACTGAGAAAATTATATTTTTTTATTTTCTGGACTTTAAATTCGTATGTATGATTTCATGATATACTGTTTATGTATTAATTTATTTTTATTCCAAATTTAATAATGCAGATTTTATTTCGCTTCCTTATAGTGATGAGACCTTCAGTATCACTACAGCTCGGTTGTTTGTTATGGGTATCATTGACAATTGTTATAGGTATTAACTAACAAAGATCTAAACAATAACAGAATGTCTTGCTCAATAGATTTAGCTCGCCTTGTTTTGCTGCACAACAGTCTGGTCTTTTCTGAGGCTTCACGTAGTTCAATTAACCCCCACTCCTGAACGAGAGCGCTAGCTACGATACCTTTCTGTATGCTCACTTGCATTCGTAGCGCTAGTGTCAAACCGGTGGTCCAAACATTGTCTCCATAACAGGCTTACATTACAAAACATCGAATTTAATAATCTTTAAGTTGGTTAAAATAACTTTTTTTTATAAATGTATCGTTAAAAAAATAGGTTTGTGCAATATTAAGGACACACTTTAATTTGAAACACAAATAAAGGCATGTTGTTGCTTTCTTTTTTTTACTTCTCGCCACAATGCCTTTAAAACGTTTTATATAATGTAATATTACATACCTTTCCTCTTTACTACCGTAATAGCTTACCCTATTACCCCCGTAAAATACTCAGCGAATTTCCAATCTTCTTTGAAGCTCGTATAGAGCTAATATTTCACGATAATTCGTAAGCTCCACTTAAAACCTCGCACCAAAAGTCTGATGAAGATATAAACCGATGTTGACAATATGTTTAATAATTAATTAAACTTAAGTTTAAGCTAAACCTGTCACGGGAAAGCGGCCCCAAAAAACGGTAAACCAAACCAAGTTTAATTAATTATTAAACGTATGGTCAACTTTGGTTCAAGCTTAAACCAACTTAGTGAAAGCGACCCTTAAGAGTAAAATATAAACCCTGATATGGTTCACGCACTTACTTACAATTACAATGACTTATAAGTTTTTTAATCACAGATAGGCCCTAGTTGAAACTTCTATTAAAACATTGTTGAATGCCGTTATTATTTTCGGAAAAAAACTTGAATGAGGAAGAACATAAAATGTTTATTTTTATTTCAAATTAGTTTTATTTATATATAATTACATGTGATAAATTTATCTATGTAAAAATAAAATGATACTTACTGTATATTGTCATTTTATTAATATGAACATTTAACTAAACAAAATCAAGTATAACAAATTTATAGTTGTAAACATTGTATGGCACTTAATACATAAAAAATGTAATATACAAAATTTAGATATCAAGTTCCCTGCTTTGGTCTACTCAATAACTATTGTTAATTAATGGTCTAAAATTGATCCAGGACATAAATAATAATGACTAAACATTGTCATAA
Organism: Neoaliturus tenellus; assembly: GCA_030545055.2. Taxonomy (NCBI): domain Eukaryota; kingdom Metazoa; phylum Arthropoda; class Insecta; order Hemiptera; family Cicadellidae; genus Neoaliturus; species Neoaliturus tenellus. Next base: position 188,386,740 of record CM061532.1, on the reverse strand, counting down.
TGAAACATCACGCTTGTGTCTATAACAGCCTTAGTACAGGGTAATGATTTTATTTTAATTTCAAATAGGTAAACGACTCATACTATTTTTGTATGAACAAATAGAACGCCCGTACTATTTTTATTCATCATGTACTGCGATATATTAACAAATCCTTATCTCTTTAAATATTTCACCGAGCGAAATCAACCTAAGTGTTATGTGTTATGTGTGGCACGCCAGCGAGTCACTTCAGAGCTTTAGATCCACCGGAATTAATCCACCGGAAGTGCCGGTCGTTATTTTTATGACAGCTTTAAGCTAATCTCATTAAGTAACAGTTACCGCAATCAAGGTTTTCATGTTGAACGCCCGTGATCTGTAGGCCCAATCGCCATTAACCTTCTTATTGAATTAAGCTACTGTGTAACATTAGGTTACTAAAGCTTTAGGTGGCTGATTTGGACTTTTTACGCTGTATTTGATTAACCAAAATGTTTGTAGGGCATTTGTTAGTTTTCATAGTTTATTATTTTGACCGTGTATTTGGCGGTGTTGAGCTAAAGCACAATGAACACCCACAGTACCTGGGGGTCACTTTAGATCGGTCCCTGACATTCAAAATACAGCAGCAAAGGTGAGAACCATTAGGACTAACATTGTCCATCACCTTGCTGGCATGGGGAGCTAACGCACAAGTTCTGCGAACCGTCCCTAGTTTACTCAATTGCTGAGTACTGTGCTCCCGTGTGGTTTAACAGTGTGCATGTCAGAGATTTCGACGACCAGCTAAACAGGGTTATGAGAGCCATTAGTGGTACCCATGGCAACCCCCGCCCTCCCGTCCTGTGTAATATCGCTCCACCTGAAACCAGACAAAGGGATACACTCATTAGGAAATATACTAAGACCCAGATGACGGGCCGATTGAGGCCCCGAAAACCACCACTGAGGACAGCATCTCAGTTGACCGACTTAAACTTTCCCATCCATACCGACTAGACTGCCTCCTGGGAATCTTTCCAAGGTCGAAACTGCTTTCTGATTGCTGACCCGACCTTATCCGTAGGTGTTATGGATCTTCCTCGGAATCAGTGGACTTAACTATATCGATTCCGTACTGGAGTAATAAGATGTAATTATTGAAAACACAAATGGGGGATTGCAGATGATCAGTCATGCAGCTGTGGTGCGGAGTTTCAGACTATGACTCACATTGTCACCGAGTGCCCTTTGAGTGCTTTCCCGGAAGGGCTGATGGGCCTGCATTGTGCAAGTAAAGCTGGGCTGCAATGGCTTAGCGCCCTGGATTTAGCTTTATAGGGAGATCATACATGTTTATTTTAGTTTAATTTTAAATGTACTGACGCAGGTGCTTTGCACTGCAGAACATCTTTTATTTATTTTATTATTATTTTAAGTTGGTAGCTGGCTATGATAGCCATACGTTATATACATACAGTAGGCATACATACGTCACATAGTCTTTGGCATGCATTGAACAACTTCCCATAAAAAATTTGTGATTCCTCACAAATCCATACGAAATCTTACATTAAAAAATACATGGTCCTATAATAATCTTGAGTGAATAAAAGTAAACAAATGATAATAATCGGATTAATCGTTTAGAGTATAACCATAACGTAAATTCTCGAATAAAAAATACGCCAGGTAAATTGTAAAAAACAAGTGGGATAGGGATTTTCACTAATTATTTTAAAATATAATAATATTGTGAATAAACTAAAGAATTGGAGATTTTATAAGATTTGATTACTATTTTTTACAAATAATTAAATTCTGCACAGTTGAATAAATTAAAAATATTTTAAAAGAAATAAACTAAATTAAAGTATAAAATAATATGTTTTATATTAAACTTTGTTAAAATAATAATCACAAATAGGCTTATATTCTTCTTAACTTCACACATATTTTTAAAAATCCCCCAAACAGGAAACAATAGAGAATAAGAACAAGATTTCCAAATCACTTTAATTATATTTTAATTCCTTGTTGTTTACAAAAGAAGGTAGGAATAAGATGAAATAAAATCAAAAAATTTAAGATAACAGAGAAAGTTAAACATTAATTTTAAATATGAATATATTTTCTAAAATTCAGTTTGAATATATTATTGGATATGAATATATTTTCATTTATACTGTACTTATGATTTGGTTTCTTTTCTTTTAGTGACCATAGCAGCGTCTGTGGCAATAAATGGGCTCCGAGTCTTTAAACCGAACGCCTGCAATTGTTGATACACAGTTGCAGCACACAGAAGCTTGACAAATAGCGGTCAGTTGTAATGCATGCACTCCCAAAATCCAGTGTTCATGGTTTTTATAAAATCATTCGTCTTTTATTTTATACTCCACTTACAAAGTATAAAAGGGTATCAGAATTTGTTTTTTTTTATTTCAATGTAAGTATTCCCTGGCTAAATGGACAACTATGTACAGTAACTATTTAGCTTATAAATCTTTCTAGTTTTTCCTCCAGTCCAATCTAATATTCGTAAAGCACGTATTAATTAAAAGGCGTACTTTCCGCGAAGAATCTCTTTTCGAGTAATCTACCTTTGAGTCTCACGCGTGCTTAAATGCAGCGTGCAGCAGAATTTCTTTATCCAGTCTTTAGCACCATCACCGAATACTAGATTGTTTCTCGCCCTCAGTATGCTTGTGAACAATACAAAACTTATTCAGGTAGTTTCAGCCACGTTCACTAGGACTGACCCTTTAGCCCCCTCTTAAGTAGCCTCCCAACATTCAATCAACATGTACTTTGACAAATGTGGCGCATTACGCTGTACAGGTCCCCCTGGTAGAACCACCATGCGTTAAAACCTAAACAATATTTTTCGGGCTGCTTTCTCAAAACATGTTTTACTTCAACATGATACTGTATGGCCAACTTCGGTTTGAAAGTAACTAAGGAATATCGACCCTCGGAATATTAAATGAGGTACATAAGTTTTCAATTAGCAATAATCGCACCTCAGTTTATCTTCATTGGTTACGATATTGCCACTGCGCAAAGTTATCATCATATTGTCATACTTGAGGGGGTCTTTAAAAACCTTTAAAAATATATATTGATGAAAATCAATTAGTATTTTGAACAGTAGCAACACGTTTAAAATATAAAACACAAATTAAGATTTGATTGTGTTAACTGTCTTATTTCAGAGATGACTGAAGGCAGTTTTTTTAGCCCTAATGTATTGCTTACGGTTTGAATCTTTCTAGTTAGAATCTAGGGCATTTTCAAGAGTGGAGTTGGCAGTAGGATTCGTAACTAGCGCTCCCTGCTACTTGAAAAATGAAAGAAAAATGTTGATGCAATTTACCGGGTTTGAGATATTTGAATTTAAAGTGGCCGTCATTTTAGGCTATACGCATTGGAAAAAATAATCGTGACTGTATTTATATTCCGTGGTCGGTATTGCGGCAGGGTGGGCGCAACTGTTTTATGTGCTTAGGGGCGCCGTTTGGCTAAATGCGGCCCTGTTCACAGTAAGTAATAATTCTTACATACAATATGACTTCAATACGTACTGTATTGTTTTATAACGTCTGAATTGGCCCTTGCGCCATACACTACTTTTTATACCATAGACTACAGGCGAATATTTTTAAAACTGTTTACACATCCATCAATTTTGATGCAAGGTTTTTCTACACACCCAAAGTTTTTCTGAAAATATAGACTGTTTATTTTATAAAATAATATATAGGTTGCCATAAAAAGTTCTATCCCAAAATAAATGGAATTTCGAAATAATTAAGAGTAAAAATTAATATGTATTTAATGACAAAACGCGTTGAAGATAAAAAATTTACTTTTTATTGGTGGAATAACGCAAGTGTAACGGCTGAACAGACAACAGTGCTGCTCGTGGTTCCAGCGGCACCCGAGTGAAACACTTAGCGCTAGTGTTATCACTCAGCAGACAACACTGCTGCTCGTGGTTCCAACGGCAGCCGAGCGAAACACTTAGCGCTAGTGTTATCATTCAACAGACAACTCTGCTGCTCGTGGTTCCAGCGGCACCCGAGTGAAACACTTAGCGCTAGTGTTGTCACTCAACAGACAACACTGCTGCTCGTGGTTCCAGCGGCACCCGAGTGAAACACTTAGCGCTAGTGTTGTCACTCAACAGACAACACTGCTGCTCGTGGTTCCAGCGGCACCCGAGTAAAACACTTAGCGCTAGTGTTGTCACTCAACAGACAACAGTGCTGCTCGTGGTTCCAGCGGCAGCCGAGTGAAACACTTAGCGCTAGTGAAGAGTCCCTACATTGAGAGTGCTGTTCGTTGATCCAGCGGCAACCGCGCGAAGCATTTAGCGCTAGGAGTTAATTTTGGATAGTAATTTTCCTAATGATATTCATAGTATCATAATATCCTAATAATATGATAATCCTAATAATAAAATAATAATAACATGCTTATGTGTTTAATAGGATTACTGTCAATGTCACGATTGCCAGTGTCCCCGGTTGTTGCTGCATCATTGGAAAATATTTCATTGGCTGCCGTGGAATTCGGCCTAGTTAAGTCTGACATCACATTTTTTCATCCTCTATAGTTCATAAGATTGTTGGTATCGCTTAATGTAGGGTGGCGTAGTGACAGAAGTATAAATTGATTGCATTTAAATTAAAACAGATAAGTGTTTCCATGTAGGAGGTTAAAATTTTATTAATGTGTTATAGATGAATTGATCCCTTGATCCCGTACAACATTGCAGCTCTGTTGTAAAATATATTAATAGTGAACTAGCTGTTGGGCGCGTCAAAAGTATGTTGCACCTTTGCATGGGTTGAACTAAGGTAAATATAAGCAAATAATAATGACAATTAAATATGAAACATTATAATTAAATATAAGTTTAACTGTTATCTTATAATGTTAACTATTACACAATGGATAAACCCCTTTAGGATTTGACAACAATTTTAAATCCTTTAATTTCTAAACACTTTTTTATAAGCAACATATTTGCTGTGCGACCCTCTGGCTGAAGAATAGTCAGACTGTCTGAACAGGTCACTCTAAATGGCGACTGTCTGACGTAGGACACATGGAGGTCACGTTCCATGAGAGAAGCAATATTGTAGGGCAGAATAGTTGAACCGCCCACGAGACTGTCGTTGTTTTGTACATTTTTCTACGTTCTATAGAGCTTCAACGGCACCCTTGTGGGACTGGTACTGACTGGTACTCACGCAATCAAAAATCCCGAACTACATCCAGCCATGTCGCTTTACTTCATATTACATAATGGATACTCGTTGTGGTTGAGGTTCAATCAAAGTTTTAAGGTAGAGTGGGTCATTTCCCCCTCTTCCAAAGAGTTGCTGCAATCCCGGATGAAGCAAAAGCAACTGCAAAATTCTTCTTTGATCTGACTTTGGCAAGTAGTTTAAGAGGGTGTTTTCCCATTTCCTCCGGGTGCGTCAAGAAAGAGTAATAGATCATCAATGTCTGAAATTATTGAAGAATTAGCTAACTATCTCGTACACTTCTCTTGGGTCATAATTCCATTTCCTTGCGTTTGTTTTTACTTTGTTTGCAGGTTCTGCAGTGTCATAAGCCAGCTCATGGGCGTAATATCTAATAAACTACCAGCCACCTCAGCCTGACCGTAGTTATCAAGACGGAGACCGTTCCTAATTAAATGCCAAACAATGATTACTTATAAGTCGAGTAAGGAGCTCTACGTTTGTGCCTTCACACTCCTTCTCCATTTGACGTCTGAAGTCCTCAGATACCATATTAGTGTTTTGCCAAACCAAGGGGGGGGGGGGTCGGAACCTGGTAGAAGACAATCATTATGGTAGAATACAATCCGTAGAGCAAACGGATCTTACTCGGAAATTCTGAGAGAGCTGCTTCTTCAAGCGCATTGTCATAATGTAGGGCCTATGTCATATTCAAATGATGTCGTCGCTCTTACTTCTTGTAATAAAAACCGTAGTCAGTAGCACACAACATTGTTAAGGTGAAGTTTGTATACTGCTCCCAAAAATTGATCTTTTTATCCCTATTTGCCTGAGGATAGGAACCCTCCCCCCCCCCAAAAAAAACTTATAAACTACCTACAAACTTGTTTTATTTCCAGACAAAGTACCATTTTAGCGTCAATTTTAACATTGGTCTTATGGAGTTTAAAATTAAAACAGAAGAGTTTCTGAAAACAGCTGACTCATTTGTACCAAAGCACGAAACAGGTGTTATAGTACAAATTACTAGTTTTCAGGATGGAAAGTGGATTTTTCTGCGAGCAATCGCTTTTTACGAAAATTGCGATTAAGCACAGAAAAAACACTTTCCGTCCGAGTGATGAACAACGTTTTTCATCATTGTGCAAAATATAAAATTAATACCTCTTTAAAGCAAATTAATAACAATTTCATTATCTGTTTACGTTTAGCTGTTGACTTCCATCTTAATTTAAATATTCCTTATAAACAGCTGATAAATATGTTGAATTAAAGAAATGTCAAAATCTTGCATTAATATTGTAGTCTGAAAGTCGTTTTTTGTGTACATTGGCCTTATTATTATTATTTTTTTTATTATGATTTTTGCTTAAGAAAAAAAAAAAAAAACTTTTGAGGTTGGTGCACGGAAAAAATAACAGATGTTTTTTCGGTGCACTTTTGTTAGGCTACAGAAAAGGACAACTTTGTGGACTAAATGCAGGCCAGAAAACGGCTGATCTGCGTGCAGTATGATGAAAACGTGTTTTTTTCAGTAAATTATATATTAAATGGTAAATAATACAGTTTAAATAATGTAGTAGTCTTATGAAGAGTAGGCCAACTCGTGATTTTGACCACACCCCTATTTAGTTAAATAAAAATAAAGTAAAAGGATAAAACAACTAAGCAATTGTTAGAAAAGCAATTAAATTTTAAAACAAAACAATTAAAAGCAATGATTAAATCAACTACAAACCGAAGTTACAGTTTCAACAAACTCATGTCATAGTGCAGCACAATTAGGCATACATTAAAACACCCTGAAAGGCGAGTGAGCAGAGCGAACGAGCTGGTCTTTAAGGAAAATAAAACCTTTTAGGCTTCGTATTTTAACGTACAGTCTGTGACTTATTTTACTATGACTACAAAGAAGTTTACCAAAAAAATAAATGCTCGGCCCCCAGGTGCTTAATTCACAAAGCTACAACAACAATACGTCCACTGCGTTGTCCCGGAACTCATTTCTATGATGGTTTTTTTTTTTTTTTTTTTGTCTCGATGCTAGGAACAAATGTACTATAGGGTTCCAAAGTTCCGGGACACCAAAACAAGATTGTGATAGAGCAATTAGTTAGGCTCGGAATTACTGGACCTTTAAACAGCCCAAGCATCGAAGCCTTTAAGAAAATCAAATAAGCGAAACGCACAATAAATTTTCAAGATGCAGCAGCAACGACAATGATGTCCACCCTCATAATATATCGATCAAATTGCTTTAAAAGCAGCGAGAACTTATTTTTAACTTATCGATTATTTCCATTTTTATGTGTCATAAAACCATTCAAAAAATTTCTTTTTCAATTACACTTAAATTAACATTAATCAATAATGCTAAAACTGTTACTACAGATTACAAAAAACATTTTACTATGTACATTTCAATGTGAAGTTGAAAAGCTCGACCTAGTTCCAATATTCCCACATGAGCGCTAGTGTAGTTCCTGCGCCGGCTTAGCTAGCGCTTATAAACCATAGTAGGGTTTTAGTGGTACTATCCCTGCAGGTGTTATATGGAGTACATTGAATATCTATATATTTATAATAATTTCAAGTCAGTAACAAAATTTTCTATCCATATTTTCCGCGCATTTCCCCATTCACAGGCCAATGCAGGACTATTTATAGATAAAATGTAAATATATGTAGCAATTTCTGAAGTAAATGGATTTGATTTTAAAATATATATATTGAAATTATGCAAAAAATCATTCCTTTATAATAGCTAAGAATAAGTAAAATTTATTAGGATCAGATCAGTATAATTTATACAAGTTTGTTTAATGATTTTATCATCTAATCTTAAATTATTTATATACTTATTTATTTAATTCATAGAAAACTGAATTACAAACGTTGGCCTCACCAAGTAGACTTATCGGTGAGCTCGCTAGAGAGCTAAATATAAAAATAATAATAATCAAAGAAGAAATACTTTTTTGGTGTGGCAGAATACTGTGGAGAGCCTAACAACAATCTAGAAATTAGTAAATGTGGGTATGTGAAATGTTCATTAAAAACTCTAAGTAAACATAAAGACAACAATAACAACAAATATAACTACATAATAAATAATAAAAAAATACTGTAACAAACATAACATTAATATAAAGGATTAACACATTTCTTTTCTTTAGGGAATATAGTATTTGTTTCCCACTTTCCCAGTCTCTTACTCGATGTCCCATCCCGGTATGTGTGTGTTAATGAGGATGGTAAAATAATAAAATTTATTCAAAAGAATAACACTTCCCCAATTTCTGGGGTTGCCTCCATAGGCAAAGACAAACAAATCAAATTACAAAAATTTTTCATCATATGGGCTAATTTTGTGGGCTTTTTATGCCAAATAAATGATTTCTTAATACTGAATATTTTAAAGTGGTTATCACAATTTCTTGAATGTTTGTTTTGATATTTAAATTTTTTTAATACATCTGCGGAGAATTTTGGAATGGTTCCTCTTGCACCAGTTAATAATCCGAAAATTTCGATGCTATGTAATTTAAATTTTTCTTTGTAATAATTATGGTTGGTTCATAAATCTTCTGTTTTTCTTCATTAACTTCATGTGGTTGGTTTTCATTATTTTCAAGATGTACCCCTTATTACCTTTGATGGCTATAATATCAATCCTCCTATGGCTTCCTACATCAGCAATGCCATGGACTTCTTCATATGTATTAAAACCACTTTCTTTTAATGCGTTCGCAACGATTGACTGGACTCGATGGTGACGTGTGTTGAACAGGGTTTCGCTGTACTGACAGAAACTCAAGAAGTGGCCAAGTGTTTCAATCTCACTGTGGCAATGCTGACAGTGGTTGTTGTCTTGGGATCTGCCAGGTAGTGTACGCACTGATGCAACATTGCCAATCATTTAATGCTGTCACGCCATTCACTGGAGGATAGTCCTTTGTGGTTCCAAATTCATCTATTGCATGGAGGGTAGTCTTTGAATAGGGGTACACCTTTGCCTTTTTGGGGATACTTTGCCCATTCCTCAAACATTGCTTCCCTTAAACTTGTCCTAATTTTGTTGTTGTCAAGGGTGTTTTTCCTCATATTAATAAACTGTTCTTTCATTTGAAGGCCTAGTCGGGTCAAACAGTAGGTAATTTCATCTTCAAAATTTCTTGTAGCATCTATATATTTGTTGGACTGAATCTTTAAAGTTGTGATGCAGTTAAGTTGTTGTATTACTGCTTCCCATTTAGCTCTAAAGAGGCCTAAACCTTTGTATTTTTTCGGGGAATATATCATACCATTTGGTGTATCAAAAGGAAGATTTAATATTTATTTTATTGAAGATTTAATTACTTTGTCTAGGTCATTTAAAAACCTGTCTGGAATAATTTTTATTGGTGTGATCTGAAATTAGTAAATAGTTGAAGGATAAATTGATGAATTTAAAATGCAAAATTTTTTATCAGACTGTAACAGAGGGGATGATATCAACATTTCTAATTTGTTTTGGACTTTACTAAAAAATTCTACTTTATTTAGTACTATGTTGCCTGCGAAGTTAGCTCCGAGGTAACGAATGGATTGGTTTGGTTCAATTGATTTTATATTATAGTCATCGAATGATAGATTTTGATAACTAAGATTGCCTTTATGAATATTTAATTTGGATCATTTATCAAGGTTTACTGACAAACCTATTTCATTAAATAACTGTATGGCCATTTGAGTAAGGTGTGCAGCAGAGAGTTTATCCTTCGCTATTATGACAGTATCATTCGCAAATCCCATTATTGTTATTGGTTTCAAAGCTGCATCCAGTTTGTATCCATACTGTATGGTTACACTGTTTTCGGACATTTCATACATGATATGATCAGTTGCCATATTATATAATGTTGGTGAAAGGGGTGAACCTTGCATTAATCATTTATTAATTTGAACATTCTTAGTTTTAGAGTTATTTACTTCAATTTGTATTGAATTACTTTCTTGTAGTTTATAAACTATTTCACACAATTTTGTTGGTGACCAAGGAGCTTCAAGAGTGTTCTTTAAATGTTTATGGCCAACATTATCAAATGCTTTCTTAATGTCGAGAAACACTACTGAAACGTCTCTCTTGTGAGATTTTGCATTATGTAATATTGACCTTAAAATTGAGATAGTCATCTTTGTATATTAGGTGACTTTAATTTAAGAATACATGGTTCAAATCATGACCTTTTAAATGGGGAAGGAAAAATGCAAGAACTTAGTAATTTTCTCAATTTGTAAGGGAAAATCAATTCTACGAAATTCAATTCTTTTTTTACACCAATATTGTTTAAATGGCATAGTTTTAAAAACAATAACAGAGGTAAATGATTTGGGTGTCCTTCATGATTGTAAGTTAACCTTTGTCAATCATTTTTCTAAATTTATAAGTGTAGCTTTCAGAAATCTGGGATTCATTATAAGGGAGAGCAAGAACTTTAGATCTGCAACACCACTTAAAATATTTTTTCACACTCGTTCGATCTCACTTAGATTATGCCTGTATTATTTGGAATCCACACCACACAATTCATAAAAACAACATTGAAAAAATCCAAGCACGTTTTTTAAGATATTTGTTTTATAAATTTAATGGATTTACTCTAACTTAATCCCATATTCCCAGTTACTGCACATTTTCGGCTTTCAGAGCTTAGAAACTAGGCGCAAAGCAGCACAACTCTGTTACTTGCACAAAATATGTAACGGTTCAATTGATGATCCCGAGATATTAAACCAAGTTGGACTGCGCGTTCCATCTTTTTATAACAGACATCACAGAACTTTTCACATTCCATATTCATGTACAAACATTAGTTATTAGGCCTACTCTCCACTACTTGACATAATTAGATTGTTTAACACCTTAAATGATTCAGTAGATATCTTCAATGACAGCTTTCCTATATTTAAATCAAAATGCTTATCATGTTTGCAAATAACTGAAAGATAAGCCAAACCGTTGTCAGACCTTATTAAACAATCACAAATATGTTGAGGTAGGCTTATCAAACTCACTCAATTTTAATACTCATCAGATTTTTCTGCTCTGTCTCATCAATTTGTCATACTGTGTTTTATTGTATTTTGTTGTCCCTCAGGGGCAGTGGGCTTTCCACTGTACGGGTGTTTCTTGGCAACCCCGGGGTACCTGAGCCAAGCTGTGAGACCCTCCTCACAGTTCTTCCCGAGCTAGGGCCTTTCTTCTCATCTTTCAGGTCTTAGCTCACCGTCTTTATTCTTTCCTGAGCTAACCTTGCTCACCTTCTTGTTTTCGACCCCGAATCAAGGGTGTCTTTCCACCTTCTTTCGACCGGCGCATGCTGGGGGGTCCTGGGAGTGTCCCTGTTGTGTTGCAGGGACTGATGTGTGCCTCGCACTGCCGATGGTCTCCTCCAGTGTGTCGTCAGAAGCCAGCCGCTTCGGACCTTAGTCAGGGAGTGCGGCATGGATGCAGGGATCGGACTCTGCATTGCCACGGTGCGACCCCCAGCACGTCCGGCACATTTTGTGTATCGGTGCTGGGCAAACGGAGGTTCGGGCCCCGGAGTCCCGGGGTAGGGGTGTCTTATCTCCTACGGGGGGTAGACCTCCGAGGGTGTACCCGCTCTCGACCGATGAAGGGCCGCCTCTTGCCGCACGATGCGCTGGTGAAACAAAAGTATGGATTTTAAAATGCAAAACACGAACGATGATGAGATAGAGCAGGCCGCCTTTAAGCGCAGCTCAAGACTGCAGAGGTCTCCGACCTTGAACACTGGAACGCCGACGAAGGGTATTAAAACCACCCCCCCGCCGGTGCCATTCAAGGCTCTTGGTGGTGCCGGATCGTCGTCCAAAACCGGACAGAAGAAGGAGGAGATCGGTATGGCGATGGAGGTGGCCGAGCCGGCAACACCATTAGCCAATATCCAAGGGATTCCTCCCAGGAAGAGCCCTCTTCGTGCGGCATTCGAGCTGCAAATGCTTCGTCAACATCAGGACGACGCCCACGAGGAGGAAGACTCACTTCTGAAGAAGATGAAAGCTCTTTTGAAGGAGATGGCCAAGGCCCTCTTAATTCAAAAGAACGTGAACAAGGCGATAAAAGAGGGGATCCCGAAACTCGAAGATGCTCTAGAAGAAATCGAGGAATGCCGGAAAATCAGGCTAAAGGCAGTGAAGCAGGAGCGCGATGTCACGAACCGAGTCATCTCTGCTTCGCCTCAAGCTCACCTGGCTGAGTCCCAGACTCAAGCCAGAAAGCGAAAGAAGAGGCAGAGCGGTTCTTCGCCTGGAAGCCCTGAGCTTGTCGAGGTGGACTCAGTGCCGAGACCGGTTTTTGTCACTGCGGCATCGCAGACATCTCCTGTCCAGGCTACTGAGTCCGCCCCGGGCGCTGCCGTGATTCCAGCGGCTACTCCTGCAGAGTTTCCTGCTCCGGCGGCTAATCCTGCATTGGCAGCAAACTCTGCCTCAACACCTTTGGGGGGCTGGAAGACGCGCCTGTCTAAGAAAGAAAGGAGGAGGCAGAAGCAAGCGGAGGCGGCTTCGAAAAGTGCGTCGAGGGTGGAGCGGACGCAAGTCTCGAAACCGGTTGGGGAGGCCTCTGGCAAGTCTGTCAGAAAGCCTAAACAACCCAGGCCTAAGAAGCCCAGGACGGAGGCAATCTTGATCAAGCCTTTAGGGGGGCGATCTTTTGCCGATGTTCTGGGTCAGATTAGATCGCAGGCCAAACCGGAGGAGACCGACACCGTTATCAAGTCTATTCGGCGAACCCAGAACGGGGATGTCCTCCTCGAACTGGGGAAGTCGAGTGACAAGATCGGTTTTGCCGCTTCCCTCAAGACTGCACTTGGGGACAAAGGCTCAATCAAGGCCCTAGAACCGAAGTGTTCGGTCGAGATTCGGGACCTTGATGCCCTCTCCACCGAAGAGGAGGTGACCCGTGCGATCCAGGTGGCACTCCCGGAGATACCAGCTGATGGAGTGAGGGTATGGCTGACAAAGCCCAACCGAAGTCAACTCCGGATGGCTGTTGCTGAAATGGGCGAAAAGCACGCCAATAAGCTGCTTAGCCTTCAGCACCTCAGAGTCGGTTGGGTCAGTTGCAGGCTCAAACGGAGGGTGGTAGTTTCGAGATGCTTTCGCTGTCTCGGTTTCGGCTACTCCTTCCGAAACTGTAAAGGGCCCGACAGGAGTGCCAACTGCTTCCAGTGTGGAAGCCAGGGCCACAAACGCGAGGAATGTTCCTCGAGCCCCTCCTGCTTCCTCTGCAAGGATTCAGGCTCCAGTGCCCTCGGTCACTTACCCGGGTCTGGTCAGTGCGGTGCCTTCAGAGCCGCACTTGAACAGGCAAAAGGCAGCGGCCGGTAATTCGCATCCTCCAGGCCAACCTTCATAGATCCTGGGGAGCTGATAACCTTCTAGATCAGCTCGCCCGAGAACTTGGTGCTGACGCGCTCCTTATCAGCGAACAGTATCGGGACAGAGACCCAAACATTTGGATCTCGGACAGCCTAGGTACTGCTGCATTTTGGGCACGTAATACACGAGATGTCTTGGTGCGGAGTCACGGGCGCGGCCGAGGATTCGTCTGGGTTCGGTGTGGGGACGTGACTATCTTCAGTTGCTACCTCACACCCAACGAGGCCGTCCAGGACTTCCGCGACAAGATAGATAACCTAGAGGAGTGCGTTCTCGGCACCACCGGTTATGTCGTCGTTGGTGGCGATTTCAACGCCAGGGCCGTCGAGTGGGGAATGCCCTCTACCAACTCCCGGGGGAAATACATCCTGGATTTCATCGCCAGGGCCGGTCTTGTCGTCCTCAACCAGGGCGACACACCTACTTTTCGGCGCCCCGGGCAGAGAGGCACGATCCCCGATGTCACCTTTGCGTCTGAGTCGCTCCTTCCGAGGATCTCTGGCTGGAGGGTTGTGGAGGACTACACGGGTAGCGACCACCAATACGTCGTGTTTGACCTGCATGATCAGGCAAATCGTCGAGTTTCCGCATCTCGGGAAGGGCCACGCCGGTGGAACACCAACAAACTGGACGTGGTCAAGTTCACCGAAGTCATCTCTCGGGGAGCGCAGGGGAATCCTGGTGAGGCTGGGGCCGAGGCACTAGTAACATCCACGATGGAACTGATCGTCTCGGCCTGCGACCAGTCTATGCCGCGAAGGAAACCCCGACGCGACAAACAACCCGTTTACTGGTGGACTGAAGAGATTGCGGAACTCAGAAGAACATGTTTAAGAACTAGACGAGCCGCCACAAGAGCGAGAATCCCCGCAGATAGAGTTCGTAAGTCGGAGGCCTATAAAGCTGCGAGAAAATCTCTCCGCCAGGCGATCAACAGGAGCAAGGCGAATAGCTGGAGGAGACTTCGTGACGACGTTGATTCCGACCCCTGGGGCCTGGGTTACAAACTTGTAACACAGAAACTCGGCGCCCGCTCTCCACCTTCCATCATGGAGGGCGCCACCATGGGGAGGATCGTCGCTGCGTTGTTTCCTGAACATCCACAGCGACCGCCGGTTGACTTCGGACGGGTAGAGGACGTTCCACTCTTCACTTTCGAGGAGCTAGAAACCTCCGTTCTCTCCCTGAAGAGCAACAAGGCTCCTGGCCCGGACGGGATTCCCAGTGAGGCTTTAAAGAAAGCATTTTTAATCAACGCTGACTTGTTGTTGAGAATGTACAATGCCTGTTTGGTAGAAGGGGTGTTTCCGGCTCCCTGGAAAACAGCCAGGCTTGTACTGATCAGCAAGGGCAAAGGTGATCCCGAGCTGCCGTCGTCCCACAGGCCTCTCTGCATGTTGGACACGGCTGGAAAGCTGTTCGAGAAGCTGATCCGTTCCCGCCTGACTTCTGCCGTGGAAGCTGCCGGGGACTTATGCCCCCGTCAGTACGGCTTCAGAAAGGGACGGTCAACGATCGACGCTGTCACCGAAGTTCAGAGAGCTGTGGAGAGAGCCGAGAGCCACAACCATTTCTCCCGCCGAGTAGTGCTTCTTGTTACGCTTGATGTCAAGAATGCCTTCAACTCTGCGAGGTGGGTCGATATGCTGGATGCGCTTCGCAACACCTTTCGTATTCCTGCATATCTGTTGCGGCTCATCGAGGATTATCTACGCTCTCGAAGCCTGATTTATGACACGAGGGACGGAACGCGGACGATGGAAGTCACTTCTGGTGCCACACAAGGTTCAATACTCGGCCCGGATCTCTGGAACGTTGCCTATGACAGCCTCCTGAGGTCCGAGATGCCTGAGGAAACCACTTTGGTTGGGTACGCCCAGGGCCGGATTTACGTTTTCTTCGCCCATGGGCATATAAAAATCTGCCGCCCCTTCACCCCCCCCCCCCCCCCCCACCGGCTCCCTTTGTACCCTCCAAGGAGCCACATTGCGGCGACATTGCTTTTTTTAAAGAAGGAATCCAACTTTAAAGTTTGGACATGCACTTCATTTTGTTTATTCTTCTTCACTTCAGCTAATTTCCGGTATTCCGCGCCACTAAGTCTTTTTGCCCATCCATTAGGCCTATGTTTTAAAAATATAACGAAAATTATTGCGTATATCAAATTCAAATGAAATCTCACACGAAACACATAGCATTAAGAGTTATAAGCAAATCAACAACACACAGTCGCACACGCACTACTGCATAACAAGCAAGCCGCAAGCGTACTCGTACAGGCTGTCAGTTGTAATGTGACATAACAACGCCACACAACACTGACGAATGACGTTTGTACACTGACCGCCCAAGCGGAAGCGAAATGGCGACTTGGCGGTATGGCTGATGACCGGTGGGGCATACAGGAGACATTCGGAGCAAACTATGACGTCATTGAATTAGTTCCTTGAGTTATCGCTACGAATACGCTTGATTTCAGAGTTGTCGTCTGCAACAACTGAATAATATTGTTTACACTAGGCCTAACCTCTATAGGATTAGATGATGATGAATGGAAATGGATAAATTCTATCATGGTCCTCTTTTTAAGGAGAATTTGAAAACTTTTTTACAAAATAAAAATGTTTATTTTTGTTATAGGTACAGTATTTTTTGTTAATCTTACACATGAATACCGGTATATTTATTAGTAAATAAAATGCTTTTGAGATTTTTAGGCTTAGGTTTTACTTATTTTGTCATCTTTATCAAGATATTACTACACTAACAACGATTCCTCAATTCAATACTCAAAAACAAAGAAAAAAAGAGGGCAAGCGAGACTAGCCGAGTAGCGGCAAAATATAGAAACTTTAATGTTATGACGTCAGCATCATAGCCGTCACACAGTGAAGCGACGTCATTAAGCTGCTCCGAATGTCTCCCGTGTGCCCCACCGGGCTGACGACGGCGAGGAATACGAATACGGCTCCCCCCTCCCACACGGCGTCCCGCCACTCGCCGCTAGCACATCGTCTGCTGCACGCAAATAAATAGACGCTCGTCCACGCTTCCGCGCAGACTGCAGTCTGCCCTTTGCCGCCTCATCACGATACGGCTATGTGGCCTGCGACCATGCGATGACAACGCGCCGTGCATACAGATATAAATTTTAATTTCTCCAAAATTTTGCCGCCCTTGAAATTTGCCGCCCTGGGCATGTGCCCATGTTGCCCATGCGGTAAATCCGGCCCTGGGTACGCCGATGACGTCGCAGCTCTCATTGCTGCACGCAACGTTGAGCTGGCCCAACTGAAGTTGAACCGAGTTATGCGGGTGGTCAACAACTGGATGTCCGATCACGGTCTCTCACTTGCTCTCAGTAAGACGGAGATCGTGATTCTCACGAAGAAGAGGATCGACACCGTCGTCCCGTTTCGAGTGGGAAGGGAGGTGGTCACATCAACTCGTGCCGCCAAATACCTCGGGGTTATGGTGGACACCAAGTTAAGCTGGAGGGATCAGATCTTCCGTACGGCGGACAAGGCCGCTAAGGTAGTGACTTACCTTAGTAGGCTGATGGCCAATGTCGGGGGTCCCCGATCCAGCAGAAGACGTCTGTTGATGTCCGCGGTCCAGTCCGTGCTTCTTTACGGGGCAGAGGTGTGGGCAGGCGCTCTAGATAAGGAGTGCTACAGGTTGCGACTCGCCCGGGTTCAGCGTCAAGCTGCGCTCCGGGTGTGTTCCGCCTACCGGACAGTGTCCGAGCCTGCCGTCCTGGCGGTCGCCGGAGTCATCCCTGTCAAGCTCTTGGCAGGGGAGAGGAAAGCGATTTATCAGAGACAAGGCGAGATCGGCAAGGACACGGCAAGAACAGAAGAGCGCTCCCGAACCTTCCAGCAGTGGCAACACAGCTGGGAGCACGACACCCGAGGACGATGGACTGCGCGACTTATCAAGCAGGACCAACCATGGGTGGAACGGCGGCATGGGGAGGTGGACTACTACCTGACCCAATTTTTGACAGGTCACGGCTATTTTCGGTCGTACCTGAACCGGATGGGAAAGACCGGTTCACCGGACTGCGTTTATTGCCCGGGTGTTCCCGACGATGCGGAACACACATTCTTCCGCTGTCCCCGTTGGGAAGGGCCCCGCCTGGAGACCACACAAATCTTTGGTGCATTTTCGGTGGACTCGGTCTGCCAAAAGATTTTGGAGGATGAGGGCAACTGGGATTGTTTGTCACAGTTCGTCCGGGGCATCCTCCTGGAAAAGAAAACCGATCTGGACCGCGAAGTGGCCCAGATCCCTTGATCGAGCGGCTGGATAAGGAGCGAGCCCCACGGGAGTAAGCCAAATTTAGGCCTAGCCTGACGTAATGTGACAAACAATTCCAGGTTAGATTCCTAAAGAGTAGAGGAGGTTTTTTAGTGGGTAAACCCGTTTTTAGGGGAGCCCCACACTACAGGCTGGCCACCTGTGTGCGTAATGCATTATTCCGCCTCTCCCTCAAAAAAAAAAAAAAAAAAAAAAAAAAAAAAAAAAAATTGTATTTTGTTGTGTTTGCTGATGTGATAGACTGAAGATTAAAAATGGACATTTCCACCTTGTTTATGAATTATTATATTAATTGTACTGCATTATTGTAATTGGGTTTACAACCTGTTATAATGCATGTAAATAAATAAATAAATACATAAATAAATCAATTAAACTCCATATCTTAGTTATTTAAGCTTACAGTACGAATTTAACTTCAGTATTAAACATTATGTCTTCCAATTTTGTATATCCTTGTTTCACTAGGTGATGAAAAAATAAAACAGTCCTAATGGTTTTTAGATCTATAATTAAAAATACTGTAAAAAATTACTCTAGTTATTATTATTCAGATATGATGCAAAGGGCTTACCGTACCACATTTATAGCAATCCTGAATATTACAGTGTAAGATTATATAGACTGTCTAATTGAATCTATTGCAGTTTACGAATTTTCTTAGTTTGGTAAAACTTCTACTCAAGAATTTTTTGTAACGGACATGATTTTTACAAGGTTAATTCCCTCAATCAGGCTTTTATAAAACTGGTTTAATTTTGCATACAATATGACTTCAATAGGTACTATATTGTTTTATAACGTCTGAATTGGCCCTTGCGCCGTCAATACATTGACCGCAGGCGAACATTTTTATCAGCTCCACCAATTTTGATGCGAGGTTGTTGTACACACCCAAAGTTTTTCTGAAACTATACAGTTATGGTGGAATACAAAGTTCTATCCCAAAATAAATAGAATTTCAAAAAGAGTAAAAATGTATTTAATGACAAAACGCGATGAAGATAAAAAATTTTATTAATTTTTTTAGTTGCATGTCACTGTCACTGTCATGGTGCTCTGGGGCTTCTTCCCCAGACGTTCATTCAACATCTGAAAAATATTTATTGACTGTCGGGGGATTAGTCTTGACTTCACGGTTTGTGCTCTCTTTTGTTTGGAATAATCGCGTGTTTGAATTTGAGATCAAATTCGGCGCTGCTTGTCTTCGTGGAATTCCTACGGTGGGTCGTCCAGTATGGCGGCCGGTCTCGGACGCCAAAACTCAGGCAGGTCCCTCCTTCCGGTGGGAAACCAGATTCGCTGGCTTTCTGGAAGAGATTTGTGGCACAGTGGAAAGCAAATTGTCCGAGTGTCGGGACGCGCAGCGAGCTCCTGAACGTTGCGTTTCGCACAAACCAGGGCTGCCTCTTCAACCGTAGGAGGGCTTTTTCCTGCACACTCTCCATCTCCTCCTGTTTGTCCTACTGGCAAGTGCCCACCACGCTGTTGAGGCGTACATGAGCACAGAATGCACAATCATGAGGAAAAACATGAGCTTGACCCACACGGGGAGCACGCTCCTCGCGTAGATCAGAGGGCCCAGGAGTACCAGGATCTTGTTGGCTTCGTTGACTTTATTTTTGACATCTCATCCGAAGTTTATAAGGTGACCTATAAAAATGTAAAATAAGCCAGAGGAAAATATATGTAATTTTAGTTGTAGTCACTCTGTATTGCAAATTACCATGCACCTGTATTTGTACACTGTACGCTCATATAGGTTTTGTGCAATAAAGTTTCTTGATTTTTGATTCGTCCAGTGTGACCCCGAGGTACTTGAGAGAACTTTTCCAGGGAATAGGTTCTCCATTCAATTCCACCGGGGCCGGCCGGGCTCGCGGCATCCCGCATCGTTTCCTAAAACAAATTGCATCGCTTTTGTTGGCGTTCACATTGGTCTTCCATTTCTCAAGCCAAGGAGAAAGCACGTCCGTTTGTCGCTGCGGTGCACGCTTGCGCTGGAGCATGGTATCGTCGGCATACAGTGACAAAGTCACCCCTGCAACAGTTGGCATGTCATTTGCATAGAACGAATGTAGAACGAATAAGCATAAACGAATGTATTCACAAATTAGGTGAATGGTTTAGGAAAAATGGTTTAAAATTAAATGAAAATAAGACAAAAATAATTAAATTTAAAAATCGTAATTCATTTAATCTAAATTTAAATCCAAATGAAAAAACCTTTTGCAAATTCTTAGGTATTAATATAGACAATAGATTGGATTTTTCTGCTCAAACAGATGAATTAAGTAAAAAATTGAATTCGTCTTGTTTTGCTTTAAAGATTTTATCTAAATCCATTAATACTAGCATCTTAAGAATGGTTTATTTTGTAACTATTGAATGCAGATTAACATATGGCTTAACAATTTGGGGAATCACCAAATTAGTAAATTTTAATAGAATATTTCGTGCCCAGAAAAGACCTATAAGAATAATCAATAATGCGGCTTTTGATGAACCCTGCCAGCAAATTTTCAAAGACTTAAGGGTAATGACTTTGCCTTGTCTTTACATATATGAACTTTGCAAATTTTACATTAAGAATAAAGAAATTTTTAGAAATATGATTAATGTTCCACACTCGTACGACACCAGACATAACTTTATTACATATCCCTCACATTCAACTACTAAATTTGAAAAGTCCACTAATTATATGGTGTGTAAAGTTGTCAATAAGATTCTCATGTTAGATAAAAACACTATTTTTAATAGGCTTTTCTTAAAAAAATTAAAAGACTACCTTATCTTACAAGCTTTCTACAACCTAGATGAATTTTTTGAAACAAAAAGCAAAATGTGATTTATGTGCTAAGAACCATTATTTTAATTTTTGTGACCATACTTATTATTCTGTTTGTTTTTGTATTAGTATCTACTCTAGTTATTAGACAAGTCTGTGACAATTCTCTATATGCATGATTGTATCTTGATGGAGAAATAAAGATTCTTATTCTTATTCTTTGTGAAAATGATACTGCAATGGTCCCATCAAGCTCCCCTGTGTGACCCTGGCCCCAACCGGTCGGACGGTGGACAGCCCCCATCAACAACAGTTCGAAAAGAGCGTTCTGCAAGGTATGAGCAAAGCAAATGGACATCTATGTCTGTCAGTGGCGTGTCTCGGAGCAGGCCTTCGTGCCACACCCTGTCAAAGGCTTTGCTGACGTCCAGGCAAACTGCGATGGTGGCGAGGTTGAGGTTGTGAGCGTCGACAAGTTTGTTGGCAACTTTCAATAACTGCAGGGTCGTTGAGTGTTCTTTGCGGAACCCGAAGTGTTCCGGCCGTATGTAGTCTTCCAAGAATGGGGATAGGCGGGAAAGAAGAAGTTTTTCGAACAGTTTCGAGGTAACAGAGAGAAGGGAGATTGGACGGTAGTTTTCAGGGTATAGGGCGGATTTTCCAGGTTTTTGGATTAGGATAATCTTGGCAGATTTCCACACAGCCGGAAAGTGTCGCAACCTGAAAACAGCATTGAACCCTGTCACACCATCTGCCTAGCACTCAGACTGGAGCTGTATTTGTCGAGTATCGACTGGCAAAAACTTTTCTACTTATTTTCATTTCATAACTTGAATAATGTTTTACTAAAGGAAACTGTTTGAACAAATGGAAGAACATATTTTGTTGTGTTCTTTGACATCTAATATAAATGAAAAATAGTAGTTTTAACTAAAAATCACATGTCGGTGAACGAGTTAGAAAAAATTAACATAAGAAATTATTCAGTCATTTCACAATATTCTCGTAGAACTACATCTGGCGGGGGAAGGGGGGGGGGTTATGATATTATCAAAAGGGGAGATAAAGGCAAAGCAAATGACTATGCCAGCTATTGATAATCTGTGTACAGATAAGTTATTTGAATGCACAGTAGCTAAATTTAAATTTAAGAGTTTAAGTTTCATTTTGGTGGGAATTTATAGGAAACCTCAACTTAAAAATGGAGAATTTTTGGAAAGGCTAAATTTTTGGATGGAAGTTTTGGTTAACAAATAAAAACACCTGATTGTGGCAGGAGACTTAAATATAAATATTACAAAAAAATTATGTAAATCAAGGGAGCTCAGAAATATATTTCTCTAGCGATGAAACATATAATTGATTTTCCCATAAGATCAGGGTCATGCATTGATAACTTTTTAACAAATATTAATAAAATGAGACTAAAGTCACAGGACTTATAACAACGTTATCAGAGCATTGTGGGCAGTTGTTGGAGCTGCTTTGTTTTCAATCAGACTGTAGGAAAAGTTTGGCCTTTTCAGGAAGAAAATTTTCAACAGAAAATATTGAATTATGTAAACAATATTTAGAACACGAAAAAGTATGTGGTGAGTATGTGGGTTTGCCGCCACATGGGTGTTGTAAGCAAATATCAGTTACACCCTACCTAGTGAATGTACAAACCAAATTTTATCAAGTCATTCCAATAAATAAGCGAGATACAGGGGTTCGTTGATTTCCCATATGATTATAACATTGGAAACCTTTTTTTAGCTTTTCTCCATAACCTGTTAAACCAAGTAAAAAAATTCAAAATACTAAATTGTTTGTTTTTTCAAGGTGTTTTTAATTGTTTTAGTTGAAATTGTTTAATTTTAAAAATTAAGGTCCAAAAATGCCAAAAACCCATTTTTGACCAATTTGAAACCCCATAAAACCCCATTCTAATAACCTCGTTCGCAAACTCATAATAGTCCTGGTCTTACACCTTCATCCCAAATTCCATCAAAGGTCCCCTTCAAACGTTATCAGTACCACGGACACACACACACACACACACACACACACACACACACACACACACACACACATATATATATGAAAATGAACGAATGGTGTTTTTGGCTTCTAGGGACCTCAAAATGAAAAAGTAAAGTGGTCCCGGTCTTAGGTCTTACCATGGCTACTACCATAGGGGCCGTCCATAAATTACGTCATCACTTTTTGGACCCCCCCCTCCCTAAAATCATCCTACCATCATAATTTGTCTGACACCCCCCCCCCTCTCGGAAAAAATTACGTCATTTTTAACAAACCTCCGTTTTAACAAAAAAAATAATCCATTTCAAACGCTACATGATAAACTAAAATACCCCCCGTCGCAGCAGACCTGCGTACTCAGCGAATTTCCAAATTAGTAATACTAATTTTGGCCAGATAAACCTGTAAACAAAATATCATCACATGCCCATAAATAGGGAAATAAATGTCTATTCTCCTTATGATAAAAATATAGGGAAAGAGTATGCAGGTATGCTGCCATGGGGAACACTAAAAGTAGGTTTATAGCTTAAAAATATAAATATATTTCGACCATATGAAGCCTTATACTTTGTTTCTTCAATATCTGTCTATAATTAAAAGAGTTTGCCTATTCTCCATATGATTAACATGGGAAAAGAGTATGCAGGTTTGCTGCCATGATAAGTACAAAAATGAAGTTTTTTTACATAAATGGTTGAATTTCAACCAAATGAAGCTAAATACCAAGTTTCATCCAAAAATATTGGTTAATAATTGAAATAATAACACATCCTTATTCTCCATAAGATTAACATTGGAGCCCCAAAATACAATGTACTGTCTTTAGAATTTTTAATATCTCGGTAACCAATGGAGATAGAGCAAAGCTTCAAAATACTAAATTGTGTGTTTTTTTGAGCTAAATCCAATGGTCAAAATATAAATTAAAAATTTTTAAAAATGACATATGAAAAATGCAAAAAACCCATTTTTGGGGTACAAAACCCCCCAAAACTACCCCTTCCGGTACGGCGATATGTCTGGTTTACGAACTCATCGGAATAAATGTACTATTACACCTCTCTACCAAATTTGGTGTCGATCGAACCACTTTTACGAGAGTTATCGTGTCTAGGGACACACATATATATATACATATATAAATATATACATATATATATATATATATATATATATATATATATATATATATATATATATAAATTTTAATGACTATTATTTTTGGTCTCTGGGCACCTCAAAACGAAAAAGTAACATGGTCCCGGGCTTAGGTCTTACCATGAGACCTACGGTAATAGCTTATTCCCTATGGGAAATTCGCTAAAAATTGACCAATCAAATCTGAAATTATTACCTTAAAAAATAAAGCCAAAATGAGTAGTGGGGAATGGCTACAGTTGGCCCAGGTCAAGGTCAGGCGGTTGTAAGTGTTGTAGGGGTAGTAGTGGCTGGGGTTTTTTTGACAGTGATGGGTGGGTTTTGGAAGTGGGTCAAGGTCATCCGGAGGGGTTTTTAAAAAAGGTGAGCCCCGAGGGGTTAGATTGAAGGTGGGTAAAAATTTATTTAATTAAAGAAAAGTAGTGGTTTTATTTGAGGAAGCGTTGGAGTGTTGTTTACTGGTGATGGAGTGGTAGATGCCAAAGGTGATAGCGATGAGAAGATAAAAACATACTATCCACAGTACGCATTTGAATAGTCGTAAAAGCTGAATCATTTCTTGTTGATTCTTTGTTTCTAATTGTAGTCTGTTGATTTCGAGTTTGAGTTTATCCTCTTCCAATTGTGACGTAAATGAAAAATCATCCATCATCTTCGTGTATTAAATGTATGCAGGTATAAATGGGAGCGGTGTTGATGGTGAGAAAGTTGGCGATGAAATGAGAAACAGAGATAGGGACAGGTTATATATTACTGTAAAAATAGTGGGGGGTAAAGAAAATAATTGTAGCCGACTAAACATCATTATTAGCTGTGTCGGGTGTTGCAGCTTTGGAAGATGGAAGACTATTGTCTGGCAGCTGTAAAACTTCGACGTCTTCGCTTTCCATGTTTTCGTAATCAGAAGAATTGTAGGAAACTTCCACAGTGATAGTAATGGTGTTATTTGGAGTGTTTATTAGATCACTTAAAATTTGAAAAATATTTTGTAAGTCTTCCTGTGATTGAATAAGAAAAGTACATTTACTTGTTGTTAAAGGAGAGGAGCTCATTGTTCGGAAGTTGGCAAACAAATGGTGAGCGATGGTCAGAGGGTCGCTTATATGTGGGCAAAGGTAGTGGAGGGGGAAGTAGAGGGGTGGGGGTGGTAGAGTGGTGGGGGAAGGATGATATAATCATATGCGAACCGGCGGCCAGAGCATTTTGCCGCAAAATCCTATTTGGGTAGGTTATGGGTGGTGTGTAGAAATAAGTATTAGCTGTAATATAAATTAGAAAAACTAATAATTTTTATAAATTAAATATTAAATTTATATTTAACCAGAGCTTGCATTTCTTGT
Source organism: Neoaliturus tenellus (assembly GCA_030545055.2). NCBI lineage: Eukaryota > Metazoa > Arthropoda > Insecta > Hemiptera > Cicadellidae > Neoaliturus > Neoaliturus tenellus. The sequence continues at coordinate 188,361,442 of CM061532.1, read as the reverse complement.
TCCTCGTTGTTTAATTCAACAATTTTAACACCATTAGTTGTTTGTTCCTCTTCCTCTGCACTTTGCGACGATGAAGACATGGAGGTGGCAGAAGAAGATGATGAGGATGAAAATATTTTGGTAGGATTGACGTATTGCACTGTGATGTTGATCCATCTTAAAGGATAGTTATCAATGAGTGTGAGTAAGTTTTGGAATAGGGTTTCCATCTCTTCTCTGTCGGTAACTAAATGTTGAAAGGAAATGAATTTATCATCCATGTTGTTGTCAAGGCGAGTAATGAAATAAGAATGAGAAGCGTATCGAATGATCCGTAGAATATATGTTGTAAAAAATAAGTGGTGGGGGTAATCTCAAGGTCAATCAAATGGAGTTTTAAAAAAGGGCTGCAGTCAGTGACTACAGCTATATATCTGAAGCTTCAACAGGATCAGTAGACCAATCAGATCTGTACTTGCACGCATTTATGATGCATGTACAAAAGTCGTCTTTATAACATGCATTACACTCTCGGCAATTAACAATTTTTTCTGGATGAAATTTGATACATCTCTGGGGACAGCAAGTGTGGAAGTATCTTGATTTATAAATCTTGAAGGTTCGCAATTCTGGTGGTGGTAGTTGTTTTGTCTTGCATTTGCAGTAACAAGATCCGAAGAATTCACATTTTCTACAAGCTAATCCGTCTACCATCCATCTTCCTATATCGGTACATTTTTGTTCACAACAATAGCGTGGTTTGTATTTGTCTTTCTTGTTTTCCATGTTGACGCTTCTAAGTTTAGCCAAGAAATGAAGGTGTATAGTGTAGGATAGTGTGTTTTATAGACTAGAAAAAGTGGTGGGGGGTAATCTCAAGGTCATCCAAATGGAGTTTTAAAAAAGAACATTTTACAAGTGTAAGATGTATTTATTTAAGATAGTGAGTTTTCATTCTCTTTTTCTTTCTTTATATCTTGTTTGTATTTTTCTTCTTTAGCCATAGCAATGAGATCTTCAGTGGATAGTGGATGTACTTCAGGAAATTTTAGAATTAATTTTGGTTGGAATCCTTCTTTAGTCAATACTTGAAGATCGGACGTCATTTGTTCTACACTTTGATAGTCTTTTCCGTAGATCTTTCCATTGAATTCAATCATCATTCTGTACAACATGGTAGTGGTAGTTGTTTTCGCTGCGTCAGTTGGGAAGCAAATGATGATTCTATTTAGGTTATGCGTTCCTTTTATAGATGCCACAGCGACCACTTAATATTATTCAACATCAGTAATATTTCTGGAACTTAACATTACTTTGAGTAGATGGTGTTGTAGTTGAAGGTTGTGTGGAAACAAATACTTCTTCATTGCAGAATTTTTGTTTAGGAAACATCCTCATGTTGTTAGCGTAAACATCAATATTTAAACGATAACCACCGGCAAGTAACACTCGCAATTCATTAGTAAAATCGTCAAGTTCTTCAAAAGTTGTGATGGTGGTAGTATCATATGATGCACACTTAACCTTAAGAGACATGTTGTTATTTGTAATAACTGGAGAGCCAACAGAGATGTGTACAGCACGAAAGGTAGTCGTAGACTGATGAGATCCTCAAGAAAATTACGGCAATTATATACCCTCAAAACTAGGTCAAGGTCACCCAAATGTGTTTTTAAAAAAGCAACATATCGATAGTGCAGAAACACTATCGATATGTTGCCTTTTTCATTTTTATTTTTTATTTATTTATAATCAGTTACATACATGTACAACATATATAAACTACAGATTAGTTGCTAGTAGGCATAACATGAAGTGTAAGTTCAGTAGAGTTGCTTCCGCTAGGACCGTGAGCTGCTAAGTAGAGTGCGCCGGGGTGAATCAGTCGTAAATCTTCATTCTGCAGCAGTTGAACGAAGCGTTTGGGAAGAAATACTTGAAATTTTGGTTCATCACCAGGTGTGTAGGGTGCTTCACTTAATGTACAATTGATAGCGTCTCCAATTGATGTTTCCATTTTCTTAATAGTGTGAATAATATAATGTTTCTCTTCCTTCAATTCTGAACATTTTTTTGTCGGTAGTATAGTAGATTTAGAATGTTTGTTGAATTGATCAACAAGCGATTGTAGAAAATTTTGTGACGCCATTATCTTCTTCTTGCTATTGTTCGTCTTCTTCTTCTTGTGTTTGCGCGTCAGAGGTGTTGACTCCCCGGAGGTTCGAGTAATACTGATGCATTGTCATAGTGCCGTTCTCGCTTTTATACCCTTCGTTTCCCCCACCACTTTGCTGGAGATAGACATTTAAACGATATGCGTTTTTTAAAGCACATTGAGACTGTTGATGTTTAAAGTTTTTAGATGAAATACAGATGTTATCAAAGTAGCAATAAAAATCTTTCTCCATTTGCACATTTATTACTTCATGGTTTGTATATGTTTGTATCCAATTTGCTTTTTCCAATCCTCTTGTAAAAATAGTTTTGAACTTTTTGCAGAAATGATTCATAATGTGTGGCATCATATTGTAGGTTATAAAACCTTCATCCCATCTTAGATTATGAAAATGTTTAATCAACCATTTGTTTGTTACTTTAGCTTTGGTTGTTAATCTGTTGAATGGTAAAGGAGGCATAAATAAAAAGTGATAAACAACAGATGTTATCATATCTAGTACCACTAACTCTTTAATTATAAAATTTCCATCATTACCACGGAATGCTTGAAACTCTATGATACCTTGCTTTACTTCCATTAATTCTATCTTCTTAGAGAATGAAACTTGTTTATCCATGATGACGTTCAGTAGGCAACTGTCATGTTAATCCAGATTGACAACCTTTTATACCCCCAATATTCTTCTTCTTACTTACAATATTCTTTATTTGTTTAATTTGTTGCCGATTGTTGATTGTTGAAACATGATTCGTTTTCCTTGGCTTCTTGCTTTTCTTCATCTAAATTAAAGTTGGTTTGATAGTGGTGTAACTGTCTCCACATATCTACTTCATGCGGTATCCTATTGAAGATTGAAGTATCTACTGGACCATATAGAATTGGAACATATGGTTGTTTATCCAATGCATCAATTAAATAGTCTTTGATAATTGCACTTGAGAATATTAGCTGTTTTAAATATCTTGTTATATGACCAGTAGCACAAGTTAAAGTGTAAAACTCTTCTTTAGTCAAATGTATTTTTATATTATATTTAGTTAAATCTCTAAATCGAACTAGTTGTTGACCACGTTGTTTAACAATATCGATTTCAATATTTGATTCCAACAAACCTAGTTTTGTTTTTCTTCCAAATGTATTGTTACTCAGATAACATTCCAAAAGATGTATATGTTTCATAAAAGATTCCCAAGAAGTTTCAGTGAAGGTTACCATTTTAGATCCATGATTTAAAATAACAGTAGTAGAGTAATCCAATGATTTCATCACTCCAGCAGATACAGTCTTTGTCATACAAGAAGAAATAGGATAAAATATTCGAAGAAATACTTCCGTTAAGATGTTGGTGGAAATGTTATCTTCAATTTTTCTTTTCTTTGTTTCTTTTTCAACTTCCTCTTCTTCTGTCTTCTTATGTTTAAACTTGAGGAACTCATCCATTTCCTGTTCAACTTGTCTTTCTATATCCAAACTATTGTCAGCCATAAAAGGTGTAGTTTCTTCATTAGCACTTGATGTAGTAGAACTCATCTTGCGGACGATGTTACCCATACGACAATCAAAGATGAAATGAATTTCCAGCTCTTTTTTCTCACTTTTATACTCGCAGATGACCTAGATATTGTTGATTTTTTGTAAAAACCTTACAAATCGTGCAGATGTTGTATTAATCCTTCTTAAAGTACATTCTTCACGATTCCTGTTAGCGGTGTGTAAGTAACTATTTTGTCATGTAGAATTAAACAGTATGCTGAAGTTCCATCTGGTATTTTATCTTCAAATTCCATTTCAACTTTTATATCTACACTTGAAGATTTTACAGGTTCATTTTGTTTTGAACAATCGATTACAACAATTGGAGCTTTTGAATAAAATTGTTCTGGTGATAAAAGTGGTGTATTCGTCTTACCATAATATGACGATTGAAATCTTGCATACATGTCATATAGAATGGAATAACGTTTCTTTTCAAATGAAACATTTAAACTGTCATATGGAAAGAACTGAGAGTTTAAACAAACTTTGCAATTCTTTATCTTGCAATGGTCAAATTGACCAGCGTGCGCAGTTATAACATCTTTTCGTTTAGTCTGAAAACCGACTATTATGTACCTTGCCCGTTCTAAATAAGTAGAGGTTTTAACAGTCCATGTTTGTCTTTCTGTTTGAGGCAATATGGGGTATTCATGAAATTCCCAACTCCTAAATGGTATTACAATATCACGGTCAGATTTTAACTTTTTCAATAATAATACTCGATGTTCATCTGCCAATCTGACATGAGGTACTCTCCATACAACTTTATCTAATTGAAGTTGCCATTCCAAATCGGCATCTTTAGTTCCACTTGGCGCTTGTATTACATCCTTATTTGTTGAAGATCTGAGCAGTACCAGTTCTTGCTTTACGTTTATTATTATTCTCTTGTAATCTTCTGCAAATCCCAAAAGCAATCGTAAAGGTACATTAAAATCAAAGTAACCTTTTGAATTAGGAGTAATAGTGTCTTTATCAGGAGTCACCCATCCAGCTGAGATTAAAGAATTCTTTTCATGGGGTGTTATTGAAGTCAATCCTTTTAAAGTTGTTGATATACCAACTTTTTTTGTTGAATCAACTGTTACTCCAGATATCTCATATCTAATTTAATCAAACAGATATGCCATAGGGTTATTTATAAAAGGAACAGTTGAACCAGATTTTCCATCCAATGTTGTTACTCTTCCTTCGATATATAAATAACTTTCACATGGTAATGTGTAGATATCTTGTTGTTGAATGGGAATCCTTATTTCATCATTATTATTTAATTTTGATGAAGTGTAAGGGTTGTGAGTGTGATATTCCTTCTCCCATAGGGTTTCGTCGAATGTCGGTCCTTGCGCTATATCCAGTATATCCATGGTTGGCAAGTTTTAGTCCGATCTTTTGTAGGAAGCGTATGTTGTCCGGTGTTAACTCGTCGAATGTTGAGGAGCTACTGAGCTCCCGACTCTTCCGTTGTGGTTTAAATGATAATCCCATGTTGACTTTATGTTGCTGCTCTGATATGTAACCGTATAGTTATTGTTTCTCCTCTAAAGTCAACACTAATGCCGTCTTGATCCAATATGTTCAGTACGATGTCTGAAATGAAACTGGTGTTTAACGGTAGGTATATCAGGTTTTGTGGCTTCTCAACTATTTTAAAACCAGGAGCTACTGTTGGGTAAAATGTGTGTAATATATGTTGATTTACTCCATCTCTATATGATCCGTGTATAATATTACATGTTACATCAATACTGTTCACCTTTAATATTGTTACTGTTGTATCGCCAGTATAATCATTTCCAGGAGCTAAAATTCCTTTCTTTTTTGAAAATCCGAGCAAATTGCCGATTGAGTGGTCTAAGCTAAAATCTATATAATACTTTGAAGTTATTTCCGCTTTTAATGTATTATTATTACCTTTTATAGAAATATTTTCTTCTCCAAGTTTCTTTTGTAATACTTGGTTTATATCGTCTATTTCATATGCTCCTGTAGATAATGGAATTATTTTTAATTGTGAATAATTTCCTTTTTCATCTTTACTTTCATAATAATATAGTAAATTATTTTTTCCTTCTGTAACATTGGGAATTGAATTGTATGTAGTCAAATCCAATAATGCTGCTTCCCATAGTTTGTCCGTAGATAAACGTAACGCTGGGAAAAGTGTACTTTTCAATGTTGATGAATTTCCACTCAGCGACACTGTATACGATGACATCTTAAAGCTGACTGACGCTCTTCACTAAGAACTCCAAACATAAATGTCCGCATATTTCCGTATTGCTAGGTTGCTCTCTTTTGTAGTTGTAGAATATATTATTGCAGTTCCGAAAATAATGTTGAAGTTCTTTTGGTGGCGGTAAATTTCCAAAACTATCAAAGTAGTAAACATTTTCTCCAAGTTTTTTATAACATACCCAATGAGTACCTGGTCCATAATTAGAGTCTAAATTTACTATTCCAGTTTCATTTTTCCACACTCTATTTGGTAATGTATCTTTCATAAAAACTCCTCTGAAGAATGGTATTCTTAAACATTTCACATATTTTGACAATTGATAGTTTGTTAATGCTTCATTTGGGATTATCAATTTATTCTTCTCATTTAATACACACGGTATGGTCTTAAGTAAAGACCCGATCCGTTTTTTACCATTGACCATATGGATGTTTTCTTGACTTTCCTTTTAGGGTTAGTGCGACGTCTTCTTTTAATGTTCCCGCCTCTTTTTGCAGCTTCTTTTTTACTAGGTTTTCTCCCGCGTCGTCTTCCACCACCAAACTTAGCTTTCGTCTTCATGGCTGTTGTCACTGCCCAAGCTGCTGCTTTTTCTGCAATACTGGCGTCACTTGATTTAACTCTTTGCCAAGCTTTTTCCGCTAGCACTCTATCTGCTATCGATCTATTTTTTGAATCTGCAAACTTGGAATACGCTATATCGTGTTCTTTGCAGGCTTGATCCAATTTATTAATTCCAGGATCTCCTCTTGCTAAACGTTTTGCCAACTTAGTTCCAGGTCCACAATATTGATAACCTCCGGGCAGATGAAATTCGTATGGTAGAGCGTCTATTGTTCTATTTAGAACAGCACCAACAGGAATCCGTCTGAGCAGGGATAACGCAGCTGATGTAATACCACGTCCTTTCTTGCCGCTGTCTTGACGAAGACTGAGCGGTGCGGTCTTCATTATGTCGTTTTATATAACCAGCGTGTTTACTCCACGAGCTGCTTTACATAAATGAATA
>CM061532.1:188206746-188354400 GCA_030545055.2 Neoaliturus tenellus | reverse complement strand
TGACCTTGTTCCATATAAACTTGCTCAAACAGACATCTTTGAAAAAACTTATACAAAGTAGCGGATTTAGATCAAACATCATTGGTTTATCAAGCCTGTTGAAGAATATATTGAAAATGGGTGTTTAAAAGCCAAATCTACTACATGATTGATAAACCGGATGTATATGACGTCATTTTCCCCCACCCTTCAACCTCGGGTATAAAGGGACCCGGTTGAGCGCGCTGCTCATTATTGCGTGGACATTTACCGAGTGCACACTCAAAGCCAAACTGTAAAAATGGCCCTTTGCGATATTTGTGATGAGATTTTCCAAGACGAAGATTTTTGTTTTACACCGAGAATTGCATCATGAAGAGGACAGAAAAGAAGAGATTGTAGTAAGTGAAGAAGACTTAGATGCGATTGATCGGTTATTGGAAAACTACCAGAAGCAGATGGACGACTGGGATAGCTATCTACAGCTATACCGAGAATTGCATCATGAAGAGGACAAAAAAGAAGAGATTGTAGTAAGTGAAGAAGACTTGGATGCGATTGATCGGTTTTTGGAAAACCCTCAGAAGCAGATGACGACTGGGCTAGCTATCGACAGTTAATGCAAAGAAGAAGACCAAGTGTTATTCAATTTGCTGGAGCTGGACCATCTACAGCTGGAGGATTTATTCAAGAAGAGAAAATGGAAGAAGAAGATACGGAATAAGAAGTGGAAGATGTAAGCCAACTGCGTACCCAAGAAGAGGATATGGAAGATATAAGACAACTGCGCACCACAGCCTTGCCAGGACCAGTTGTAATTCATTTCAAAATTAATAACGTGCAATTAGAATTGGAAAATTTTATAACTCAAGCTAAAAAACTAGTTGTAAAAACATTGACGGAAGAATTGGCAAGATTGAACTTTATTAAATTTGGATTGGTGTTGGAGGCTATGTTTACTAATACTGATGGTGAAAATTCACCGAGAGCATTCATTGCTAAAACCGAACCCTTACAACCACATCTGATATCAGCGAAATTTTAGAAGAATGTTTGAATGAACTGCTAATGAAACTCCAAGAACATGAAGGAAGAGGATCTGGCTGGACGCTATCATCGATTGAAGGTATGGATGTGAGGATTCACAAGCATGGATATGGTATGAGAGGTAGCAGCTTTATCCCTCTACCAAAGGTTATCCGAGATACTAAATCATGTATCAATGTGGAAAATGAGGACAATGAATGTTTTCGGTATGCAATGTTAGCAAAATACGTGGGACATAATGCTATTAGACCTAGCATAACATACGAAGCTGTTCAACACCGCTATAACTTTCGAGGAATGTCGTATCCTGTGAGTCTTGATCAAATTACTAAATTTGAGAAACAAAATCCACGTGTTTCTGTTAACGTGTTCGGTTTAGATGATTCAAACAATGTGTATCCACTACGAGGAGAAAAAGTAGAGCAAAGTAACCATACTGATTTATTATTGATAACCAAAGGTGAGATTTCACATTTTGTTTATATTAAAAACTTTGAATCTTTGGTTGTACGACAAGTGTCAAAACAAAATCGTAAGATAACAATATGCAAGAGATGCTTTTGTTTTACATGCAAGGAATTCAAACGTGGAGGATTGAAATGGTTGTCAGAACACCAACGGCTTTGTAATAACAACTATGAAGTGAAGATTAGCCTGCCACCACCATCTAGAGCATGTGTCCAGTTCAATAAGACAGTTCACCAATACAGGATTCCACTAGTTATCTACGCTGATTTCGAATCCACGTTAGTACCACAGGAGTTTCCGGATGGTGAGGTGACTAGAAGAACCAAATATCAATTGCATCAACCTAACAGTTTTTGCTTATTGGTGAAATCCACTTTACCTGAAGAACAGTTGCAAGAGTATGGCTTAACATCCACTCCTATACTCTACCGTGGGGAAGAAGCCGCTAAGTATTTTGTAGACCAGTTGTATGACATTGCTGGAAGGTGCAACGCTTATTCGGTAATGTTTTACCTATGGAACCTTTGAACCAAAATCAACAAGAAGAATACAATTTGGCAACAAGATGTTATTTATGCAAGAAGAGCTTTAGTGAAGAAAATCAAAAAGTAAGAGATCACGATCACCTGACAGGGTAATACAGAGGAGCTGCTTGTAATTCATGCAATATAAATTACAAACTGCGAAACTTTATTCCTGTCGTTTTACACAATCTTAGCGGCTACGACTCCCACTTCTTATCCCAGAGTTAGGAAGAGATGATGGAAGAATCGAAGTATAGCTGAAACATTGGAAAAGTACATCAGTTTCTCCAAAACAGTAGGTAAAATTAAACTTCGCTTCGTAGACTCTTATAGATTTATGTCATCTAGTTTGAGCAAATTGTCTGAGAACCTAAGAAGAGAAGATCTAAAAGAAACCAGCAAAATTGTACCTGAAGATAAATTGGACTTAGTAATGCGTAAAGGAGTGTTCCCCTATGATTACATAACTTCTGCAGAAAATTTTGAAGAAACCAGTCTGCCACCGATTGAAGCCTTCAATAGCAAGTTAAATGAAAGTGCAATCACCGTTGAAGACTACAATCATGATTGTAATGTTTGGAACCAACTAAACATTCAAACCTTAGGGGAATATTCCGACTTTTACATAAAATTGGACGTAACTCTGCTGTGCGATGTGATGGAAGAATTTCGAAACACCTGCTTCTCAACCTATGGACTGGACCCTCTACACTCGTACACATCTCCAGGATTAGCATGGCAAGCTATGCTAAAGTCAACCAACTGTCGATTGGAACTTCTAACAGATATTGATATGGTGCTCATGATAGAATCTGGTGTACGGGGTGGTTTGACACAAGCTGTAACACGTCATGTCAAAGCTAACAACAAGTACATCCCAGGCTTCGACGAGAGACAACCATCGGTCTACCTAGGCTACTTTGACGCAAACAACCTTTATGGTTGGGCAATGTCAAATCCGCTTCCCTACGCTGACTTCAAATGGATCGACCCGGCCACCATCGGTGACATCTCACAGATTCCAAAGAATGGTCCAAAAGGCTATATTTTGGACTGTGATTTCGAATATCCGGAGCACCTTCATGACCATCACTACGACTTGCCTCTCCTAGCCAAGACTGAAGTTTCACCGACAGGAAGATGGCCAAAATTGATGATGACGTTGGAGAATAAAGATCGGTATGTGGCTCACTACTGGGTAGTTCAACAAGCTCTTGAATTGGGTCTACGTATAGTGAGAATTCACAGAGCAATTGAATTCACCCAGTCTTGTTGGTTGAAACCATATATTGATTCCAACACTACAAGAAGAGCTGCAGCGACAACAGCATTTGAAAAGACTCCTACAAATTAACGAACAACGCCATCTTTGGGAAGACCTTGGAGAACAAGAGAAAACATAAAAATGTAAAACTAGTGAGTGATCCTAGGAAATTGGAAAAATTAGTTCAAAAACCAAATTTCGGAACATCCATGATTATAAACGAAAATCTAGTTGCTGTCAGTATGAAGAAAACAACAATAATAATAGATCGTCCGTTATACATCGGTATGTCGATTTTAGACATAAGTAAAACCCTGATGTATGATTTCCATTATAACAAAATGGTTAAACACTACGGAAGGGAAAACATTGGAGTGGCATACATGGATACGGATGCGTTTATCTACTGGATAAAGACTTTGGACATGTATGAAGACCTAAGAACTTTTCCATACAAAGAAGATTTCGACTTTTCTGACTATCCGAAGAACCACCCAAATTTTAAGGAAAGAAATAAAAAAGTAATCGGAAAATTTAAAGATGAAGCAAATGGAATGCCTTTAGAAGAAATAGTGGCGCTGATGGCAAAATTGTATTCATTTAAGATGTACCACGAGAACAACACACCGACAGTCAAGAAAGCAAAAGGAGTGAAGACATCTTATTTGAAAAAAAACACGTGACATTTGACCACTACAAGACTTGTTTGTTTGAAGATACTACAATATCAGCAACATTCAACAATATCCGAAGCTTCAAGCATCAAGTCTACAGTGTGACCGAAATTAAAAAAGCACTGTCAGCTCGGGATGATAAAAGACACATTATGCCGACAAAATTCACACTCTTCCTTTTGGCCATTACTCCCTAATCCCTATCAACTAGTAACCTATTCTTCGTCCTTCTACAACTTCGACCTTATTCCTTTCTCCATCCGTAAAAAATGGGGACCACGGCAAGTCCAACGCCGTGTTCCCCATTTTTTACACAAGTTTGGATGACCTTGACCTATATAAATGATGTGAATATTTAAAACAACATTCATTGTGATTATACATGTGACACAACAAACATTGAAACCTGCAATATGAGGGACTTGAAGCAACAAATTGTCAACGAACTTCATAAACCTGCAAGAAGAAAGTTTCCACGAAGAAATATTGTGATAAAAGGAATTAATGATTTATATCAAGCAGATTTAATTGAAATGATTCCTTATAGCGGTATAACAAAATAACAATTATAGCGGTATAAACAAAATAAAGGATATAAATACATATTGACTGTTATTAACTGTTTTCAAAAATGGCAGATGCTTTACCGCTAAAAGATAAAAGCGGCAAAAGTGTTACAAAAGCAATGGAAATAGCTATACAAAGAGACAAACATACTATTAAACATTTACAAACAGATGATGGAAAAGAATATTTTAATAAGGAATTTGCAAATTAATGAAAAAAACACAATATAAACCATTATTCAACCAATTCAGAGGTAAAAGCCTCAATAATTAAAGATTCAACAGAACTTTAAAATCGCAATGTATAAAATGTTTTCCAACAGAGGATCGCACGTATGGATTGATATGTTACCAAAACTTATAAACGATTATAATAACAAATTTCATAGAACTATCGGGATGAAACCAAACCAAGTAACTAGTAAAAATGAAAACCTTGTATTAAAACGTATAAAAATGAATACTAAACCAAAGTTGAAAAACCAAAGCCTAAAAGGTTTAATGTTGGTGATAAAGTGCGAATAAGCAAATACAAAGGTGTATTCAGTAAAAGATATCTTCCAAACTGCACAAATGAGGTATTTACTGTATTTAAGGTGCAACCTACAATACCAGAAATTTACATTTTAAAAGATAATAAAGGACAATTGCTGGAAGGAGGGTTTTATGGACATGAAATGTTAAAATCAACAATAGGTGATGTATATCTAGTCGAAAAGGTGTTGCAACGAAAAAAAAGATAAGGTTAAAGTACGATGGTTAGGATTTAATAAGACGGAAGATTCTTGGATACCTAAAAAGGATCTAATATAATGATAGAGCATCATTTTGGGTTGAACCATTACAAAGGATGGAGATAATACCGCAAAAAGACAATTTTACTATTAATAATATAGATGAACTCACAGTGGATGGTTCTCAATTCAATACTGGGAAACATGGTGTTTTGTTACCAAACACGGTGCGTTGTTTGGTTACCGGTCCTTCCAATTGTGGAAAAACAAATGTAGTATTCAATTTGATTACAAACCGTAAAGGATTGCGTTTTAATAATTTATATGTATTTTCAAAGTCACTACAACAACCAAAATATCAGTTATTGGAACAAATACTCAATAATGTGTCTGAAGTTAAATGTTTTAAATTTAACGCAAGCGAGAGTGTCATGCAACCGCAAGAGGCTAAACCATTCTCAGTATTTATATTCGACGATGTATCTTGTGAAAATCAAAATACAATAAGGAATTACTTCGCCATGGGTCGACATAACAACATAGATAGCATTTATATTGGTCAAACTTACAGCAAAATACCAAAACAGCTCATTAGAGACAATGCAAACATGTTGATTGTATTTAAACAGGATGAAACCAACCTAAAACACATATATTATGACCATGTAAGTGCAGATATGTCATTTGAACGATTTAAAGAGTTGTGTGGAAAGGCTTGGGCTGAAAAGTATGGGTTTTTAACAATTATAAAGGAACAACCATTAAACAATGGTCGATACAGGATAGGATTTGATAATTTATACTAATACACTGATCATGATGTAAAACATTCATTGTTGTACAACACGTCTTGCTACAAACATGGTTAACCAAGAAAATTTAATAAAGGAAATAAAATCACTTAGTGATTCTATTCGGGATAAAAACAGAGCATTAAAATTAGGTATTAGCGAAAGGGAGAAATTCCTTGAATCTACTTTTAAACCTATTACTGAACTCTTGAAACAATTAAACAAAAAAGTCGCTAAACCTGTATTGGAAGGAGATTCGATTGCACCTATCACAAAGTTTGAAAGAGAAGGTGTAAAATTTGAAGGTTTTAGTGATGAAGACCCGGAATCCTCTACATATAGTGGTTTTACCGGTGAAGAATCTGAAAGAGAGCTAGAATCACCAGGATATACTGGCGTAAGAGAATTATACGAAGGCAAACCTGAAAAAGGAGCTGAAGATGTATCAACTGCTAGTGAAGAGGAAAAAGGAGAAGGACCGTCAAACATAAGCTTGTTGGGTGAAAACATTCATAACAAAGGACCTTTAGGAAGAAAATACATGATAAAAATGTTAATTGGAACAATTCCTAATAAGAATTACCATAGTTATGGAGCGAGATTAACACAAGATGGTTTAATGGTAGGTAATAGCCCGGTAAACGTTGATGAATATGATAATATTATTGTTGGTAATCAAAGATATAAGGGCACAAAAGGATTATTTGAATTATTATTTGAAAATAAGCCTTCAGTATCATTAGTGAAAGAAAAAGACATGGAAGCATATAAAAAGATTTGGAACAGACAAATGCATATAGGAGTAAGTATTTACCTTACCAGCTTCCTTTTAGATCTAAGTCTTTAAAATATAAAGAATTTGTATCCAAGTTAATACCAACTAGAAGACAAACAATGCCGTTAACACAAAGAAAACCTGTAAAACGAATATTTATGGCATCCACTTTGGATGTAAGTGCTCAGGATCCAAGAAAAAGAAGTAAGTCTGTTACAGGTACAGGTTTAATGAAGAAACTATATAACACAAATGTGATTTATTACAATAATATCAATAAATTGGTGGATAGAATGAAACTAATACATGAAGCTAAAGAAGCGGGTCATACAGGATTGGAAAACGAATGGGTGGCTTTAGTGGATGAACTCCGAAACCGTGGGGTAATCTCATAAAAACGCGTTACTCCCTAGATTACTATTCAGTTGCACCATGAGTGTCGACAAGTTCGGACGTTACTCCTCGGATGGGTTATATTATGCGAATAGTTTAAAAAGAAATGCTGGTTTACCACAAACACCTGATGGAGATTATGATATTACTAATAAGAGGTTAAAAAACATAAAAGATCCCACGGATGAGAATGATGCAATAAATTTAAAAATATTAAAGGAAAAGATATCACCAACATTAAGACTACAAAATAACACATATGACGCAGAAAATCATAGAATTATCAACGTTGGTAAACCAAATCAAAACGGTGATGCAATAAACAGATGTTATTTGTCATCTGAACTAAAAAATACGTTAAAATTCAATGGAAAAACGTATAGTGCCAACAATAAACGTATATCCAACGTAGATGACCCTAAAGATGAAAAAGACAGCGTAAATACACGTTATTTACATTCTATAATACCTGAAAAGACAAAAGATGGCTTTTCATTTTATAAATTTGTTATTAACGATATAGGTTATCCAAAAAATGAAAATGATGCTGTAAATCTCAAATATATAAAAGATCATTGCGTCACACGTGATGTGGGTGTTATCGATTGTCTTGGTAATTGTTTGGCGAATGTAAAAGATGGTTCAGCACCATCAGATGGTGCAACAGTTGGTGAATGATGGAAACCTTAAAACAGGAAACAACCTCTTTTGTAAAACGAGATGAAGTATTATCGAAGCAAGGGGATGACTTTATTCAAGGTAATGAAAAGTTTCATTTATTGGCATACAAAAATGCTGCATGGGATTGCATGTATGGGAGGTTATCAAATGTGTCATGGGGTCATGCAGATAGAGACGCAGCTACTTTTGGACAAACAGGACATTTATATCCAAATAATTACAATGTTTTTTACATGTAACAATCACAAAATAATAAACTTTGCACAAGGAAGAGAAGCAAATGATGCTGCAACTGCAGGACAGACTATCACAACATCACAAATGGATAGTAAAGTGTATACTTGTAATAATAAACGTATAACAGACCTTAAAGACCCTGAACATGTGGATAATGCCGTCACTGTTAATTTTCTTATAAAAGTTTTAGGAAATGCATTATTTGATATATACAATCTTATTGCAACCCGTACACATCATAGTTGGTTGTCTGAATCCGAAAGAGGTAATTGGATTAAACGGGAAATTTTTAACAAATACTTTATTAACCCTAATACGCAAAAGTTTAGATCATCAGATTGGGGTGATATTGATATTTAATATAAGATCACAATAAACGACTTCATTTATGTCCAACTCGTCATAGAGGTAACACATAAGTTGTACATTTTGATTATAAAAGGACAATAATGACGTTCCAGTACATCAGTCCATATCGAGACACTGTAAGGAAAGGAGGTGGGATCACTTCCACAGCGGTTTCTCTGTTAAGTAAAGCTTTAAAACGACTTCCAGTAGGATCCATCGTAAATAGAGCAATAGACGCATTACTGTGAAGGAGAGATGTATTTAGGGATTTTTTATTAGATAAAAGACTATGAACATTGTGTACTTTAGTAGGAGGCCGCAACGGTCAGATGACTAGAGTCAAGGTCCCGCTGGATGGCAAGGCGCTTGTGGAGGTAAACACTGGGTTCGTCGAACTGAAGGTCAGAGGCGAGGTGCGATCTAATATATAGGTCAACTTGCTTGTAGTTGGGAGAGAGCGGTGCCTGGACCCGGGGTGGTCAGGTGAGTACCGTATTGGTTGATTTGGGAAAATAGGCCCTGGTAGTAGTTCTTGGGGTTTTCAAGTTAAAGAGTTAGTTAAAGTTGTTTTGGGATTGAGTCATTGAGTTTTATTGTAGTTGAGTTTTTTAAGGAAAGAGGGTTTAATTTCTGTAGATGATTTAAGAAGAAATAAGTTTGTTTGAGTTTAAATTAAAGTCTCAGTTGACCAGATTGCATAACCTCCAGAGCGGGTTTGCCGTCCAGAGTAAATGTTTTAAGAAAGAATATTATTGTTTTGTTTTGTTTGAGAAGACATTTTGTATAAGAAATTATTAGAGTCCAGTTTATGTTTTGTATTGTGCATAGATAGAGTTTCGATTTGATTAAAAGAAAGGTCCGCTCAAACACGTGTATCTGTTATTAAGTAGAAACCCACATTATCCCTGATTAACTTTAGAATCAATTAGCTACGCTCCCTAAAGTGGTAGACGGACCAAGTTTGGGGTTCGCTACAGGTGGTGGAGGCGCGGTGTCTTGTAATTTTTTTTTACAAGATTTCGATCCTAGTACCTCGGGGATAATTGGTTTTAGTTTTGTTTGTTTTGTCAAAATTTTGTTTTCCAAAACATTTAAGTGTTTAACCGTTCAATGAGGTCAGCGGTTGTGGGTTTCTGCTAGTATAGATGCTTAGGTTAGCGCTTTGTTTAGCAGTGTAATCCGAGGTGTTCAGTTGTACCTTGTTCTCGGTAGTGTCGCAAGACTGTGCGATATTGTTGAATAGACCATAACAAGTAGGCTTTCGTTAGGCAATACACGCTAGGCCAGCGTTCCAATGCCCTGAATGCTTTAAATTCCATTAGGGTAATCATTTTTCGTTTGCAGAGTTTTGCTAGGTTTTAAATTTCTATAGTAAGATGCGTTTTTGCAGTATATTAGATAATGGATTTAAGTTTAACAGATATTAAAAATTTAAATAAAGAAAAGGCTACTGAGTGGTTCCACAAGCTAAACTTGCCCATACCAAAAGGGGCGGATTTAGAATTCTTAAGATCTTCTCTAAGACTTATCAAATTAGGGGTACAGGCAGGAAAGGAAAACAAATTCTACGACGACATAGCGAATTGGAATCGACGGGCAAGTTTCATTCAAGAAAGCTTAGGCGGTACTAGTTCGCAACAAGACGGTGTTATTAATGAAAACAAAGACCACAAACCTGACTTAAAAGATATCGTTTACGCAAACGACCACGAGTACGAATATATCGACGATTTTTCTTCTGGGGTTTCAGAAAACGAGAATCAATCAGACAATCTAGACAATCAGGAAGATTTTCATCTGGAAAGCCACATCATGGATAACAATAGGCCCAAAGGCAAACTTCCTTTTTTTCATCCAGGTAGCTTTGCTGGACTTCAAACGGAGTCCGTAGTTTCGTTTCTAAAACGTTTTGAGAGGGCGGCAAATGTGAATGCTTGGGAAAACGAGAAACTTAAAACGTATTTTCCGATTTATTTGACGGATGCTGCCTTGGATATTTTTGAAAATTTAGAACGTAAAAATCCCGCAATAACCTGGGAACAGGTTAAAGAGGAATTTAAAAAGATTTTTTCCCCAGTCGAGTCAAAAGAAATCACTTTAGCGAAATTAAATACACGTGTACAGTTGCCGACGGAATCAGTCATTCAATATTTGGCGGACGTCGAAAAATTATGTGCAGAGGTGGACGGCGGCATGCCAGAAGCCAGAATTTGCGGTCATGTCCTGAAGGGACTAAATCCGGCACTGTTACAGCAAATTGCAATGCTGGATAACTCCACATTAGAAAAACTACGAGAGAATATTTCCCGATACGAGATGTCATCATTTTTAATGAGGCAACGATTGGGACTTGAAGGGGTTGCAAATGCTAGCTCTCCTAGTAATTCGGGCATAGAGAAAAAACTCGATTCTCTAACTCAGTTGCTCGTACAGCAGTTGCAGGTATCAAGCGGAACTAAAAAAAATGAAAATGGGGATGAGAGGGATGAAAGGTCAAATGGTCGTTCTTTAAGGAATGAGAGAGAGAGGGGACGTTTCTCTGAGGAGGGGCGTTACAGGGAAAGAGATTGGTCCCGTGGGAGAGGCAGGACGCCTGACAGATTCGACGCAGGTTACGGCCGGCGCCAAAGATTCGATAGAAGTAATAGTAGGGGTGATAGGAATGGCTACCGCCCACGGGACTTTAGCTCGGAGAGAAGAGGGTGGCAGGATAGGAGAAATTTTGGGGACCGATATGGCGAGGGAAATAGACGAGACATTAGCAGGGAACGGTACCAATATGGACGTAACAGCCATGACAGGCAGGTACGATTCGAGGAAAATAAGGGCAATAACTGTTATAATTGCGGCAAGGAGGGCCATTTTGCCAGAGAATGTAGGGCAAAAAACTAGATTCGCTGGGAGGGAATTATTTCCCCTCCCAGTATACAAATTATCAGGAACATGGAAATGAGGAGGAGGGATTTGTAAACAATATTTCAAAAACATATAAGCCAAGTGTCAATGAACAACGAAGGCTCCAGAAAATCTGCATCACCGAGATGTATATGTTCAATCAAAACAAACCAGTCAAAACAAATAACGACCTTTCACGGGAGGTCAGGTGCTCGGAGGCCGAGAGTAATGCTGACGCGGCACCGTTTGACACCACGGTCGACTCGGCGCGTACGCACGACACTCCCGCTGAGTTTGTAAATAGTGCTGTTGTCAAACTGGCTCTACATGTCAATGGCTCACTTAATGAGACTAGAGTAAAAATTTCTCTTGATTCTGGGGCTAATGTTTCATTAATAGATAGTAGTCTTCTAAGTGATAATGATCGGCTATACGATGGAAACGTAATATTAACATCTGCAAACAAGTCGCCTTTAAACGTCTTGGGAATGACCGACATATTGTTTTCAATTCAAGATGTTGTTTTCAAGCAACGAGTTTATGTTGTGTCAAACCTAAGTTGTGAAGTTTTGTTAGGAAACGATTTTCTTTTGGGAAACAGCGTTGTATTGGATTACGCTCACCATGTCATGAAATTTCGAAAGGGAACCATTGAGTTTGTATTACCAATGGACAAGGAATGGGTGTTGAGTTTTGAGAAAAAATTTTCCAAAAAAGTAGACATTTTTACTGTAACGGACATTAGAATTCCTCCACATGGTAGGGTAGCAATTCCAGTAAAATCGACTGAGTGTGTTGAGGAAGATCTCCCTTATATGTTTAGAGATAAGGATATGTTGATAAGAAAAAACCTATATTGTACTGCGGCCAGTTCTACGACTCCACCAATTATATACATAACAAATGTGAAAAACGTAACGACTACGTTATGGAACGATACGTGCATAGGAACGATAGAGATCAACAAATCGCCAATAAATGTTCAGAGTGAAAATTTTTGCGTTACTAATGTTAATAAATTGAAGGACGGTTTGCGGACTGGCATTGGATCAGGAGAGGAATTAAAGGATTTGGCGGGTAACAAAATTGATTTAAACCCTAAATTGTCACCCGAGCAATATAGCGCGGCCAGGGCACTCATTTCACGCTATTTGGATGTTTTTGCGAAAGATGCGGAGGATTTAGAGGAAGCGAGAGTCCCTCCTTGTTCGTTTGAAATGCGTTCAGACGAACCTATAGCTTTGCCGCCTTATAAGCTAAGCAAGATCGAACGGGAGGAAATGGATCGTCAGATAAATGAATTGGAAAAAGCAGGCGTGATTGAAAAATCACGGTCAGATTTTTCTGCACCGGCGTTTCTCGTTAAGAAACCAGGGAATAAGTTTAGGCTAGTTGTAAACTACTCAAAAACGAACACGGCGATAGTTCCTGATAGATTTCCTTTAGCTAGAATTGACTCAATTTTAGATTCACTGGAGTCATCCAAATATTTTTGTACAATGGATATTAATCAGGCTTTTTTCAAATTCCATTAAAAGAGAGGTGTCGGAAATATACGGCTTTTTGTACCCACAAAGGTTTGTACCAATGGAAAAGGCTACCGATGGGCATAAATATTGCAACACAATGTTTTTCAAGAGTAATTAATCAGGTTTTCTCTGACCTTCTGTATCACGGTGTAGTTGTTTACGTTGACGACGTGTGCTCTTATGCTCCAGATTTTCAGAATGCTCTACAACGGCTCGAATCAGTTTTTGAAAGATTGAGAGAATCTAGATTAAAAATCAAAACAGAAAAGTGTCATTTTTTCTATGAGGAGGTTCAACTGTTAGGCCATAAAATTTGCCAGAACGGAATTCAACCTTTAGCATCAAGAGTAGAAGCTATGTTGCAAATACCGACACCTAAGAGCTTAAAGGACGTAAGGAGTTTCATAGGGGCTACATCATATTACCGAAAATTCCTAAAATCTTACTCGACCATTGCTCATCCATTGACAGAATTAATTAAAAAGAACAAATCGGGAAATGTTGGTTTTACGTGGGAAAAGGAACACGAGACAGCTTTTAACGCCTTAAAAGACGCGTTATCTAATCCTCCGGTGTTGGCTTTTTTCTCAGACCAGAAAGAAACGATTTTGAGAACGGATGCGAGTCGGAAGGGGATTAGTGGTGAGCTTCTGCAGTATCAAGAAGATGGAACTCTAAGGCCAGTGGCGTATGTGAGCCGCAAAATTTCGGGGACGGAAAATAAGTGGAGTGTGTCCGAATTAGAGTTGTTAGCGATTGTATTTGCAGTGAATCACTTCCGCAGCTTATTGTACGGAAAATATTTTGAAGTACAAAGTGACCACAGTTCGCTTCAGTTTTATAAAAATGTGAAGTGTCTAAGTTCTAGGTTAAACAGACTTGCATTGAAGTTAACCGACTATGATTTCCGTATTGTACATAAAACTGGTGCTAGCATGAGAATAGCTGATTTACTCAGTAGGTATCCAGTAGACAAGGAAGTCGACCAGGAGGCAGCGAAAGAGGAATTTTCAATCAATGTTGTCAAAACAGTAAACATTCGCCAGTTGCAACTCGAGGACGCTTACTTGTTTAAAATCAGGTCAGCAATTCTAGACCCGGAAAGTGCCGACCACAAGGTGAGGAGAGCGGCTAGATTGTTTGTACTGACGGACGACATTTTGTTTTATAAACAATACACTCCGTATCAAACTAGACACGTTCTTGCTTTGCCGGAAGTTTTGAAAAACGATGTTTTGAAGGCTTATCATGAATCACTTACTTCAGGTTGCCATAGCGGGATTTCAAAAACAATTGGAAAAATCAGGGAAAAATATTTTTGGCCTAATATGGTCACGGACATTAGGAAGTATGTAACCTCTTGTTTACAATGCCAAGTAAACAAACCTGATCGACAGAAACCCGCAGGATTTTTACAGCCAATAATCCCACCTACGAAACCTTTCACTATACTGGTTTTCGATTATTTGGGGCCTTTGCCTAAGTCAAACAAAAAGCAATATATTTTGGTTTGCATGGACAGTACGACCCGATACGCAGTGGTAAGGGCCACTGAAAAGGCTGATTCACATGCTACGGCACGGTTTGTTTTAGAGTGTATCGTTCCAAGGTTTGGAGTACCGGCAGTGATAAGAAGTGACCGTGGAGGGCACCTGATAGCGGATATGTTACAACAGCTTTATTCTGCCTTAGGGATTGAAATGAAGACTAGCTCTGCATATCATCCTCAGACTCAGGGGATAGTTGAGCGGTACAATTCAACATTGTTAACAATGCTCAAATTCTATGTTAACGAAAACCACAATAACTGGTCGAAATTTGTGGAGTTGGTGACGTTTGTATACAACACCAGTATTCAGGCATCTACGGGTTTTCTCCTTTTTATCTCTTGCATGGTTTTGAAGCGACTCAGCCTATTGATCTGGCGATTTTGCCTAAAATCCCGGACCACGATGTTTTGAGTGCAATTACTGCGCTGCACGAAATCAGAGCGAAGTTACCGGAGGTTTTTGCAAAGGCACAGGAAAAACAGAGTAAACACTACGATTCGAGAAGAAGGGAGGAAAATTATTGTGTAGGAGATGAGGTTTTACTGGAAACACCATTCACAGGAAAAGCTGGGACTCGAAAACTCGCTCCTTTGTACAGTGGGCCGTACCGAGTGACAAAGGTCATCAGTCCTTTAAACTATGAGTTGGAAATGGTAAAATCAGGGAAATGGGCGCGTGATGTGGTACACGTCAGCAGATTGAAGAAATACAACAGGGGGAGTTCAAGAGACGAAGATTAGGAGAATCCAGGAATTAGATTTAGGAAAATAAAGTGTGTGTGTAGGAATATGTATATATGTTAGGCAGACGATAGTAGTGTCAAATTGTTGGTGCTGGCCCAGTTCAAGGTCACCTGAGGGATGACGTCATCGAGGTCAATGACCTCACCGATGACGTCATCGATGACGTCATCGATTGCGTCATCGATGACGTCATCACTAATGACGTCATTTCCATGACGTCACACCCATGACGTCACAGAAATGACGTGCTGATGACGTCATCACCCCTTACGTCATCAAAATGACGTCACCGACGCCACTGAGGTCAAGGTCACGCCGAAACTTAAAATTTTTTGGCACTTTTGCCGTTTCTCGCACTACGCTCCGAGTTTCAGTCAGAGTCCCCGTGACCCTTGACCACTTGGAGCGAATTTTCGACGAGAAACGGCAAAAGTGCCAAGGTTAAACTCGAGTTTCTGACATGACCCTGCCTAAATGGGCAATCGGTTATCCCTCAGGTGACCTTGAAACCAGCACAACACCAACAATTTGATATTACTGTGACCTTGAAAACCTAACAACGGAGCGCCGACACCGATGCGCACCCCACGACAGCCACCGAGTGACTGACTATCAGGCTCTGTGTACTCTAGGTATATTGGCTTGAGAGACTAAGACTCTAAACTGTCAGGAATGGGAGTAACTAACTGAATTTTGCAAGGAAAAGTCATTTCATCCAATATATTAAACAAATCTTCATCAGTAAAACTGACATTAGTCTGTTTGGTATAAAACTTAGGGTGTCCGCGCAACAGTTTGCGCCACTTAGCTAAAGTTGAAACTCTCTTAACTTTGAGTGGTGGACAGTGAGCAACTAATAAAGTCTTAACACGGCTAAGTTTCTTACCTAAAGTGTCCTGCGACATGGCTTCACCTCACAAAAGTCCGCACAATACTGAGAGACTGCTTGTAGCGCATGAGTCAAGGAAAAAGAGGTGGGGGAAACAGCAGGAGTGGGGGAAGGTCACAGTGGTGGGGGAAGGTGAGGTGGTACGCCTGGAGTATCGCATCACTTCACCATGAGCTGTCCTACAGTCAACACACTGTTCTCTTGGCCCGAGTTGGCACTAGAAGAAACATTTCTGTACAGCTTAGGCTGTGAGAGCCGAGGAAGCAAAGTCAAAGTGGAAATTGTGTTAAACTCCAAGATGAAGAGTCTCCTAAATAAACTAATTGTATCCCTGCAATCTCCTATAACTTTAGAGAAATACCACTTTATTAAGCGACACCTTATACTTTGGCAAAACGAAGCGGAAATGGAAAAGATTACAGTAAAATTAATCTAACTTAAAACTTGGACTGGACACTCATGGCGATACCACGTGGCGTGCAAACGCCACCCTAAACATTACAAGTTAGGTTATCGAGCACCTCTGGTACGATAACCGATGTGTTAGAGTTAAAGTGTGATGACCTTGAGTCAAAACACTGAAATACTACAAGTCGATATCGTCCCAGAGTTAAAGTGTAGTGACCTACATTCAGAACTTGTAAAATTACTTACATATAGAGAGCTAGAGAACAGCGAGACGCACCGCATGGAAGCCGGAGACATACTGGCGAAGCGGTGTTGTGCAGCCTAGGGACCCAGTTGTGGTGGGGGTATAGCCAACACTTAGAGTACAAGTGTTGTGGGTGACCTTGACCCACTTAACTTACCTGACCCCCCCCCCCCCCCGACAAAAGTGCGAACCCCCCCCCCCCCCCCCGACAAAAGTGCGAACCCCCCCCCCCCGACAAAAGTGCGAACCCCCCCCCCCCCGACAAAAGTGCGAACCCCCCCCCCCCCCACCCCCACCCCCACCCCCACCCCCACCCCCACCCCCACCCCCACCCCCACCCCCACCCCCTCCCCCACCCCTGATATCCTGGGCGTGGCAGCCCCGGTGGGGATATAAGGGGGTCCGGCCAGAGCCAGCTCGCAGTCCGCTCCCGCGCGTTGAACGTGAACGACCGGGACGGACCGCCATAGGCATCACTAAACATTGAATGGCGCCTTCAGTGTTTAGCGAAGTCTACTCTAACTTTAAGACTTGTATTAGTTGTAAGATATTGCGCTTGCGTTTGGGTATTGCGAATTGTTTTATATGAGAGTGTTTTACTTGTACCCTATGTCTCCTGTGTCTTTTATCCTTTGTGTCCTGTTTGTTATATGTGTTTAATGTGTATGTGCTTGTTCCAGCATTGACTACGTTGAGCTCAATTGTGTGTGTTGTAAGTGTGTTATATGTTTCTAAAGTGTATACGCTTGTTTTAGCAATCCCCCCTTGAGCTTTTTCAATGCTCAAAGTAAATTGTAAAGTCAGGGAACGGGAGTAGGCCCCCGTGTAAAGCCACTTTTAATAATTGGTAGGCTCCTTGCCAGGCATGCAAAAGGTTGCGGATGGCATTTGGGGAGCATGTCCGTTTGTAAGCTGGCAAGCAAAAGGTTGTGGCGGCCTCTGCACTCGGACCGAGGACGTAAGCCATTAGGGTGTCCTCAGTATGTTTCCCTTCTGGAAACTCAAAATTATGTAAATGAATCTTTGTTAGCTATTTGTGTTTTTAGTCCCCAAGGCCCCCGAACATTCGTGGTTCGCCATGGATGTACGGGGGCCGAAATTTTTTAATGTCCGTGTGGCCTTGACCTACAAAGACTTGTAAAAATTCAATGCATTTTAAATGAAAAATATTAAAGATAGGTTACGGGAGTAGGCCCCCGTGTAAAGCCTATTTTAATTATCGGTAGGCTCCTGCCAGGCATGCAAAAGGTTGCGGATGGCATTTGGGAGCATGTCCGTTTGTACGCTGGCATGCAAAAGGTTGCGGCGGCCTCTGCACTCGGACGAGGACGTAAGCCACTAGGGTGTCCTCAGTTTGTTTCCTTCTGGAAACACAAAATCATGTAAATGAATCTTTGTTAACTACTGAAAAGACAATGCAGTAAATGTTTACAAGTCTTGCGTGGCGAAGGGTACACGACATTGGATGTTGCCTTGTTGTCATAGTTGGGTCTCTTGGGAGGCTACAGCGATGACAACCCAAGTGCCTCACACCCCCAAAGGGGGGTGTGGGGCTTAATTTTTTTAAAGTTTTTTGGTGACCTTGACCTAAATATGTAAAATCTTTCAAAGTGTTTAACAGTCAGGTCTTATTAACACAGTTAATACATTAATGTCTGTTAAAAAAATATAACAGTTAGGTATTTGTAACCCACAAGTTTGGAGTTGTTAATAGTTGGGTCCCTTGGGAGGCTTCAGCTATGGAAACATAAATGCCTCAAGTGGGGCTTATTTTTAAAAGTGCGAACCTCGACCGACGCGTCTCGACCCTCATCATCCTCGACTTCGATCCTGGAATACCTGATGACTGCGAACATCCTGAGCTGCCTGACGATGCCGCCACCGCCGCCGCCGCCACCACAGCCCGCCTCAATGCCCAGCCTGTCGCCATTGCCGGCGACAGTGGAAGAGGCTGGTGCACAGTCATCGTCAGGAGAACTCGTCAAGTCGTCAGGCCGAGTCCCGGTAGCCTCTCCAGCACTCTCGCTGCTATCGGACTCAGGATCGGAGTCTGCGGCTTTTGAAGAGACGTCTAGGTCGAGGATCACCCCATACAGCAGAACCCGGAAAATCCTCTCATACACTACATCCCAATGTCCTTCACCTATATCCCCCATGCCACCTACACCAACCAAACCACCCCGTAAATCCATCTTCTCCCCTGATCTTCCCACCATAGACCTAACACGCTCTCCTACCCCGCCCAAAATTGTTTGCTCCATCCCGCTTGAACAATCTTTGCCCCTTCTACCTCCTTCCAACCCCATCCCTTCTAGCCAGCCTAATTCAGAGAAGCTCCAAGACACTCCGCTAAAGAGTCCAACACAGAAACGTAAACGCGTTAAAGCCCCTGCTGGCAAGGGTAAGAAATGCGATTACGCTTGGATGTCTAGTAAGTTTGGGGTTTTGTGTTGCCAGAAACTTGCTTGTGCAGAAGGGGATCGCTGCCAACGACACCTCAAAAGTACAGTCAAATTTCGGCAATTCAAACCCTATACTCTGTACATTAAGCCTAAAACGTTCAAGTTCAGACATCCCCACGGTCCGCAACCGCGGGATATTAGAAGGCTAAAGGTTGATGAAAAATACTATTTCATTGGTCAGACATATGGAGCAGGTAATAAGAAAGTAGAAATCGTTGTAAAAGGTGAAGGCCGCCTTTGTACAATGCAAGTACCACCTCGTATGGTACAAAGAGAATTTTTCATACCTAAAGCCTATCTAATACGAAGGAAAGGATGTGAAACCGTGTGGGAAATGGACTAGGACATGGGCCCACCAAAAAAAAAAAAAAACAAAATTGTTAGGCTGTGTTGGACAATATTTAAAAAGTCTTTTTCCAAATTATTTTTCCAAATTTAGTCTTAACCCTCTTAAAGTAAGGGAGAGGGGTATTATACAAGTCAACTAATAAAAAAAAAAATACTTGACTTGTATAATACTTTAACCTGGCGGTGATGTAAAGTCACTGGGACAATCTCAAACCGTGTCCTTGAGGGTGAAGACTAAGTTACAAATAAATTATTAACAAATAAAAACTTACCTCCAAACACTTGTAGCTTGCTACAAGTGTTTGGAGGTAAAAATTTTTCAAAGTTTGAATGACCTTGACCCATATAAATTACTTACAACTAATGTTGTGTATCACGTGATACCCCCACTCTAACGCTCTTACTAAGCTTGTATGAGCCGTTCATTTGCTTCAGTCTGTTTCTGTGCTCCGTGTAAACATGTCACGGTACAATTACAAAGGTGGTGACTTCTTAATAGATCAACACAATGCTTGGGAAGTACTAAACCAGCATAGAATGGAAGTTGAGTATTGTATAAGACAAGACGGGTCTACATTTTATCTATGTATTATAAACAACCAAACTCATAAGTATGAACACTGGACAAAAATTAATTATAACAACATAGATGAGCTGTTTGCTTGGGTGTTTGAGGTGTGTAAAGTTATTGAAGAAACCAAAATAATGGGTGTGCTAAAGGTATGTAAAACTGATGACCGGGAAGACTAAGCAAAATTTCTTTAACCCCCCCCCCCCCCAGTGTTATCAAAAATGGGTATATATAGGAGTGGTGATCAACCGTCCTCTCATTCTGCTTTACACCGTTAAGCTGAACACCACCATGTCTGCTATGAACGTCCCAGCCTCTACCTCTGGCCCGGTCGCCTCCAACTCCAGCCCGAGCATTGGACCAATCCGATCGGCGCCTTCGTCAAGAAGTCGTGTCCGATTCTCCGGCTTTGGTCCTGTGAGGAAGGAGTTGCGGAGCAGCGGAGCGTCTCAACCAACCACGACGGATGCATCAACTCAGACTCCACCAAACATCATCGAGTGGTACGACGAAGTGATAGAGCAAAGGGACAGAATGCTAGAGAATACTCGCAGGGAGCTACTTTATGTCAGGAGTAAATGGGAAAAACTGATTAAGAAGTGTGAAAGCCTGTTGGACAGTGATGATAGTGAGGATGAGAGTGGATAGGTGTGTGGGTAAAGACTTGGACTGGGACTTGTGTGTATGTATGAATGTGTGCGTGAATGTGAAATACAGAGCGGGGGATAGATCACTCTGTGGCAATGGACTAACATGCCACTTAGTGATCTATCCCCCGTTCTGGTAATGTTTTTGGATGGCCTTGACCCACTTTACCAAGGCTAGCTAGTACCCCCACCACTGATAAGTGTATATATACGGGTATTGATGTGCAGTTTGGTTATTCTGCTTTGTATCGCTTAGCTGAATACCTCACTTCAACATGGCTTCCAACTGCAAAACTTCTCAGGCTTCCTCTTCTTCTTCAAGAAGGCGTGCTGCCAACGTCCTGCCTGCTACTCGTGGACCTGCTCGACCATTCCACAGCATAACTGTTGCTCGGGCAAACGCCTGCAAAGCTCCAATGCTACGGACTTTGCTGGAGGTGAGCCAAGACGGGCAAGGCTTGCTCAGTCCTGGTCAACGGCAGGAGCAAGAAAGGCGTATGGCGTACTACAGGCTGCAGGGTGTAGTTCCCAGCTTGAAGTTAGGCGATCCGAGAGTAGCAAGCATCAACGAGGCAGCGGACTACATATCACACCTTCACAGTGTTTTAGAAGTAAAGGACCAACAAATTGAAAACTTAAAAGAACAATTGAAACAATTTAACTTTAATCCTGTGGAGTTTGTGGAAGCAGTGATGAGTGATAGTGATGATGAAGGAACTGAATATATATTGGGTATGTAATGAAAGACTTGGACAGGGACATGTGTGTGTGTGTGTGTGTGTGTGTGTGTGTGTGTAGAATACAGAGCGGGGGATAGACTACTTTGCGGCAATGGGCTAGCATGCTGCTTAGTGGTCTATCCCCCGCTCAAAGGGTAGCATTGGATGACCTTGACCCACTTTACAGCAAGGACAACCGGTTAACTGGTATAAAAGAGGGGGTCTGTACATCCCGACTTCATTCTGCTTTGAACCTTCCAGTGGAACGCTAGAAAATGAGTGGATCACTGATCATTGGTAAGGAGTGGGAGTATGTAACCATAAACTATTTAAACTGTAGAGGGATGTTGAAGAAGGTGTATGATAATGTTAAAAGAATGATTGTTGAAGAAGGTAGGGTAGTGATTGTAGCGTGGAAGAAGAAGCAGTATACAGGACAACAAGTGAGAGCAAGTGACTTTGGGGGGAATAGTGTGTTTCAAATTGGACGAGCGAACTTGGTTAATTTGGACATTGTGTTTTGGGACTTGGAAAGGTTAATTGAAAATAGTGGCAAACATGGGGAACTCTTAATTGGCAGGGAGGACAGAGTATATGAGTAAGTGTAAAAGACTGGGGGGCTTATGTGTGTGTAAAGACTAGGACTTGTGTGGAATACAGAGCGGGGGATAGATCACTTTGCGGCAATGGACTAGCATGCTGCTTAGTGGTCTATCCCCCGCTCAAAGGGTATTATTGGATGGCCTTGACCTATATAAAGGTAGAGGGAGAATAGGTAATAGGAGGGGGAAATTGGTATATATGTAGGACTGATGAATAAAGTATTTAGTCAAGCATTTGTCTAGACACTATCAACAACAACAATGGAGAGCTTCAGTGTTGAGTTCATCCTCTTGGAAGAAGACATCAACGAAGTGGTGGAACTTATAGAGGATAAGACCAGCCAGGGCACATTGGAACTTGTGAATTGCGAACCGTTGGACAATGCCGCAATCGATAAGATTGCATATTTCATGATGCATTTGTATAACGAACAAACAACCAATATGGAGTTTGTGCAGTACCTTTATCAAAACCAAGTAAATGTGCGAGTGACAATTACTTGGTGGCAGTAATAATAAAGTGTAACATATGGATGTGGACTTGGATGTGGACTTGGACTTGAGTGTGGTCTGCGGAATAGAGCGGGGGATAGATCACTTTGCGGCAATGGACTAGCATGCTGCTTAGTGGTCTATCCCCCGCTCAAAGGGTATCTTTACGTGACCTTGACCCACATAAATTGTATAGTTGGTGGGGGTATAAAAAGGGTAAGCAAATTGGATGGATACAACACTTCCATACCATGGCTCCACTTGACAACACCGTGTTCCATCGCAACAGGATTGTCTCTATTCTGGAGGTAATACCTCTAGAAATTATAGAAGTAGAGGACCAACTACCTGCGGTTGATCAAGAAGAGGAGGAGGAAGAGATAATGGATATTGAAACGGACTCTGACGAAGCTGGTTCAACGGACAATGAGGTGGACTTGCACGCCTACGAAACATTAGAGTCGTCATCTGAATCGGAAATGGAATTCCAATTGGAAATCGAAGAAGAAGAACAAGAACAAGACACTCCCCATCGTCCAATGGATAGGATGTTAGTTGCCAGAAGAATTATGTATTGTCATCGCTGCCTATTCCGTGATGAGGATGATTCCGACTCTGATGGTGATGTTTCACCCTTGTAAAAAGTTTAAACAAAAAGTTAAAAAAGAATGTGAGCGGGGGATAGAGCACTTTGTAGTAAATGATGTTGCTTAGTGCTCTATCCCCCGCTCAAAATAATAATTCCAAATGACCTTGACCTATATAAACTTGCTCAAACAGACATCTTTGAAAAAACTTGTACAAATTATTGAATCTAGACCAAATATCATCAATTTATCAAGCCTACTGATAAATGTATTACAAACGGTTGTGTAAAGGCTAAATTTAGCACATGAGTGATAACCTGTTTCCATATGACGTCACTTTCCCCACCTATCTGCCTCGGATATAAAGGGTCCCGGTGGAGTGCGCTGCTCATTATTGCGTGGACATTCACAGAGTGTGCATTCAAAGCCAAACTGTTTGAAATGGCTCTTTGCGACATTTGTGGGGAAATCTTTCAAGACGAAGATCTTTTCATCATACACAGAGAATTACATGAAGACGAAGATAGAAAAGAAGATATTACCATGGATGAAATAGACTTAGACTCAATTGACCGGTTTTTGGAAGAGCATCAGAAGCAGATGGACTACTACGACAGCTATCTACAGCAAATGCAAAGAAGAAGACCTAGTGTGATCCAATTTGCTGGTGCTGGACCATCTACTGCTACAAGACCTATTGAAGAAGAGGACACCGAAGAAGAGGACACCGAAGAAGAGGATATGGAAGAAGAAGAACTGGAAGATGTAAGACAACTGCGCACCACAGCCTTGCCAGGACGAGTTGTAACACATTTCAAAATTAATAACGTTCAATTGGAATTGGAAACATTCATAACCCAGGCTAAGGAACTTGTTGGTCAAACGTTGAGGGAAGAATTACAAAGGCTAAATTTTATTAAATTTGGAATGGTGTTAGAGGCTATGTTTAACAATACTGATGGTGAAACAGCATTGAGAGCATTCATTACCAAAAACCGAACCCTTACCTTCACCTCCGACATTGATGATATTATTGAAGAATGCTTGGAGGAACTTATAACCAAACTCCAAGAACATGAAGGAAGAGGATCTGGATGGACTTTGTCATCAATCGAAGGTATGGATGTTAGGGTTCATAAACATGGATATGGTTTAAGAGGTAGTAGTTTTATCCCTCTACCAAAGAAAATCCAAAACACTAACTCGTGTAGAAATGTTCAAAATGAGGGTAATGAATGTTTCAAGTATGCAATGTTAACCAAGTATGTTAAAGATCATCCTGAAAGAGTTGGTAGAGAATATTACGAAAATGAACACCGCTACAACTTTCAAGGTCTTACTTACCCAGTTACTTTAAAAGATATTGACAAATTTGAAAAGAAAAATCCTGGCGTTTCAGTCAATGTTTTTGGTCTGGATGATTCCAACAACGTTTATCCTTTGCGGGTAGTAAAGGTTGAGCAAAGAAACCATACGGATTTGCTATTGATAACCAAGGGTGAAATTTCCCATTATGTATGGATAAAAGACTTTGAAGCGTTAGTTGTAAAACAATTGACCAAAAGAGTAAATAGGATTACAGTTTGCAAGAGATGTTTCTGCTTTTCTTGGAAAGATTCAAGACGTGGAGGATTGGACTGGTTATTGGAACATAAAAGACTTTGCAACGAGAACTATGAAGTAAAGATAAGTCTTCCACCGCCTACCCGAGCTTCAATACAATTTAACAAGACAGTTCACCAATACCGAATTCCAATAGCGGTCTATGCAGATTTTGAATCAACGTTAGTACCACAGGAGCTGCCGGACGGCGAAGTGACTAGAAGAACAAAATATCAGTTGCATCAGCCCAACAGTTTTTGTTTACTAGTTAAATCAACCTTGTCTGAAAACCAATTGCAAGACTATGGTTTAACATCCACTCCAATACTCTACCGTGGTGAAGAAGCCGCTAAGTATTTTGTAGACCAACTGTACGATATTGCTGGAAAGGTTCAACGCTTGTTCGGTAATATTGTACCTATGGAACCTTTAAACCAAAATCAACAAGAAGAATACAACTTAGCGACAAGATGCTATTTATGCAAGAAGATGTTCAGTGAAGAAAACCCAAAAGTAAGAGATCACGATCACCTGACAGGGTTATACAGAGGAGCTGCTTGTAATTCATGCAATATAAATTACAAACTGCCAAACTTTATTCCTGTCGTTTTACACAATCTTAGCGGCTACGACTCCCACTTTATTATCCCGGAGTTAGGAAGAGATGACGGTAAAATTGATGTTCTTGCTACAACATTGGAAAAGTACATCAGCTTTTCAAAAACAGTAGGTAAAATTAAACTTCGCTTCGTAGACTCTTACAGATTTATGGCATCTAGTTTAGCCAAATTGTCAGAGAACCTAAGAAGAGAAGACCTAAAAGAAACCAGAAAAATTGTACCTGAAGATAAATTAGACCTAGTATTACGGAAAGGAGTGTTCCCCTACGATTACATAACTTCTACAGAAAAATTTGAAGAAACCAGTCTACCGCCGATTGAAGCCTTCAACAGCAAATTAAACGAAAGTGAAATCTCCGTTGAAGACTACAATCATGCATGTAATGTTTGGAACCAACTAAACATTCAAACCTTAGGGGAATATTCTGACTTTTATATAAAATTGGACGTAACTCTGCTGTGCGATGTGATGGAAGAATTCAGAAACACCTGCTTCTCCGCCTATGGACTGGACCCTCTACACTCGTACACATCTCCAGGATTAGCATGGCAAGCTATGCTAAAGTCAACCAACTGTCGACTGGAACTTCTAACGGATATTGATATGGTGCTCATGATGGAATCTGGTGTACGGGGCGGTTTGACACAAGCTGTAACACGTCATGTCAAAGCCAACAACAAGTACATCCCCGGCTTCGACGAGCAACAACCATCGGTCTACCTTGGATATTTTGATGCAAACAACCTTTATGGTTGGGCAATGTCAAATCCGCTTCCCTACGCTGACTTCAAGTGGATCGACCCGGCCACCATCGGAGACATCTCACAGATTCCAAAGGATGGTCCAAAAGGCTATATTTTGGACTGTGATTTTGAATACCCGGAGCACCTTCATGACCATCACTACGACTTGCCTCTCCTAGCCAAGACTGAAGTTTCACCGACAGGAAGATGGCCAAAATTGATGATGACCTTGGAGAATAAGGATCGCTATGTGGCTCACTACTGGGTAGTTCAACAGGCTCTTGAATTGGGTCTACGTATAGTGAGAATTCATAGAGCAATTGAATTCACCCAGTCTTGTTGGTTGAAACCATATATTGATTCCAACACTGCAAGAAGAGCTGCAGCGACAACAGCATTTGAAAAGGACTTCTATAAATTAATGAACAATGCCATCTTTGGGAAGACCTTGGAGAACAAAAGAAAACACAAAAATGTAAAATTAGTGAGTGATCCTAGGAAATTGGAAAAATTAGTGCAAAAACCAAATTTCGGAACATCCATGATTATAAACGAAAATCTAGTCGCTGTCAGTATGAAGAAAACAACAATAGTCATGGACCGTCCGTTATACATAGGTATGTCGATTTTGGATATAAGTAAAACCCTGATGTATGATTTCCATTATAACAAAATGGTTAAACATTACGGAAGGGAAAACATTGGAGTCGCATACATGGATACGGACGCGTTTATCTACTGGATAAAGACTTTGGACATGTATGAAGACCTAAGGACATTTCCATACAAAGAAGATTTCGATTTTTCTGACTATCCGAAAAACCATCCAAATTTTAATGAAAAATATAAAAAAGTAATTGGAAAATTCAAAGATGAAGCAAATGGAATGCCTTTAGAAGAAATAGTGGCGCTGATGGCGAAATTGTATTCATTTAAGATGTACCACGAGAACAACACACCGACAGTGAAGAAAGCAAAAGGAGTGAAGACATCTTATTTGAAAAAACACGTGACATTTGACCACTACAAGACTTGTTTGTTTGAAGATACTACGATATCAGCAACATTCAACAATACCCGAAGCTTCAAGCATCAAGTCTACAGTGTCACCGAAATTAAAAAAGCGTTGTCAGCTCGGGATGATAAAAGACACATTATGCCCGACAAAATCCACACTCTTCCTTTTGGCCACTACTCTCTAAACCCTATCAACTAGTAACCTATTCTTCGTCCTTCTACAACTACGACCTTATTCCTTTCTCCTTCCGTAAAAAAATGGGGAACACGGCAAGTCCAACGCCGTGTTCCCCATTTTTTTACACAAGTTTGGATGACCTTGACCCATATAAATGATGTGAATATTTAAAACAACATTCATTGTGATTATACATGTGATACAACAAACATTGAAACCTGCAATATGAAGGACTTAAAGCAACAAATTGTCAACGAACTTCATAAACCTGCAAGAAGAAAGTTTCCACGAAGAAATACGGTGATAAAAGGAATTAATGATTTATATCAAGCGGATTTAATCGAAATGATTCCTTATAGCAAACAAAATAAAGGATATAAATACATATTGACTGTTATTAACTGTTTTTCAAAAATGGCAGATGCTTTACCACTAAAAGATAAAAGTGGCAAAAGTGTTACAAAAGCAATGGAAACAGCTATACAAAGAGACAAACATACTATTAAACATTTACAAACAGATGATGGAAAAGAATATTTTAATAAGGAATTTGCAAATTTAATGAAAAAACACAATATAAACCATTATTCAACCAATTCAGAAGTAAAAGCCTCAATAATCGAAAGATTCAACAGAACTTTAAAAAGTGCAATGTATAAAATGTTTTCCAACAGAGGATCGCACATATGGATTGATATGTTACCAAAACTTATAAACGATTACAATAACAAATTTCATAGGACTATCGGGATGAAACCAAACCAAGTAACTAGTAAAAATGAAAACCTTGTATTAAAACGTATAAAAACGAATACTAAACCAAAAGTTGAAAAACTAAAGCCTAAAAAATTTAATGTGGGTGATAAAGTGCGAATAAGTAAATATAAAGGTGTATTCAGTAAAAGATACCTGCCAAATTGGACCAATGAGGTTTTTACTGTATTCAAAGTACAACCTACAGTACCTGAGACATATATTTTAAAAGATAATAAAGGACAATTGCTTGAAGGAGGGTTTTATGGACATGAAATGTTAAAATCAACAGTAGGCGATGTATATTTAGTTGAAAAGGTGTTGCAACGGAAAAAAGATAAGGTCAAAGTACGATGGTTAGGATTTAATAAGACGGAAGATTCTTGGATACCTAAAAAGGATTTGATATAACGATAGAGAATCATTTTAGGTTGAACCATTACAAAGGATGGAGATAGTACCACAAAAAGAGAGTTTTACTATTAATAATATAGATGAACTCACAGTGGATAATTCAGAATTCAATAGTGGGAAGCATGGCGATTTGTTACCAAACACCGTTCGTTGTCTGGTTACCGGACCTTCCAACTGTGGAAAAACTAATGTAGTATTCAATTTGATTACAAACCCTAAAGGATTACGATTTAACAATCTATATGTATTTTCAAAATCACTACAACAACCAAAGTATCAATTATTGGAAAAAATACTGACTAATGTGCCTGAAGTTAAATATTTAAAGTTTAATGCAAGCGAGAGTGTCATGCAGCCACAAGAAGCTAAACCATTCTCCGTGTTTATATTCGACGATGTATCTTGTGAAAACCAAAACACAATAAGGAATTACTTCGCTATGGGTCGACATAACAACATAGATAGCATTTATATTGGCCAAACTTACAGCAAAATACCTAAACAACTCATTAGAGACAATGCAAACATGTTAATTGTATTTAAACAGGACGAAACCAACCTAAAACATATATATTTTGATCATGTAAATGCGGATATGACATTTGAACGATTTAAAGAGTTGTGTGGAAAGGCTTGGGCTGAAAAGTATGGGTTCCTAACAATTATGAAGGAACAACCGCTAAACAATGGTCGATACAGGATAGGATTTGATAAATTTATATTAATACATTAAACGTGGTATAACACATTCATTGTTGTACAACACGTCTTGCTACAAACATGGTTAACCAAGAAAAATTAGTAAAAGAAATAAAATCACTTAGTGATTCTATTCGGGCTAAAAACAGAGCATTGAAACTAGGTATTAGCGAGAGGGAGAAATTCCTTGAATCTACTTTTAAACCTATTACTGAACCCTTGAAACAATTAAACAAAAAATTTGCTAAACCTGTATTGGAAGGAGATGCGATTGCACCTATTACGAAGTTTGAAAGAGAAAATGTAAAATCAGAAGATTTTAGTGATGAAGACCTGGAATCCTCTACGTATAGTGGTTTTACCGGTGGAGAACCCGAAAGAGAGCTAAAATCACCGGACTATAGTGGAATAAAAGAATTATATGAAGTAAAAGCCAAAAGAGGACATGAAGTTGTATCAACTGCTAGTGAAGAGGAAAAAGAAGAGACAAGGGAAGGTCCGTCAAACATAAGCTTATTGGGTGAAAACATTCATAACAAAGGACCTTTAGGAAGGAAATACATGGTAAAAATGTTACTCGGAACAATTCCTAATAAGAATTACCATAGTTATGGAGCGAGATTAACAGAAGACGGTTTAATGATAGGTAATAGCCCGTTAAACGTTGACGAACATGATAATATTGTCATTGGTGATCAAAGGTATAAGGGCACAAAAGGATTATTTGAATTATTATTTGAAAATAAGCCTTCAGTATCGGTAGTGAAAGAAAAAGACATGGAAGCATATAAAAATATTTTGGAACAGACAAATGCATATAGGAGAAAGTATTTACCTGACCAGCCTCCTTTTAGATCTAAGTCTTTAAAATATAAAGAATTTGTATCCAAGTTAATACCAACTAGAAGACAAACAATGCCGTTAACACAAAGAAAACCTGTAAAACGAAGATTTATGGCATCCACTTTGGATGTAAGTGCTCAGGAACGAAGAAAAAGAAGTAAGTCCGTTACGGGTACAGGTTTAATGAAGAAACTATATAACACAAATGTGATTTATTACAATAATATCAATAAATTGGTGGATAGAATGAAACTAATACATGAAGCTAAAGAAGCGGGTCATACTGGATTGGAAAACGAATGGGTGGCTTTAGTGGATGAACTCCGAAACCGTGGGGTAATCTCATAAAAATGCGTTACTCCCTAGAATACTATTCAGTTGCACCATGAGTGTCGACAAGTTCGGACGTTACTCCTCGGATGGGTTATATTATGCGAATAGTTTAAAAAGAAGTGCTGGTTTACCACAAACACCTGATGGAGATTATGATATGAGTAATAAAAGGTTAAAAAACATAAAAGATCCTACGGATGAAAACGATGCAATAAATCTAAAAATATTAAAGGAAAAGATATCGCCAACATTAAAACTACAAAATAACACATATGACGCAGAAGATCATAGAATTATCAACGTTGGTAAACCAAATCAAAACGGTGATGCGATAAACAAAGGTTATTTGTCATCTGAATTAAAAAATACGTTAAAATTCAATGGGAAAACGTATAGTGCCAACAATAAACGTATATCCAACGTAGATGACCCTAAAGATGCAAAAGACAGCGTAAATAGACGCTATTTACATTCTTTGATACCTGAAAAGACAAAAGATGGATTTTCTTTTTATAAATTTGTTATTAACGATATAGGTTATCCAAAAAATGAAAATGATGCTGTAAATCTCAAATATATAAAAGATCATTGTGTCATACGTGATGTGGGAGTTATCGATCGTCTTGGCAATTGTTTGGCGAATGTAAAAGATGGTTCAGCACCATCTGATGGTGCAACAGTGGGTCAAATGAAAGAGACTTTAAAACAAGAAACAACTGGATTTGCAAAACGAGATGAAGTATTATCAAAGCAAGGGGATGACTTTATTCAAGGTAATGAAAAATTTCGTTTATTGACATACAAAAACGCTTATTGGGATTGCAGGCATGGAAGGTTATCAAATGTGTCATGGGGTCATGCTGATAGAGACGCGGCTGCCTTAGGACAAACAGTACATCTAGATCCAAATAATTACTATGCGTTTTTTATATGTAGTAATAAAAAATTAAA
Organism: Neoaliturus tenellus; assembly: GCA_030545055.2. Taxonomy (NCBI): domain Eukaryota; kingdom Metazoa; phylum Arthropoda; class Insecta; order Hemiptera; family Cicadellidae; genus Neoaliturus; species Neoaliturus tenellus. Next base: position 188,323,079 of record CM061532.1, on the reverse strand, counting down.
AAACATGGCGCAAGGAAGAGAAGCAAATGATGCTGCAACTGTAGGACAGACTATCACATTATCACAAATGGATAGCAAAGTGTATACTTGTAATAATAAACGTATAACAGACCTTAAAGACCCTGAACATGTGGATAATGCTGTCACTGTTAATTTTCTTGTAAAAGTTTTAGGAAATGCATTATTTGATGTATACAATCATATTGGTATTGGTTCAGGTCGTACTCCTTTGTTGGAATCTGAGAGAGGTACTTGGATTAAACGGGAAATTGTTCAAAACTATTTTATCAACCCTCGTACAAAAAAGTTTAGATCATCGGATTGGGGTGATTTTGATATTTAATAAAAGAACACAATAAACGACTTCATTTATGTCCAACTTGTCATAGAGGTAACACATAAGTTGTACATTGCGATTATAAAAGGACAATAATGACGTTCCAGTACATCAGTCCATATAGAGACACTGTAAGGAGAGGAGGTGGGATCACGTCCACAGCGGTTTCTCTGTTAAGTAAAGCTTTAAAACGAATTCCAGTAGGATCCATAGTAAATAGAGCAATAGACGCATTACCATACGAATTTCATATACCGGGAGGTTATCAGTATTGCGGACCAGGAACTAAATTGAAAAAACGACTGGAAAGAGGCGATCCTGGCATAAATAAGTTAGATCAGGCTTGTAAAGAACACGATATCGCATATTCCACGTTTGCCGATTCAAAAAATAGATCAATAGCTGACAAAAAGCTTGCGGACATAGCTTGGCAACGAGTAAAATCAAGTGACGCTAGCATAGCAGAAAAAGCAGCAGCTTTAGCAGTAACAGCAGGTATGAAGGCTAAAACAGCAGTAGGAGGTGGAAGAAGGAGGAGAAGGAGAGTAAAAAGGAGGTCAACCACAAGAAAACATGGAGGAAATATAAAAAGAAGACGACGATCTACAAGAAAAGGCAGGAAGAAGCCCACCGTGTGGTCAATGGTAAAAAACGGGGCAGGTCTTTACCTAAGACCTTATCGTGCATATTAAATGAAAAAAATCAATTGGTCATACCACATAAAGCATTAACCAATATTGAATTATTTAAATATATTTCCTGTTTAAAAATACCATTTTTCCGCGGTGTGTTTATGAAAGACAGTTTACCAAAGAAAATGTGGCAAAATGAGACTGGAATTGTAAATTTGGATAATACTGAAGGGCCTGGCACCCATTGGGTTTGTTATAAGAAACTAAATAACAATGTATATTATTTTGATAGTTTCGGTAATTTGCCACCACCAAAAGAACTTCAAAATTACTTTAAATGTGCTAAAAACATATATTATAACTATAAAAGAGAACAACCTGATAATACTTCAATATGCGGCCATTTATGTTTGGAATTTCTAGCTAAAAGTATCAGTCACTATTGAGATGTCTTCCTATACGGTATCATTAACAGGAAAATCGTCCACTTTACGAAGTATCCTTTTTCCAGCGTTACGCTTGCAAAAAGGAAGGTTTTGGGAGGCGGCACTATTGGATTTTACAACTTACAACTCTATCCCCAATGTTACGGAAGGTAAAAATAACGTATTGCATTATTATAAGGGAAAGGATGCCAGTGGAAAATTTACAGACTTACAAGAGTGCAGGTTACCCACAGGTTCTTATGAAATTGATCATATAAATGAATTTTTGCAAACTAAAATGGGAAAAGACAATATAACATTAAAAGGTAATAATAATACGATGAAATCTGAAATTACTTCCAAATATTATATAGATTTCACTCAACCAAACTCAATTGGTGATTTATTAGGATTTTCCAACGATGAGCCTGTTTTAGAACCAGATGTAACACATTCCGGTAAGAAAACAGTAACAATATTAAAAGTCAATAGTATAGACATAACTTGTAACATTATACAAGGTGCTTACAGGGATGGGGCTAACACCCACATCATACATACTTTTTACCCAAGTGTACCACCTGGATTTAAAATTGTTGAAAAGCCACAAAACCTGGTATATCTACCGTTGAACACCACTTTCATTTCAGACATCGTGTTGAGCGTATTGGATCAAGACGGTAACTTGGTAGACTTCAGAGAAGAGCCTATTACGATTAGATTACATTTAAAATCGACACTTTAATACAAAACCATGGGTTTAACATTTAAAAGCGAACAACCTACGGGAAACCGCATTAGTAGCTCTTCAGCTGTGGAGGAGTTAACACGCGAGAACATTCGTTTCTTAGAGAGAATTGGATTAAAATTAACCGAGTATGGATATACTGGATATAGCGCAGGGTCCAACATTCGACGAAACCCTATGGGAAAAAGAATATCACACCCACAACCCTTACACTTCATCGAAATTAAACAATAACGATGAAATTCGTATTCCCATACAAAATCAAGACATTTACACACTACCATGTGAAAGTTACTTGTATATTGAAGGACAAGTTACTAAAAAGGACGGTACTACTGTTGGTACAACAGTTCCATTTATAAATAATCCTATGGCTTTCCTATTTGATGAAATTAGATATGAAATATCAGGTGTAACAGTTGATTCCACTAAAAAAGTAGGTATTACGACAACTTTAAAAGGATTAACATCTATAACACCCAATGAAACCAATTTACTTAAACCTGCCGGATGGGTATTACCTACGATTGACACGATCACTCCAAATCCAAATGGATATTTTGATTTTCATATTCCATTACGTTTGCTGCTTGGTTTTGCTGAAGATTATAGGAAAATAATATTAAACGTTAAACAAGAATTAGTTTTGTTGAGATCTTCTAACGATAAAGACATTATTAAAGCTGCAGATGCTACTACAGATGCGACTTTAGAATGGAAATTAAAATTAGACAAAATTGTATGGAGAGTTCCACATGTTAAATTGGCTGACGAGCATAGAATGCTACTTTTAAGAAAATTAAAAGCCGATCGTGATATTGTTATTCCATTTAGAAGTTGGGAATTTCATGAGCATCCCAGTTTACCTACTACGGATCGACACACTTGGACTGTTAAAACATCGAATTATGTAGAACGAGCCAGGTATATTATATTTGGTTTACAAACAAGTAGAAGAGACTCCATTACTAAACATGCAGGACAATTTGATCATTGTGACTTGAAAAATATTAAAGTTTATTTAAATTCACAATTCTTTCCATACGACAATTTAAATGTGTCATTCACTAAGAAGAAATACAGTATATTGTACGATATGTACGCGAGATTCCAAAGTTCATATTACGGTAAAACAAATACACCTTTATTACCACCTGACAAATATTTCGATGCCTACCCAATAGTTGTAATCGATTGTTCTAAACAAAATGAATCAGTAAAGTCTTCAAGTGTGGATATAAAAATAGAAATGGAATTCAACGATGCTATACCGTCTAATACAACTGCATACTGTTTAATTCTACATGATAAAATCGTAACATACACACCTTTAACTGGAATTGTTAAAAATGTATTGTAAGAACCGGTTTTGTTTCATTCCGCGAGTATAAAAGCAGAGCGTACAGACCGCTCCTCATCAGTTTGTTGCCTACTGTTGTATGGGTAGCATCGTATTCAATATGGCTTCTCCTAGTGGTACACCTGAAAATGTGGTAGATATTGAGAAGGAGATATCTGAGTTTTTAGATCCTCAAGGTCACCAGGAAGGAGGTGAACAAAACGTTTGCGGACAACTTCACGCCAGTAATAATTTTGAAGAAAAAGGTAAAAGAAGAAAGACTATACAAAAGAGAAAAAGGGATATTGAAGATAATATTTCTCCAAACATATTGAGTGAGGTATTTTTGCGAATATTTTACCCAATCTCTTCCAGTTTGGATAAAAGTGTTTTAATCGGTGTTATGAAATCTACAGATTATTCCCCTACTGTAATTTTAACTCATGGAGCCAAAATGATTTTGTTTACGGACAGTGCTTGGGAATCGTTTATGAAACATTTGCATCTACTAGAATGCTATTTAAGTAGTAACATGTTTGGAAGAAAGACAAGAGTAGGACTTTTGGATTCAAATGTGGAAATTGATATCATTAAACAACGTGGTGATCATCAGCTACGGTTTAGAGACACAACAAGACATGATAACAAAATTCAACTTAATCGAGAGGAGTTTTTCATTTTAACTTGTGCTACTGAACCTATAACAAGATACTTGAGACAACTGGTGTTTTCAAGTTCGATTATTAAAGATTATCTGGAAGACACTTTGGACAAACAACCGGACGCACCTATATTATACGGACCTGTGGATACTTCTATATTTAATAGAGTTCCTCATGAAGTACAAATGTGGAGACAATTGGAAAAGTACGCTCAACTACATAAGAAATCGGTAAAACAGGAAGAAGAGGAAGATGGAGGAGAAGAATCAAGTGTTAGTGATGAAAATGAAAATAAGGAAAATATAAAGATGGAAACTTAAATGACAATGGTTAGTTTTTAAAACAATAACCAACATTTTGTGGGGTTAGGCCTATTGGGGACGGTGCCCACGTTAAATATACACCAACGCGCCAACAACTGTACGGCCTGGTATAAAAGTAGTACCTACCGTGGTGTGGAAATCAGTTGACCTCCTGACTTCGTAATGAGCAGACGTGTGACCTTCAAAATGGACAAGGGAGAAGAACAACAAGTAAAGTCCAAGCCTGGTATTATTGAGTTTCAAGCGTTTCGTGGTAATGATGATAGATTCATTATAAAAGAACTTGTGTTTTTGGACATGAATACAAGTGTTCCTTATTCGTTTTTATTTAAACCACCATGTTCTTATTCGTCTTTAACTAGTAAAGCCGCTACTACCAACAGATGGATTTCAAAACACTTCCATCATATCGATTGGTATGATGGTTTTACAAGTTACACGGACTTGTATCACATTATGCATCACTTTTCAGACAAGTTTACCAATATTTACACAAAGGGGCTGGAAAAGAAGAGATGGATTGAAGGATTTACTCATGTTCCGGTTAATGATGTGGAATTGGATAAGAATTATCAATACATGCTGGAAACCATATGTATTTGTACAAAAAGCCCAGAACATGATAAAGATAGACATTGCGCTTTGAAAAATGCCTATAAACTCGCCTCTTACCTTCAAAGTGGGGAATTGGGGAGTGGTGGGGGTAACGGAGAGTATATAAGTGGGGAGCAGACAGGGACCTGGCATGAGTATTACTCGAGATTCCGAGACGACAACATCTCCGAGCAAGAAGACGATCTGTAACCTGACCATGGCATCTCACCAGTTCCTTCAGACTTTGGTCGAGCAGTTCAATGCTCACTCCAAGTCAACAATATTACCTGTAAAGAAGTGCTCGGAACTAAAAGACGAGAAGCACTACATAATCCATGCTATGAAGAAGATGGAGACTACAGTTGGGGAGGCCATCTGCTGCAGTCTCAGCGAGGCACCGTTTACTCCGGGGGATGAACCAAAGTTCCAGGTGTACCTGCCCAAGAGATTCGTCCATCTTCTACAAAACGAGGATCTTCGCTCTATTCAACCCGGGTGTCTATACCTGGTGTCCCACGGCTGCACGGGTAGCAATTCTACAGAGTTGACCATCCACATCGCTGACAAGCAGCAGTGTTAGATTTAAGTTTTAATGTTGTACATATGTTGTTGTTGTAATGTTTTATAAATAAACAAATCATAAAAGACAAAAAAATAAAAAAAACAAAAAAATGCAACATATCAATATGTGACAGACTTCACGTATTGATATGTTGCATTTTTTTTAAACTTCGCGGGTGACCTTGACCTTTGACCTTTGCATTTCACAATTACCCCCACTACTGTAATTACCCCCACTACCGCACTAGGATTCAAACCTGCTTGGATGCGAAAAACGGTCAGTCTGTTGCCAACTAGCAAACGATGAGCACCTTGTACGAGCTTTGCATACAACGAGTTATAACTCACAAGGACTTGTTCCCAACATGTTTACAAGACAACATCCCACTAACAATAAAAGAAGATGTCAAACGCTACAGGAGGGAAAATACAGGGTATTCGGAATACTCCTGGTATAAGTTCCACGACGGGGAAAAGTTTTGTAGGCCTTGTGGCGAGGCCGCCGTCAGAGACCTTCGGCGATTCGTACAGGATGGTGGTATAAAACAATTCGGATTTCTAGCGCCACTGTTTCGATTTGAAAATTACAAGGACACCTGCGCTATTTGTTCCATTCCATTGTATCGATGGAAAAAGTTTAGAACTGTTTAATTGGATTTTCTATACCCCCACCACTATTACCCCCACCACTTTTTCATGTACCTCCAAGCGCTGTGCCTCGGCTTCATTTCTACTCCAGCAGCCAACCTAGCAACATCAAGATGTCTCTGAACGTTAGTTGCGCAAGTTACGAGGAGGTGAGCATCAAGACTCAGCAGGAGCTAAACGACTTATACAAGGAGTTGCAGCTGATGGTGGCACGAGGCTACCGTATAAATGTGCAAGTTTACGCTTGCAATATACGGAACACCCGGCAGTCAAAGGAAGAGCCTGGACACTCCTCGACGGCTTCCTCACCAGCGTCCATGAAGACCGAGCCAGACAACTTGGACTACTTCAGCTGACTAGCAGTTGTATTTCTTGTCCTAACCATTGTAGAATATGTATATTTTTTCATTATATTAAAGAAGTAAAAGAGCAGAAACACCTATCTTGTTACTGACATATAAGCTCAGTAACAAGATAGGTTTTTTTTAAAACACAATTTGGATGACCTTGAAACTTCCCCCTCCACTGCTTTGTTACCCCCACCACTTGACTATTGGTGTACATGGCACATCGCAATTGGAAACCTCATTCCATCTTCAACAGCCACACCGACAACATCAACAATGGCAAACCTACCAACAGATGAAAGGTGTCCTCACGCATGTTGTGACTTCGTCCACGAGTTGGAGAAGAGGATGCAGGAGAGGGCGATAAGAAGAAAACAGATCCACTCAGAAAATATCATGATAGTCAACGGCTATCTTTTATTGTTCGGCCTTATTATGGTTGTACTTTTCATACTGTACGGCATAGTCACATGTGTCGGCAAGGTTGCAGAAGAAAACGCTCGCCACCATCAATTGGAAAGTTTCAATGTTACTTTGTAAGTTTTCCTTTTTTTTAAAACTCCGTTTGGATGACCTTGAGAATTCCCCCACTACTCCACCACACCCCCCACCACTTCACCATGTTCCTGCATGAGCATCACATCAACCGTCATTCCTTGTCCGACAAGCAACCATGGCAGACAACAACACCATCAGCCAAGCTGACTCCACTACTGATGTCGGTACAAGTACGGGTTGGACACTGTCGATCGATAGTGTACACTATTTGGAGTCAATTTGCGAACGTATGAAGGAAATACTGCGGGACAACCCTGGGATCATAATACAAATGAATTTAAATTATGATTGGTCCCAAGTTAGAATGCAAGGGGACGACAACAACGGTCAACAATCTCCACAATATTCGCCCATGTCCCCGATCTATCCTTACGGCGAGTCTGACGTCGATGAAGATGAGGCTGATGAAGATGCAGGGGACAACGAGGCTGAAGAGGAGTAAGCTTCATTCCTTTTTTTTTTTAAAACCTAAATTGGATGACCTTGAGAATTCCCCCTCCACTATTTCCTTTTTTTAAAACCTAAATTAAATGACCTTGAAAATACCCCCTCCACGTACTTTTGGTTTACCCCCTCTACTTTTCAATACTGTTACCACAGTCTGTAGCTCACATCATTCCTTGTTTAGCTATCATGGCGGACAGCACTCTTTCTCGAGTTGACTCCACTACGGATGAAGAATGGCCATTTTCCTGGAATGTTCATCTGCAAGACTCGGCAGAAGTGGATATGTTGCATGAGAAATTGGTGTATGTATTAAACGAAAACCCCAACATTGAATGTAGAATGACTATGGATTTCGATGCGACAGGGGTCCACACTCAACCTTCCACTTCCAGCCAGCCTGAACCTCAGCTACAGCCAAAGAACTTTACACATCTTTACACTCCAATACGGCCGGAGGATGTGGTTATCAGCGAGGCAGACTCTACTACAAGTTATATTGAACCAACGAATTGGAAGCTTGTTGTTGACACCTTACACAAGGTCGACTTAGTATGTGACAAATTAAAGGAATTGATGATACAAGATCCTGGTCTTCGTTTTAAAATTGATTTGTTTTTCATCTGGGGAGCACCTGCACGGGGCTCTTCGTCTGACAGCTCTCTAAGTACAACGGATGAGGAGGAGGAGGACGACTAGTTATCTTTTTTAAAACTCCGTTTGGATGGCCTTGACCTTTCCCCCTCCACCGAGTTTATTTAAGGTGCACTCTCAATGACTGCAGCATCATTTCATCGCGCACCTTCACCACAGCAACATGGAGAGTCAACTCAACTACTGTTGCGAACGGAAATGTTTTTCATGGCCGAATGACATTGATGTTGCGGATGGCCTGGCGTGTAGAAAATGTGAAGCTTTTGGTCAATGCATGTGTAAGTGCAAGTCTTGGAAGAAGCCGAAACCGGAGTTGAAGACATTCCATGTGTACCAGATGAGAGGGCATAAGTACACTTGTTGCCCTGAACGTTGCATTGAATTCACATTAAAACAGCTAACTGGCTGCAAATTGTGCAACAATCATTTTGCAGGTTTTTGCAAACATTATTTAGGAGCCTGTCAGTACAGATCAACTTGGCATACAGAAGCACTCACTATCAATGAAATCGCTATAGATACACAAGAGTAGTCTTTCTACTCTTTTCTTTTTTTAAAACTCCATTTGGATGACCTTTGACCTTTCCCCCTCCACTCACCTTAGTTTATATAAGCTCCATTCCTGCTGGCCACGGCATCACTTCATCTTGCTCCCTCGCCAAAGCAACATCAAGTATGGAAACTAAGCGTGTCTCATGTTGCGAGCATAAGTGTTTAGAGATACAAGGCGTCGTCCATTGTGCAAAGAAGCTTTGGGAGGAAGAGACAGGGACAACCTATTGCTGCGAGGGCAAGTGTTTCCTACTACCAAGATGGCAAGTGGACGGGCTGGCCTGCCGGCAATGTGAATGCTTCGGATGTTGCAGGTGTAGATGCAAGAACCAACAGCTGCCACCACCGGTACTACAAACTTTCAAAATCTACAAATCCAACTACTTTTACACTTGTTGTCCGCAGCGGTGTATTAAATTTCATTTCTCCAATCTTACCAATTGTCGGAAGTGCTACGGACAACCTGATGGGTGGTGCACCTGTTTTCTGGACTCCTGCCGCTACAGATCGGATTGGTTTACAGATCCGTTGGAAATTGATGAGGTCGCCCAGGAAGCACAAGAGTAGTCTTTCTACTCTTCAACTTTTTTAAAACTCCATTTGGATGACCTTGAGATTTCCCCCTCCACTTCCCCATATACCTAGAGTACACAGAGCCTGACAGTCAGTCACTCGGTGGCTGTCGTGGGGTGCGCATCGGTGTCGGCGCTCCGTTGTTAGGTTTTCAAGGTCACAGTAATATCAAATTGTTGGTGTTGTGCTGGTTCAAGGTCACCTGAGGGATAACCGATTGCCCATTTAGGCAGGGTCATGTCAGAAACTCGAGTTTAACTTGGCACTTTTGCCGTTTCTCGTCGAAAATTCGCTCCAAGTGGTCAAGGTCACGGGGACTCTGACTGAAACTCGGAGCGTAGTGCGAGAAACGGCAAAAGTGCCAAAAAATTTTAAGTTTCGGCGTGACCTTGACCTCAGTGGCGTCGGTGACGTCATTTTGATGACGTAAGGGGTGATGACGTCATCAGCACGTCATTTCTGTGACGTCATGGGTGTGACGTCATAGAAATGACGTCATTAGTGATGACGTCATCGATGACGCAATCGATGACGTCATCGATGACGTCATCGGTGAGGTCATTGACCTCGATGACGTCATCCCTCAGGTGACCTTGAACTGGGCCAGCACCAACAATTTGACACTACTGACCGGTCCCACCTACTTTACCTGCTGAATTACTGTTAATAAAGTGGTGTGATTTACCGCACGGCTTGTGGCTAGGCTTCGGGTTCTCTTCTCTCATGATTAATTAACTTCTTTGGATAATTACTGTGCTTAACCAAATCTATTTATGATGAACCACGTGAGTTATTCAGCTACAGTAATTACTGTGTTTGGATACTGTACATTATTTCTTTGTCAAAGCTATAAAAATGTTTGTAAGGCCTTTTTTTAATAGTATGAGGGTAAAGGTAATTGTTTTTGGTTCTACCGTTTTTTTGTCATTTTCATAACATTGAAATGAAATTTGCCTTGTTGAGAATGTCAAATATGATTCTGATTTTAACATAACATTTGTCATAAATATTTTTCTACTGTAGGCTCATAAAATGGCATTTTGTGTATGTTTTCCCTCATTTTATTAAACATAATACAAAAGTATTTACTTTGCATTGTGATAGGAAATTAAATGGTTTCTATCAAAGTTTGGCTTGTTGTTAGATCAAATAGTTCGATCAATATCTTACAAAAAAAATACAAATATATCTCAAACCAATCGGTGCTAGATTTATTATTGTTTTATAGTCAGTTAGGGTGAATATCATGTAATTTAACATTGTACCAATAAAATATTTTGCTAGGTTTGACAGTATCAAAGTAGAGCAAATAGAGTATGCCTAATTGTATTTCTAACCTACAGTGTAATATTAATCCATACCGTATTGTTTTTTGAGGTACAAGAACAATTTACAATAATAGTAAGACCTTTGACAATGAAAACAATACAAAGTTGTAATACATATTTTTTACATTTATGCTAAGGGAATTTTAATGATAACAGAATGCGGAGATCAACTTTTTAACATATTCACTATGAAACTAGGAAATGATACTTTTTTATTGATTGTTAGTGCACGACATTGGTTTGTGTAGGTCTGATTTCAAATGACGTAATGATATTTTCACGTACTTCTTGTGTATTTGTATTAAGTTGTTTAAAAGCATGTTTGACAGTATTTTGGTCTCCCAGACATTCCTTCCCCGTCCTCACTACCCCCAGGCCTGCCGTGCTCATCTTCCCACGCCGCTCCCGGGTGCCGCCGACCCTGTAGTATCCTGTGCCCGTGCTCGTCCTTGCAGCGGTGCCAGCGAGGTCGCCCCGGCCCGGCGGAGAGCGAGAGTGGCGCAGCCCCACGGACCCGCTGGACCACCCACGGTACACGTCACGTACCGGCGACGGACTAATCGATTACCATCCGGTATCCACTGTCGAACACAACCGATAATCGAACATTCGATACTGAGTACTCCTGCCTAATTATACCTCGATGTTTCATTATCTAACTTGATTTATTTTGCACTCAACTCTTCATTGTAAATGTCAGCGTTTAAATTTTATTTTCCAGGCCTATTGTTTACAGATTGAAATCAATTTTCAAGGGACCTAATTCTGGATAAAACGGATGCAAGTAATTAATTACGAAAAATAATAAATAATTTCGAGTCTCTTAATAAATGTGAGCATTTGCAGGCCCTAACATGAGATAAGCCTTTGTGTAGGCCTAGTATTAGTTAAGTAAGTATAGAGTAATAACTTTATTTAATCATTCAGTATTCACGGATTGACAATAATCTGTGTAGTGAGTCAGTATCGCGTATTTAAGAAATCACTAGCGCTTTTCATTTATTTTTATTTGTTATGGGTGTAATGCTAAGGTATTTGTTTCTATTGTTTCTCTAAACAAAAAAATAATTTTATAGTATTTCACCAAAATTTGTGTAATGTTTCTTAAAAAATATTTAATTTAGAGATTTCCCCACTCGAATTTGGACCTTTGCTTGGTGTTCATTGTATCTAATATGTTTTGAAAGATTGCAGTGTAAACTTATAAGATTCAACAATTTATGTAATGACGAACGTTTATGGTACGTAGTATATCAGGTTACGTCTCTGTGGTATTAACTTTAAGAAGGAACATTCCTCCATATTACTCTAACACTTAGTATTTATCTCGTATTTTTCATAAATGAAATAAACAACAAATATTGGTTCTGTAGCGATCATTTGAGAGAAAGAAATTAAAGTCTACTATTTCTTACATTTAAAGGCACTGCAACACCGCCAATTGTATTATTTATGCCCACCTACTCCCCTTCCCGTGTAATTCTTTAAAATGAAGAGTACCGTTATCAGACGCTGCAACATTACATGGTTGACTTAATTTATTTTATAGGCCTACATTTTTCAGAATTATAAACGCTAAAGTTAGTTTACCATGGTTGAAGGGAGATACTCTTTCCTCATATGGGTAGATACAATGTACAACATTTAAAATTTAATGTTATACATAAGCAGGAAAAGTGTCTTGAAGAGGTGTTCTCATTTTGTAAGATATTCCCAAGAAAAATGTTTATATTACAACTATTCTATTTCGTTAACTAAATGTGTTTGTTTGCAGTGAAGGGACGCGTTTGGTCGTCTTAGTTCACTGAACTTCCGCTACGGAGCAGCACCAGACGGTAGAATTGCTTCGACAGAAGATTTAGCTTCTCATATTGAAATTATTTGTTTTTCTTTAGTTTAGATAATTTAGTTTACTTTTGCTAAATGACGATTGCAATACATTTGATTCAGTCTCTTAACTAATTACCCATGTTATAATTATTATATAATGTTCATAGGATTCTTGAATGTATAATCTGACAAATATGTACAATTAACAAAACGTCAACCTTTCACAATTTAAATTTACAGAAGATATGGTTCAATAAATATTTTTTATATGGTACATATTGAAATGTAGACTACAGAAAATATTTTTAGGTTTTGATGTTAATAATAGTAATAATAAAATATTAAATTGATATCAATAAACTGTACACACTAGCTCTTATTATTTGTATAATGGTACTAATTAATAGTATAGATCAAATCTTATACAGTAGTCCCCCCTGCACGGACAAGGTTAAAGTATAATGCAACTGTTTACGAAACAAAGCCATTCACTGAATGTAAAATGGAAGTAATTTGATGCGGCAAATTTTATTTTCTAGAGACTAATAACCAAATGGATTCCAATCATCGTAAAAGTCTATGATGTAAAGAGCTGTAATATCCTTTGGCAACAGAGTGAAATAAAACCTCCCAAAGTTATTTCATCTTTGTTTTTCCATTAAATGAATTGAGTTTCAGAGTAGTTGATGGAATACCCAAACGGTAAATATTAAAATACTTGTTGCTTCATACAAATATTGTAAATTTTGTTTGTGTTGAGAGAAATCTTATTGTCACGGGATTACAATTAAATTGCTAGTTTTAAAAAAGTATGCCATTCCGTTAAATCATTAAAGCTTACAAATCTAAAAAACTCATAATTTTTTATAAATATATTTGACATCATGGTTAAAAATTATACATAATTTTTCGCCTGCTTACCAATCATCACCAAATAGTTCAAACTATTTGTCAGTCTAAAATTTACTTTTTGTCCACCGTTGAGCGACAAATATACATAATTTTGAACCATTACTTAATGGTCCTTTGTTTGGTTTTCATTGTATCTAATATGTTTTACAATGTTTTTTCCTCACAAATCAACCTTCAAATACACAACCCTCAAAGAGTTAATAAATTTTGGCTGTATCTCTTATCAGCGTTATACTGTCTTTGTATAAGTGTTACTCGCCTACGGCTCGATGGGGGCTCCGCCCTCATGCCCCCTTTGGGGGTTGCCCCGAATTCGTTAATTGTTCTAAGTCTTAAGAACTGAACAGGCTAGTTGAGGCCTCCACCCCAACTCTATACTTATATTCTCTGACTTTTTTTAATAGTTCAGGAAATCTTAAGCATTTAAGATATTCTCTTAATATTTAAAGTTTAAATTTATACTTTTGTTTTATATTTTATAAAAAAATGCTCAGGGTGTGTTTGTGGAGCTAAATTTCAGTCATCCAAGTGTCATAACAGTAAATCAAAAATATTAAAATAACTCAAATTTTGTGAAAGAATTTTGAAAATACGCCCTTTTTGGGGTGAAGAGAGTGAAATGCTACAAAATCTTAAGGGCCGAACTTAAAAAGCATCTAAAAAATATAATGCTGCCAAAACATAGATCGGTATGGCAGTATCTTTACCGGGTTTAACAAAATCACCAAAAACTGTACATAAAAAAGGTTAATAATTTAGTGTTTTCACAGTCTTTTTACTAATCTTGGATTGAAATCGGCAAATGGCTGCTTCTATAGAAAGAACTAGATATATTCACAGTTTATACCAAATTTGAGGCATGTATGTGTCATAAAAGTAAACGATAAATATTGAAATAGAGCTATTTTGGTAAAAGAATTTCGATAATGTGAAAGTACGCCAATCTTTACGGGTGAAGGGGGTGAGATGCGGCAAAACTGCATTGGACTGAACTTGTAGAACGTTTACATAGAATGTAATACTAGCAAAACAAATATCAATATGGCAGTGTATTTGGCAGAATAAAGTAATTTACAAACACTTTACACGAAAAAATGTTAAGAATTTTGGGGTTTTCAAGTTTTTTAGACTTAATTATAATTTAAATTGGTTAATGGCTGGCACAAAGGTAAGATCTAGGTGATATCATAATATGTACTAAAGTTCAATCATCCGTGTGCCATATTACTCAGAAAAAAAATTAAAATAGCGAGATTTTTGTGAAAAAATTTGGAAATTTTGAAAGTAAGCCCTTTTTTAAGGGTGAAGGGAGTGAGATACGGCAAAATTTCACAGGACTAAACTTGTAGAGCGTCTAATTCAGGACTTCTTGTTCAAAAGTTACATCGTATTTAGAAAAGCCTTACATAGTGTAAATTTTACCATTAAAAAAAAACATTTTTTGAGGGGGTTAAAATTTGAAAATTCTATGTTTGGGGATTTTCCCTATGTATTGACCATACAAACTACATGTGTACCAAATTTAAAGTTTCTAGCTCATCCGGACTAAAATTACGATTTCTCTATTGGACCAGAACCCACTATTTACCTCTACTTATGTTCTCAAAATTGGGAAAAAGTGAAAAATGTATTTTGAAAGTAAACGGGAAGAGATACGGCAAAATGTGTAAGGATAAAAATTGTAGATATTAAAAAGATCTATCAAAAGTGACTTTAAAATTTGTTGTAGGACCACCCGTTTAGTCACTAGAGCCTGAAAACCGATAACGGGGTTTCATTAAAAACGCTCTGGAGGCTTAACGGTACGAGATACGATAAAAAGTCACAAGACCAAAATTGTAGATAATTAAATTCCCTATCGTAGTATTGGTCTCAAATTTTAGATAGGATGAAGCGTTTGGCCGCTACAGCAAAAATACAAAAATTACATTTTCAGAAATCCGCCATTTTGAATTTTTTTAGTAGGTAAAAATAAAAATTTTCCAAGTTTAAGATTTTATACTTAGCATTGACCATTCAGGCTATATGTATGCCAAATTTCAAGTCTCTAGGTTAAATCGTTACGTCAGAAGTTCGTATCCCATATAAGTGAGTCAGTCAGTCAGTCAGTGAGTCAGTTACACATAGGGCTGTATAGTTTATTAGACTCGCCTACGGCTCGATGGGGGCTCCGCCCCCATGCCCCCTTAGGGGTATCCCTAAATTCGTAAATTAATAAAAAATGTCAAGTATGAAATTGGTTAGTTTTGCGGAAGAACTGAACAGCCAAGACAGTAACAAAACCGTTTAATACACACAATTCACAATCGATAGCTAGAAAAGCTTTTAAAATCTCCTATGAATCGGTTTTAATAACTCTTCGTAGTTAAAATTTGTTAAAATATTTCGAGTGTGGTACAATAATTATTTATTCTTTGTGTTATGCTGAATGGAGGGTCCACTCCCTAATTTGTTGCCCCAATTCCGTAATTTCTGAAAAAACTTGATGCAGTGAACGGGCTTGTTGAGGGTTATTAACTCCAATGTGTTCGCTGAATTAGTTTGTAAATAAAAAAGTCGAGTGTTAAACAGGTTAGCTTTACCAATGAAGTGCACAACCAAAACAGTAACAAAAGGCTAATGCACACTTCTCACAATCAATAATAGTTAAAGCTTTTAAATTCATCAAAAATTGTTGCAATAAATCAGTGAAAACAATAACATAACATTAAAATGAAATAATATAAAATCTGATAAACGAGATAGAAATCACAAAAGACTAGAAAGTTTTAAAATGATTCCCTAAATTCCGAGGAGGAACTTACTAAAAGTATGTAAATTAGTAACACCAGCCCCGACAATAGCTGAATTCATATTTTTAATTGTCTCTTAAAAGAAGGTAAGGTCCCCAATTTCAAGTTTTCGGTAACTATTCTGGTCCTGTAATAAATCTGTTTTGAGAGCTAATGTGTAGAGATACGGCAAAATGTTCTGAAAACTGTAAGCCAGTCATATTCAGCAACATTTTTCGATAGGACCAATCGTTTTGTCAGTAGAGTGGAAAAACTGAAAACGCGATTGCAAAAAATTAGACTGGATATATACGCAATTGGTGCGATGTACGACAAAAAGTCACAGGAAAAAAATCGTAGTTCATCCAATTCAGTACCGTGGTAGTCTCAAATCTATGAAAGGCCTAACCATTTAGCCTCTAGAGCTAAAATATACTAAAATTATGATTTCTTTATAGTTGTCCAAAAGCCACTACTTATTTATCACAAAACTGGGAAAAAGTGAAAAATGTTTTTTGAGAGTGAACGGAAGGAGATAGGCTACGGCAAAGTATGTTAGAATCAAAATTGTAGATATTAAAAAGACCTATAAAAGTTGTCATTTAAACATTTTCGTAGGACGAACCATTTAGTCGCTAGGGCCCTAAATCTAAATATAAATTTCACAAAAATCAGTTTGGAGGGTTAACGGTGCGATGTACGACAAAAAGTAAAAGGACCAAAATTGTAGATCATCCAATTTCCTATCGTAATATGCTCTCATATTTCAGATAAGACTAACCATTAGGTCACTAGAGCTGAAATACTAAAATTACGATTTATCTAGTGGACCAGAACCGGTGTTTTCCCACTACTTACGTTCACAAAATCCGGAAAAAGTGAAAAATGAATTTTGTGAGTAAACGAGTAGAGATACGGCAAAATATACGGGAAAAGAAATTGTAGATATTATAAAGATCTATCGAAATGAACCTTAAAAAAATTTTTACAACCATCGGTTTAGGCACTAGAGCCCGAAAAACGAAAACGGCATTTCATTAAAAACGCTCTGGAGGCTTAACGGTGCGAGATACGATAAAAAGTCACAGGATCGAAATTGTAGAAAATTAAATTCCCTATCGTAGTATTGTTCTCAGATTTTAGATAGGACAAAGCGTTTGGCCGCTAGAGCCAAAAAAGTAAAATTACAATTTTGAAAATCCGCCATTTTGAATTTTTTTGTAGGTTAAAACTAAAAATTTGCAAGTTTAAGATTTTACACTTAGCATTGACCGTTCAAGCTAGACGTATGCAAAATTTCAAGTCTCTAGCTTAAATAGTTACGCGTATCCCATATAAGTCAGTCAGTCAGTCAGTCAGTTACGTAAGATATTCCCAAGAAAAATTCTTATATTACAACTATTCAATTTCGTTAACTAAATGTGTTTGTTTGCAGTGATGTTAAACAGTGTTTTGTTACATAAGCAGGAAAAGTGTCTCATTTTGTGACATTTGTAATTAAACATAGGGATACGTTCTAACTATTTTCGTGTCATCGGTTAATCATAACCGTTTTAATTAGGTTATGATCGATGGGTATAGTTATACCCATCATACGGTGACTTATACGTAACGGTAGGTCTATAAGTCAACGTTAACTTAGACTTATAAACTTATATACCGTAAGTGTAAGTACGGTATAATTTCATGGCTCCATCCGGCTTAATAATCTTTAATTTAATTCTTATACACTTACGGCTTTAATCTAAAGCCGTAAGTTATTTTACTCCTTAGAATAGAGTACTAAAGTACTAGTTTTTACCCCATGTGACTTGAATAGGCTATTTAATTTTTCTACCTAGGGAAAAATCAACTTTTTTTGTACCAAGGGATAAAGTTAGTTACATAACAATAACATTAAAAGAGAGATTAAAAAGATCATAAATCACAGTCAGATGCCGCTTGTATTTGTTTCGTTACTCTTTTTTTTACTAATAGCAGCTGTAGCGTAAGCCATTCTGTCAGCAGTGTATTTGTTTACGTTTCGTTTGGGTAGGCTATTGACCTAAAAAGCCCAAAACCTAAGTGTAAGAATTTTGACCAGTCCTAAATTATGTTATTTTTGTTGTTCTACAAAAAAAAATATATAGCTTACCTTGTGTGTTTTTTACTTTGATGTGACTGATCCAGCTTGACGGAGCAAGGGATCATATGAAGGTAAAGTTAAATTATATACGTTAGATAGGCCTAAATGTTATTCGTGTAGGTGGAGGAAAATAATGTGTGCGTGAAGGAACTAAAGTACTTTTTCTCCCTTTTCCCTTCAGGGAGAAAAAGTTGTACTTTAGTCTCTAGAAGCACAAATAACTATTTCCTTTACATATAAAGAAGTAAGAGTGTTGGGACTTTTATATTGATCAATTGTGCACAGTAATTTGGGAGAGTGATTTTTAAGTTTATCTTATCCATGTTGAAGCCTTCCGGAATTGGTTATCAATATATGGTTTACGTACCTTGACGTCACAATTCCTTAAGGAATTGTGACAATTCCTTAAGGAATTGTGACTTCAAGGTACGTAAACCATATATTATTGATTTTTAAGATCAAACTTTACCTAATTTACTTTTATGACTACAGCACCAATGTATATTCAGAACCAAACAAGTGGATACATCCTTTTTAGAAGTATGAACGCGCCCACGAAACACAGATATCACCACCAAGATGTAATTTTCTTTTAAGAATTACACTGATTGGTTGAAAGGAATCAGACTGCTGGAATAGTTTTGCACAAGCTTGTTCTTGTTTTGATTTTTTTTTATAAATATACTCATTTTGACGTTTTAGATCGTAGAAAGAGCACTTCCCATGGCCTTCAGAAGTAATCCTAGCATCAGCGCTTCATTTTTCTCTGGTTTTCGAGAGCAAAACTATTTTTTTTTTTTTTTAACATGGGATGTCACCATTTAAAGTATTTGGTTCTGTCTGTACACATTGGTTATAGTAAAAGATCCACGCATATATGAGTTTGAGTAAAAAATATCACTCATAAAAGTTAAATAAAAGTTAAAAAAGTCAGTCAGTCAGTCAGTCAGTTACGTAAGATATTCCCAAGAAAAATTCTTATATTACAACTATTCAATTTCGTTAACTAAATGTGTTTGTTTGCAGTGATGTTAAACAGTGTTTTGTTACATAAGCAGGAAAAGTGTCTCATTTTGTGACATTTGTAATTAAACATAGGGATACGTTCTAACTATTTTCGTGTCATCGGTTAATCATAACCGTTTTAATTAGGTTATGATCGATGGGTATAGTTATACCCATCATACGGTGACTTATACGTAACGGTAGGTCTATAAGTCAACGTTAACTTAGACTTATAAACTTATATACCGTAAGTGTAAGTACGGTATAATTTCATGGCTCCATCCGGCTTAATAATCTTTAATTTAATTCTTATACACTTACGGCTTTAATCTAAAGCCGTAAGTTATTTTACTCCTTAGAATAGAGTACTAAAGTACTAGTTTTTACCCCATGTGACTTGAATAGGCTATTTAATTTTTCTACCTAGGGAAAAATCAACTTTTTTTGTACCAAGGGATAAAGTTAGTTACATAACAATAACATTAAAAGAGAGATTAAAAAGATCATAAATCACAGTCAGATGCCGCTTGTATTTGTTTCGTTACTCTTTTTTTTACTAATAGCAGCTGTAGCGTAAGCCATTCTGTCAGCAGTGTATTTGTTTACGTTTCGTTTGGGTAGGCTATTGACCTAAAAAGCCCAAAACCTAAGTGTAAGAATTTTGACCAGTCCTAAATTATGTTATTTTTGTTGTTCTACAAAAAAAAATATATAGCTTACCTTGTGTGTTTTTTACTTTGATGTGACTGATCCAGCTTGACGGAGCAAGGGATCATATGAAGGTAAAGTTAAATTATATACGTTAGATAGGCCTAAATGTTATTCGTGTAGGTGGAGGAAAATAATGTGTGCGTGAAGGAACTAAAGTACTTTTTCTCCCTTTTCCCTTCAGGGAGAAAAAGTTGTACTTTAGTCTCTAGAAGCACAAATAACTATTTCCTTTACATATAAAGAAGTAAGAGTGTTGGGACTTTTATATTGATCAATTGTGCACAGTAATTTGGGAGAGTGATTTTTAAGTTTATCTTATCCATGTTGAAGCCTTCCGGAATTGGTTATCAATATATGGTTTACGTACCTTGACGTCACAATTCCTTAAGGAATTGTGACAATTCCTTAAGGAATTGTGACTTCAAGGTACGTAAACCATATATTATTGATTTTTAAGATCAAACTTTACCTAATTTACTTTTATGACTACAGCACCAATGTATATTCAGAACCAAACAAGTGGATACATCCTTTTTAGAAGTATGAACGCGCCCACGAAACACAGATATCACCACCAAGATGTAATTTTCTTTTAAGAATTACACTGATTGGTTGAAAGGAATCAGACTGCTGGAATAGTTTTGCACAAGCTTGTTCTTGTTTTGATTTTTTTTTATAAATATACTCATTTTGACGTTTTAGATCGTAGAAAGAGCACTTCCCATGGCCTTCAGAAGTAATCCTAGCATCAGCGCTTCATTTTTCTCTGGTTTTCGAGAGCAAAACTATTTTTTTTTTTTTTTAACATGGGATGTCACCATTTAAAGTATTTGGTTCTGTCTGTACACATTGGTTATAGTAAAAGATCCACGCATATATGAGTTTGAGTAAAAAATATCACTCATAAAAGTTAAATAAATGAAAAAATAGTGTGTGATTTAAGATAAGGAATAGTCCTAAATTTATTTCATAGATTTAACTCCACTGCACATTTCCAACGTCAACGCCAGCGGTAGCGCCGTCGCGGTCACCACGTGGGAGGGGGGCGTGCGCGGGGCCCGGGGCCCGGGGGCCCGTGTAACGACCGGAGACTTATCTGACTCCCGTGGCCCCAAGTGGCCCCTGTCATTCAGACTGATGGGCCCACTGGAGGCCGACTCAATCGGCCTCTGCTGATCGCTATTTATGAATATTTAAAATTCATAATCTCTCCACAATTCGGTAATTCCCCGGTTGGAGGCCGGTAGATTGTTGTTTATTGAGAGTTTATTGTTTCCGAAGGCAATTCGAGGCGAGTGGGATGAGAAATATGCACCTGGATCCTTCCTCGGGACGAGGAGTGGTCAAGGATGAGTGAGGTCCGACCGGCGATGGTTTATGCCATGGAACCTCAGGTGTATCGAGACTCAAGACAGTCACAGTTATTAGGGTGGGTAGAAAAGCAGCTCATGTAATTTTTTTACTATAACTTTTAATGTCTTCTTGTTAATAGTTTTTTTTACTATTTTAATGGATACACTGTTTCTTTATCGCTATTCTTAATTCTCATAATTAAACTGAAACACCTGGAATTTTATTTAAAAGCATTTCAAATTAAAGTATAAATTAAATCAAACCATTAGCAAATAAACTTATATTTTTACCAAGCTATGTGACTAAACCCTTAAAAATTGTATTTTGCTTTCATATCTTGATGGCCTAAAATGTCATTTTACCTTTTCTATTTCCGTTTTCTTATATCTAAATTTTATATTTCTAATTTATTTAAGTTTCTCATGGAAAAACATTTTTTAAATAGGTGTAATTTTGGGTGAGTCGGTGGCGTAGTGGTAGTGGTTAGCGCGCCGGACTTCGAGACCATGGCAGCGATGTCGTGGGTTCGAATCCGCGTTCTGCCAGTGACTTTTATCAGTACCTTTCACCTTGTACTGTAGCGGCTCACCCCCTTACTTTGTCTAATACGATCCACGCACAGATCAATAGTCTATGTGGACGGGGCAAAGTAAGGCAAAAAAGAGGTCCGCCAACCTCTTAAAAAAAAAAATTATAAGTACAAAGATTTAAATGTATCGTTTGTAATATAATATATACATAAATGTAATTTAAACTTGTAGCAATATTACAAACATAAACAATTAATATACCGGGTGTCCGTAAAGTCTTGCCCTGATTTCAAAGATTACCTGTATGGCCACCATTATAGCCACATGTATCTTAAATATCTTGTTTTCAAGAGAATTTAATCAAGTTTTGCCCTCATTAATCAGTCAGTGACTAAGCTCAGTTAATTGACCACAATGCATTTTACTTGTAATGCAAAAAAAAAAAAAATAATAAATAAAAAACAAATCTAGGTGGCGTGGCTAATTTGCCTCCTCGTTTACGACACTTGACCTCTTTGGATTTTTTTTATGTATGAGCATGTCAACAGCCCCTACAGGTTTTCTTTTATTCTTCCCCAGTTTCACATTTAGAAAATCGAAAAGAGAGAATAATAAATGCAGAGACATCCATGACTAAAGAAATGTCAACAAAAATAAGAAACCTGTTGTTAATAAAATAAACTAATAAAAAATGTCACCCGGAAGATTAACAGGCAACCAAAGGCACACATATGGAAGTGTATTTAGTTCGTGCATAGCTACAAAAAACTTAAGAAATCACTTGTTAAAACTGGATATAAAACGTCATCTTACCACCAATAGTTTTCATGCTATTCGGTTTCTTTATCAGGGCAAGACTTTATGGACACCCGGTATTTCTTTTGCATGACATCAGACTAACATTAGCTGAGTTTATGCAAATACAATAGGTAACCTTTGTAATGAAAAGATTCATATCAAAAACATTTGCTGCTGAAGGCGGTACTTCTTTATAAATTGTTTATTTATATGACAGCTCATATCTCCACCCCACCCACCATGACAGCGGCCGCCTCCCCCTTGCAAGACGCCGTGTCTCCGAGCCGTGTCCCCGCGCCGTGTCTCCGTGTCACCCCGCGGTAGCCGCCCCTCGCTGCCGCTGTCGACCCCACAAAGGCACGCCCGGGGCAGACAAACGACAGATTTGTACCTACAAAAGATCGCCAGCTGGCCGGGGACGTGTTTTCACAACATCGTGCTGTGAATCCGGCTCAGCCAAAGCTCGAATTTGAAATGGTCCCGCCCAGGAGGATCGTAAATTACATCCGTTCAAAACACGGTTAACGTTGTAACCGATCGTCGCGGCCGAGCGGGTCGATTGTGGGGCGACTTTGACACCACGACACAACGGGGGTGTGAGGTGTGATGCTGCGGTAGCCCATGCTGCGAGCTGGGCGCGAGGGCTAGGGAATAATGTGAAAAATACTATGGATCATCTACGTTGGATACGTCAAAATTTATTAGTAAAAATGTTTTATCAGTAAAAAATAAATTGTTTTTAGTACTTATATTTTGTTAATCGTTAAAAACTTGCTATCCAACCTCAACAATTGTTTTGGTATGCTCCAGCACAAAACCTTATTATGCGCTTCTCCGGAATTAGCTCTTTCGATTTTCTTGTAGTACCAGGATGACCTAATTATCTCTACTCACTTGTTTAAACAGAACTTAATGAGTGCTTCATTCGGATGTATTCTTCTTGAACCATATCGATTCGAAATATTACTTATCTTTAAACAATCTTTAGTCTCATGAAACCTATTACAAAAAGAATAATATGGACATTTTCAAAGTCAAAAGAGCAGATCTCTAAGGTAGGATATGGATGAGAATCAGGTTTGTGTATTTTGGCCCAAAAAATCTTTGCATATTAAATTTCAACACTACTATCACAGAAAGTTGCTGAAGTGATAAGTCAGCAAGTCCAGTTTAGAACAATACCTTGTGTAGGTCCTACATAGTTACAACCATCATACATGGCACAATAAATACAGTATATGCAACGTGGCCCAAAAAATAGTCATAAAAACAAATAGCAATACTTTTTAATGCACGTTACTCTTCTACAATCACCTGGAAGGTTTGGGAAATGTTAAACATAATAAATGTTGAATTTTTAGTGTTATTATATGGTCAGTTTTGTATGTCTATTAAAGAATAGTTACCGTGAAGTCATGATTATCTTTTTTGGGCCCTTATTTTATTACTTAATTCTAATGATATATTGTTTTACAGATCGAGAACTTTCCACTTCCAATAAAAACAATAAATTAACAGTTTTATTGTTTTATATTTTGTAATTTTGAACACACAAAGACACTATAGTAGACTTACCAATGGCACAGTATGTTACCACTTAAAGCACCCAAAACGGGTGTTGTTTTGCATAATTGTGAGTTTTACTTACATGAAATTTTTAATAAAATTGAAAGGATAATATGTTTTTTACGATTAAAGATTTAGAAATATTTTAAAGACCTAGAGATATATGCTTTATTTAATTTTACTGTTAGTATGAAGTCTGTTATCTAATTATAATATTGTTAAAATTGCATTTTTAGGTCAATTGTTATGTTTGTTGTTTAGTATTTTTTAGTTTTAATTAGTGTGTAATTACATCTTTAACTTGTGTCTAAGTTTTCCTGATCGCTGGACCACTGTTGTGCTTGGGGACTTGGAAACTTTCCTGGGGCAGTATAAGAGAGTTTAATATTAACTTGATGCTCCAAACTTAATTATGAATATAACTTTAGGGTGTTGTTTTCAATTTAAAATGTTTTAACGCATTTAACGTATCTAAACTAATTGGGGGAACTTATAGAATAATATCATACACCTTCTAGTTGTAATTTATAACCTTGAATAACCTAATAATACTTTTTAACCTATCTAATTAAGTAAATAACATATCTAATCATAATGATAATTCATCCAACGCAGTATAAATCTTTTATATTAATTATATTTATTTCCTTTACCAAAAACACTAACTTTTGCTTAGTTTAATAACATAAACAATAATCCTTTGAAATTTATTGGTTGACGTGTTCTGTGAAATGTTTCTTTTTACTCTCCTTGTTACGATGGCCTTTTAACAGATTAAAATACACAGGAGTTCACGGTGTAGGCCTAATGTCGACTACACTGCAACAAAATAGAAATTATAAGTTGAATGGTATTTTCCCTGTTTAAGTAAAATATATATTTTTTACCATTATTCTCGAAATCAGCCTGTTTTTTGTTCTCTCCCTACCAAAAGTTTTTTGTAGGCCTACCAAATCCGTTTCTTTACTTTTGTCCTTGAACTGAAAAATCAGCAATAATATTTTTTAGGCATGACTGAAAGGTCAACTGTTTGCTAAGTATATTATTATTCATTTATTAGAGTTGCAGAGTTATAAAATTTAAACGTTATAAAAAGCATTGTTTGTACATAACAGAAATGTAAACACTGCATATTACTTATTTTGTAAATATAGGCCTAACCTGGAAAATAAAACTTTATAGTCAATATTTTTAACGATCAAAAAGTCTAATTCCATCTTATGTTAAAAAAAAAAATAAATAAATAAAAAAAATACCCCCGTCGCAGCAGACCTGCGCACTCAGCGAATTTCCAATGGAATTTTGGTATATTTTATATTTCCCCATAAAATCCATGGGGATGAGAGTATGTAGGTTTGCCGCCATATGGGTTTTGTTGGTAAATATAAGTTAAACCCTACCTAGTGAATGTACATACCAAATTTTATCAGGTTATGGTGTTCTTTTTATTTTCCCCATAAACCCCATAGGGGTGAGTACGTAGGTTTGCCGCCATATACGTTTTCTAAGCAGATATAAGTTAAACGCTTCCTAATGAATCTACATACCAAATTTTATCAAGATATTTCAATAAATAAGCAAGATAGAAGGTTTTGTTGATTTCCCATAAGAATAACATGGAAAACATAGTTTTTGGATTTTCTCCATAACCATTTAAGTTAGGTAAAAAATTCAAAATACTAGATTGTTTGTTTTTTAAGCTCTTTTAAATGTTTTAAGTTAAAATTGTTGAATTTTATAAATAAAAACAAAAAAAGCCAAAAACCCATTTTTAACCCTTTTGAAACCCCATAAAACCCCGTTCCCATGGTCCGATCATTCTGGTTCGCGAACTCAATCAAGTAGATGCTGGCTTACACCCCTGTACCAAATTTCATCAAAATCGGAGGTTCCGTTCAAAAGTTATCGTGGTCATGGACACATACAGAGATATATATATATATATATATATATATATATATATATATATATATATACATATATATCAATTTGAACGAACGGTGTTTTTGGCTTCTAGAGACCTCAAAATGAAAAAGTATCATGGTCCCGGGATTAGGTCTTACCATGACTACTACCGTTATAGCGTATTCCCTATAGGGAAATTCGCTAAAAAAAAAAAAAAAAAAAAAAAAAAAAAAAAAAAAAAACATTGTTCATCACATGGAGCAAAGGTGTCTTTTTATGCTTAATCGTTTTTCAAAACTCGGCTGCGACTCGTTAAAAAACACGATTGGGCACCATAAAGACCCACTTTTGCTCATAGTGACGAAAACTACTATTTTATATTTCACGTGAGATGGCTTTTTATGACAGGCTTAAATCAGCTGTTTATCAAAATGACTCTACTACAAATGACTAACAACGACAGGACCGATACCGGTGTGGAACACGCGCGATCTCACGCGGCGACACATCCAACTAACACAATCCAGCTGTCCAACGTTAAAATATTGCAATATAAATAGTCGGGGACCCACCTGCGAGATACCTGCCCATTATGGGGCTTCTTTGGGCCAAAAGCTGTTGTGACTGCGGTGTTCTCAAAGCCCCCCGTGACTTATGACGGCAAAAACAGCGGCCCGCACCCCAGGTATCTGGAGATTCTTCGGCTCGAGTGGAAACCGCAGCATTCTGGATGTGATCCATCCTATCTGTCGTTTAAGGTTGGAATGGATCGTGGTGGGGAGTATATAATGGAGATAAAAAAAATCATTCGATCAATCAATACACCTAACAATGTGATGTCTAATTCTGGAACATTGGAACATTTTCTAATAAACCACTCTATTATTCCAAAGTCAAAAGAAACGTGTGTTTTGGTACATGTAATTTCTTTTCTAAAATCTATTCATCAGAGATAGAATTATTAATTATTGTAGCATAGAGTTTCTTATTTTAAAATAAGATTTATGCTGAACAGTATTTAATGTAGTTCATAATCATTATTAAATAATAATTCCTTACAAATTCATAACTAAAATTTTATTTTCGACCTATCATCCACAAATAGCAACAGTTTTCAAATTTTGTAGCTTTTTTGGAGATTCACTTGTATTAGTATAATATGACAGTAGAGTATATCATATTTCCTGATAAAAAATTTCACTTTTGTAATAAATCAACAATACGGTTTCAAAACACTAAACAATTTCCTATTTACTAAAAAGCATAGGAATTTCTTGAAATCAGATTCCCTCATCCTCGTAAAACGGACACGTGGAACAAATAAAGTAATTTATCAAAACCGTAAAATAAAAGTTGATGTCGCACCGTTATCAGAATATAGGCTGGGGACGTCGCAGTAACGCGGGAAAAAGGAGGAAATAAATTGAACTGATACCACGACGAAGCGCGACTAATCATCGAGCAATTGGCGATAAGGCCGATAACAGCGGCGATAAGGGCCGTAATATCGACCTTACAGCAGTTCGCCGGCAGCCCAAGGCGCAACACTGTCGGAGAGTTATATAAGGAGCTGGGGTCCCAGAGGAGCCCTTGGCGCAACCTTTCGCTCCCCTGCGACAGAAGCGTCGGTGAAACGATGTTAATAAAACGGAGAAAATAGGACTGGGAATTTGCTGTGAAAAGTTAATAGCCTCCATTACCTGCGAGGGGAGCGGCGAGGGAAGTTTATATAAATAAACGTAAAATCTGATGAGAGTGATTTTCAGGTGGTCGCTGGAATGGAAAGCGCCTCCTTATTAGACGCCTTTTATTGTGATGTAACAGAGGGAAGACCTTACCGGCTGGATATTAAAGGGAATTATTTTTAATGACGAAGTTCTTAAAAATTACTAGAATGTAATATGGATCTGTGATTCGATTGGATTAAACTCTATATAATTTTAATGGTTGTCTATTATCAAAGACTCTGTATTTTGAGTGTATCTACTTTGTACTAGACTAGAAGCTGTTTGAAAAACTGAATCGAAATTTAACACAGAAAAAATTGGATTTTTCAATAACTTTTCCTTATGTAATTAGCTTTTTGCAATGTTCTAAATGGTTTAACTAGGATTTTGAAGTTCACTTCACTCAACTTACCTAGCATTAGCCCGAAAAATCAAAAGTAAAATTGAAATTGTTTTTAAAATGAACGTTCATTTATATTCCACGACTTTATAATCGTTCATTAAAAATTAATTGTTACATAATGTATAATTAAAAATTTACTTATTTAGTTGGGTAATTAAATACTATAGTTATTTTTTATTATAAAAATATTTTAAATGAATTATATTTCCCCAAATATTCCGAAAAGAAAAGAAAAAATTTACAAAGTTGTATCGTCAAGCCTGAAAAAGAGATTGAAAATATCATATTTGACAAAACCATCATACTATCATACTAGCTTTTACCCACGGCTTCGCTCGCATATTGGAAATTTTCATTGAATTTGTTTCTTAACAACCAATAAAAAAATAAAATAGATTTTCAAATTTTTTATACATTTTTTTTATTTTTTCGTAAAAAAATTACTTCTGATACCTCCAAGACTATGTGTAAAAAGTTTAATGATGATTATTTTTCGCGTGAAAGTTTAACAAACAAAGGGTATTTACAATACATTTGTAATATTATTAGTAGGGTTAATTAAAAAAATCTACATAAATGCTTACTAATTTAAGATTAGAATATGGACTATACCTGTATCATTATGATTTTTTTCAAAAATATTTAAAAATACTTTTATAATGGTACATTATTATTTTGAATCAAATATTATAATCCAATGTTAATTATGTTAGTTATAGCAATAACATTATTAGTTAACATAAAATACATGTTTCTATAATCAGTTACATAGCAATATAACATATTATAAGCAATACCTGAAACAAAGCACGGCAACAGTCAGTTGTATGCTCCAGTCTTGTTAAATCTAGATAAAATCTTGCGCCTACAGAAAGTGCTAAGCAACTTACTAGCCCTCTTAGTGTATCTTGTTGCCTACCAAGAAATTCAGGCGTTAATGTTAATATGCTAACCAAGGAATAATCTCATATAATATTACTATCAATGCATTGGATAAAATTTGAAGCAGTGGGTCATATGAAACCTGGAACTAGAGATAAAACCAGTTGTGTCAAGAGTTTTGGTCTACTTTGAAGAGGCTATTCTTTGATACAATGAAGAAAAGTGGGTAGGAAAATGTTGATATTAATATTATTTTATGTCTATGAAATAAACAAACTAATTTTAAGAGATAAATTTATAACTTTTATCATTATTTTGGTAGTTAAAAACTATTTATCTTCATATGTCATTTCCTATATTAAACACATTATTGCCATGACAACGGATACATCAGCAATGGGCAATGCTACATCAGCAATCATCTGATGTATTCTTCATTGCAACCTTTAAAACGATTGATATTGTTACTGCGTTTTTAAACCTATTGTATTCAATATAGGTTATGAGAAGCATTAATTCTTAAGTACAAATACGATTTACTTTTCCATCACAGAAAATCAACATGTTTCTCACCAAATCAAGAGGCAATGTTCCATCTGGATTCATCGTCAATATGGAGACTTACCCAGCCCTCGTAATGTATCATTGACACACCCTGTATTTCTCACTTAGTCTCCCCTGGTTCTTGTTATCACTGATAATGACAGATGACGACACTGGTCGATATCTTGTCTACCAGCCACATGTTCTTCAAGAAGTCTGTGGCATAAAATGCAATAGTCTTTATTGAAAAAGCAAACAAAGTGTAGAGAACCTAATGAAACCTAAAAAACACAAAGAAAATAGTTAAAAACAAATTACATAGATAAAATACGAAATAAATAAGGAAAACTAATAAATTAATAGAATATATTTGAATAATTAATCATAGGAAATAAAATTTTTTATTTGTCGTAAATCCCATAATCAAAAAAACTTTTATTAGTAAAATTTTTTATTTCAAATTGTCATAAGGGATAGTATTATGCAATTATTATTATTATTATTATTATTTATTTATTTTTTTTTTTTTTGAGGGAGAGGCGGAAAAATGCATTACGCACACAGGTGGCCAGCCTGTAGTGTGGGGCTCCCCTAAAAAACGGGTTTACCCACTAAAAAAACTCCTCTACTCTTTAGGAATCTAACCTGGAATTGTTTATCACATTACGTCAGGCTAGGCCTAAATTTGGCTTACACCCGTGGGGCTCGCTCCTTATCCAGCCGCTCGATCAAGGGATCTGAGCCACTTCGCGGTCCAGATCGGTTTTCTTTTCCAGGAGGATGCCCCGGACGAACTGTGACAAACAATCCCAGTTGCCCTCATCCTCCAAAATCTTTTGGCAGACCGAGTCCACCGAAAATGCACCAAAGATTTGTGTGGTCTCCAGGCGGGGCCCTTCCCAACGGGGACAGCGGAAGAATGTGTGTTCCGCATCGTCGGGAACACCCGGGCAATAAATGCAGTCCGGTGAACCGGTCTTTCCCATCCGGTTCAGGTACGACCGAAAATAGCCGTGACCTGTCAAAAATTGGGTCAGGTAATAGTCCACCTCCCCGAAGCCGTTCCACCCATGGTTGGACCTGCTTGATAAGTCGCGCAGTCCATCGTCCTCGGGTGTCGTGCTCCCAGCTGTGTTGCCACTGCTGGAAGGTTCGGGAGCGCTCTTCTGTTCTTGCCGTGTCCTTGCCGATCTCGCCTTGTCTCTGATAAATCGCTTTCCTCTCCCCTGCCAAGAGCTTGACAGGGATGACTCCGGCGACCACCAGGACGGCAGGCTCGGACACTGTCCGGTAGGCGGAACACACCCTGAGCGCAGCTTGACGCTGAACCCGGGCGAGTCGCAACCTGTAGCACTCCTTATCTAGAGCGCCTGCCCACACCTCTGCCCCGTAAAGGAGCACGGACTGGACCGCGGACATCAACAGACGTCTTCTGCTGGATCGGGGACCCTCGAGATTGGCCATCAGCCTACTAAGGTAAGTGACCACCTTAGCGGCCTTGTCCGCCGTACGGAAGATCTGATCCCTCCAGCTTAACTTGGTGTCCACCATAACCCCAAGGTATTTGGCGGCACGAGTTGATGTGACCACCTCCCTTCCCACTCGGAGTGGGACGACGGTGTCGATCCTCTTCTTCGTGAGGATCACAATCTCCGTCTTACTGAGAGCAAGCGAGAGACCGTGATCTGACATCCAGGTGTTGACCACACGCATGACTCGGTTCAACTTTAGTTGGGCCAGCTCAACGTTGCGTGCAGCTATGAGAGTTGCGACGTCATCGGCGTAGCCAACCAAAGTGGTTTCGTCAGGCATCTCGGACCTCAGGAGGCTGTCATAGGCAACGTTCCAGAGATCCGGGCCGAGTATTGAACCTTGTGCGGCACCAGAAGTGACTTCCATCGTCCGCGTTCCGTCCCTCGTGTCATAAATCAGGCTTCGAGAGCGTAGATAATCCTCGATGAGCCGCAACAGATATGCAGGAATACGAAAGGTGTTGCGAAGCGCATCCAACATATCGACCCACCTCGCCGAGTTGAAAGCATTCTTGACATCAAGCGTAACAAGAAGCACTACTCGGCGGGAGAAATGGTTGTGGCTCTCGGCTCTCTCCACAGCTCTCTGAACTTCGGTGACAGCGTCGATCGTTGACCGTCCCTTTCTGAAGCCGTACTGACGGGGGCATAAGTCCCCGGCAGCTTCCACGGCAGAAGTCAGGCGGGAACGGATCAGCTTCTTGAACAGCTTCCCAGCCGTGTCCAACATGCAGAGAGGCCTGTGGGACGACGGCAGCTCGGGATCACCTTTGCCCTTGCTGATCAGTACAAGCCTGGCTGTTTTCCAGGGAGCCGGAAACACCCCTTCTACCAAACAGGCATTGTACATTCTCAGCAACAAGTCAGCGTTGATTGAAAATACTTTCTTTAAAGCCTCACTGGGAATCCCGTCCGGGCCAGGAGCCTTGTTGCTCTTCAGGGAGAGAACGGAGGTTTCCAGCTCCTCGAAAGTGAAAAGTGGAACGTCCTCTACCCGTCCGAAGTCAACCGGCGGTCGCTGTGGATGTTCAGGAAACAACGCAGCGACGATCCTCCCCATGGTGGCGCCCTCCATGATGGAAGGTGGAGAGCGGGCGCCGAGTTTCTGTGTTACAAGTTTGTAACCCAGGCCCCACGGGTCGGAGTCAATTATTAATTTAAGGAACTTACTATTGTTAATAAAGAAAACGTTTGAAAGTTAGGAATTAATAAATTTGTTTGAAATGGGTATCGATAAAATATTCCGAATTTCAGTTGGGAGCGTGCATGGGAAAATGTACATTATGTATCCCTTATAAAATAAATTACTTACTGATGAGCAGAAATAATGTGAACACAATAAATAATATATTCGATTTGTTTCATTTTACAGAAGCTCTTTAAAAATGGAAAAACTATTTTTTTTTAAATAAATAATACTTACGATTTCTATTACTGTATTAACAAATGTACCAATGCCATTCGTGATTAGCCATTGCATTATACTGTGTGGGATATTCGAGGTATGCGTTGTTGGGAGGGCCCACGGTGATATGTGGTGGGATGTGGCCCTTCGCACAAAGGACCAAACTCTATATCAGGGACAAGATGTTTGTGATACTTTATACCCGCCCCCACGCCACTTTGTAGCCTTCGCAGCTCTGATAAACCTAAACTGAGAAAGATTTACCTGGTCGCCAATTCAAGCAGATATATTTAGATCTGCAATGAAAAATAATCTGAAAATTAATAACATGTATTGTGAGCTTTATTTTAAATTTATTTCTAAGATAATTTTTTTCAAATCATTTTACCGAAATTGCTTTATTTCAAGTTTTTTTTATGAATCCAATAATACGTGTTTTCCTAATTATTGTAAGTTAACATTTCTACTCCCTCTAAACTAATGCAGTAAGCTATTGTCCTTGCAGAAATATACACTATTTTGTAATAAATTAGACAGGATTTTCTTTTTAGAATCAAATACGAATGAAACAAATAAAAACATAAGATTGAAAAGGTTTTCATTCTAGGTTTCATTATCGAAGAACAATACTTGTGTTTTTCTTGATAACGCAAAGTCAAAAGTACAAAACTTAAACTATTGTAAATTTTCATTTAAAAATTTAATAAAGCTTATAATGTTTAATTGTGTTGTGTTGAAAAGTTTTTATATCATATTTTACAGGAAGCCATTTAAAATATAAAAAAAATTAAAACAATTAATTAGTCTATGATAACAATAAAATTTAAAACAAACCCGGGTACTTTAAATTCTTATCTTGTTTGTTAATAGAGAATTTAATAAACGCCTCAGTATATACATCCAATGGATGTATAGATATCCAATTTAATGTTTTGTGGCTAGTAATTTTTTAAAACCATAAAAGAAAATAACTAAACATAAATAAAATAAAAGATTCAAAACTAATTATTTGATACTAAATCCCATGGTTATTTCACAACCTCTTAATCAGAATAAAATTATATTGAACCATTTTCTTAGAGGACCCTAATTCACAATAATATTAGCCTAAGTGAAGCAGCAAACTCATCATGAGACTAGTTCAGAGTTTGGGTTTAAAAGTTTATGGACCATATAACACTTATCCAAATTTTATTGGAAACATAAAATATAAAAGTCTTAAAGACTAAAACGAGGCATAGTAAAATATTTAATTTTCAATACAAAATGGAATATTTAACACATCTTGGATACTACGTGTTATTTTTCTTAGTATAGACCACAATTTTTGCTAAATATTAAAACCTAAAAGAGCTGTGATTATTTCTTTTCACATTAAATTAATCATATGAATTTACCTTTACAGTTTAAATGTAAAGACAGATTATCTTAGATAATTACTTTCAAGTATAAACCTCAATTCATTTACCTTATCCGCATTGGCTTTTTATGAGGAAAAGGCAGAAGTAAAATAGCAAGAAGAGGAGGGGTATTTACTTACCGGCAGAGTTTATGGAAGTAAAATGCCGGTGGTAATGAAGATCGATGCTCTCACACGGCGGACGTGTGGAAATTGTAAACCCGCAGGTAGCGTTTGTTGGCTCCCCGATGCACTTCTTAGGTTGTCTAATAAATGGTGCATCTCGTGCTGTAATATTTAACCTGCAGCATCCTTAGATATATGGAATTCAATTTCGTACTCTCATAAAACTTGAAATATTTTTGGAAAACAAACTGGTAGGAAATATTCAAATAAAATTAGGCTGTAAGCGCTCACAAATAATTATGTTTTTTTTAATTACCACTCTAATACATTAATCGTTTAAATTAACCTTACTCGATTGAAATAACTTATAAACGTAAAATTTGTCTTCCTATACAATTATTTACCCTACCATATATATTTTAAATACAAAACTGAAGTTATAATAATATGTATAATACGGAATTTCATCCATGACAGTTGATGTCTAATGCAGTACTGAACTGATAGAAACCCTGCAAGGAAAAGATTTTAATCTGTCTGCTACTGACATCAGCTACTGATCATTAAACGTTTCTTTAAGAGATAATTTAAAACGTATTTAATGTTTAGTTGAACATAACGTTCGTAAAACATTCTGGCCAAGGTATCGAGTTAAAGTTTTCAGATTGCACTTTAAGTTAGTCGCAGGTTTGTGAAAAGTTGAGAGTAAGCACAGTTTGAAGGTCCAGAACATTTATTTAATACTATTAGCACTACCGTACTTGAAATTTAGTGTATTTGGATGTGATCAGTATTCATCCAAATGTAGGCCTACATATCCATGAAAATGCATTTTTATTGATTTTTATTTTTATTTTATGTCTATCTACGCCAGTGAAATTGTTTTAAGTTTTAACGGGGAACGGTCCAAACCCCAGTCATGTTACTATCTTACATCGACCAGTTGTTAGAAAGCATTACTAATTAATTAAGCCCGTTCACAAATGAAAACTGGGTCGAGAATCGAACCTTTGAAAAGCTAGGCCCACTAACTTTTCACAGGATCGAACCGGCAACCTTTGGATTCACTAACCACTCAGCTACCCAACTAGTTTATTGATTATATATGACACCAAATAACACAGAATTAGAATTTTTTTATATATTCACAGCATATAAACAGAATATATCATCAGGAAATTCTCTAATGATTAAAATACTATTTGAGTTCTCTATTTGAAAGTATACTAAAGTGAGGTCGAAAACTAAGCTAACTGAAATTTTCTTTTTTAAAGGATTTTCGGTCCCAATACATTTTTAATTATTGTAATTGTATGGCAACAAAATATACAATATATGTCACTTCAGGGGTTTATACGGCGATCTCACGGCCGTTTTATGTCCTATGCTTTACGGACATGTTTTATGTCCGTGCAATTTTATGTTAGCAATTTTTTAGGTATAGTTCAACGGCATGTTTCACTTGAGGCGTTCACATTAACACAGTATCGAAGTAGGTAGCCGCCGCCGCCGCGACGCGACGCAGGACATTGAGATATCGACCAGTGTCTCCATCTGTCATTATCAGCGGTAACTAGGTCCTGTGGGGAGTCCGACGAAGATGGCTCCCGATAAGCTAAGCTCCAGGGGCAGAATCCGTCTCCATTTTATTCTTCCTCCTTCGACATTTTATATCTTTAATTTAACAATATCTTTAGAATCACGACGACCACAGTTTGACAAAGGTATCGTGGTTTATTAAAATATGTTTCTCTTAATTAAAATATTTCAATTTGCTATCACTCAGAACATATTTTATTTCGATTAATTGTATTTACATTTTGAATTCAACATATAATTGTGAATTCTAAGAGGTGGACGTAATGTTTATTTAAGCAATACAAACAGTTGTTTTCATCTTCAGAAAAGTTTCTAAAATGTTTTTGAACAAGCAATCTTATATTCATTGATCTTTAAAAACCAGGT
Source organism: Neoaliturus tenellus (assembly GCA_030545055.2). Classification (NCBI taxonomy): domain Eukaryota; kingdom Metazoa; phylum Arthropoda; class Insecta; order Hemiptera; family Cicadellidae; genus Neoaliturus; species Neoaliturus tenellus. The sequence goes on along the minus strand of CM061532.1, from coordinate 188,286,866 downwards.
AATATCCGAAAATGTCAAATTTACAGATATTGAGTGTAATATTAATATTAATAAATAAAATTAATATCTATACTAAATATGTTTAGGCTATACATTTTACAGAATAAGTTTATATCCAAATAATATTTTCACCCTGATTTTAACACATTTTAAGCTCTTTTATTGGTAGGTATTTTATGATACAAACAATTTTGTTCCACGCATTCAAATTAAAACTGAAGACCCAAAGATATTTAATCCACTTCACATCAAAACAAACATTCCCGAATCGGCAGTGTCCCGAAGTAATTGCTATCTCACTGGAGTAGCTTGAAAATCCCCATCCACTTAATGACATCAGGCGAAGACTGATTGTGTATCAATGTTTAATGAAGTGAAGATGACATGGCGTTGTGGGTGTAGACTGGAGTGTTAGACAAACACGGAACTGTATGAGTGGTAGCGGCACGGCGGCGGTGGCGGCAATGTCACTGGGACTGGGGGAGCCAGCAATGAAATCGGCAAGAAAGAAATAATTTAAATTAGTAAAATTATCTTTATACAATGTCATTTTGTATCCACGTCCTAATGATCAACTTCATTTCTTAAGTTTGTTCACAAAAATATTTAAGTTGATTTTTCAAATTTGTTTTTACTGAGGTTTCTAACTAATAAAACTGTAGACCCAAATGTAACGTTATTTAACTGTATCAGTATTGCATTAGATAGGATATTACTACATACAAACTTACCTAAGCTATAATATTCAACAAAAACTATGAAATAACTGTAATATTTATGTATGGTACCTTATAGTGAATATATAGCACTTCAGTAAAGTATATGAAAGGTATAATCATCTTCAATTCCCACAACAGTGTAACCTTTACTGTATTATTTCACTTAGGGAGGACACACATAAAAGACTTTTTCGTTGGAAGGCCGGTCTGAAAGGGCAAAGCATTTGGGTGGTCTAAAGTATCACAAACATCTTGTCGCTGATAGTGTGGTTGCTACTTTGTGAGCAACCCTTCCCCTCCCCCTCCCACCAGGGAAACGTGTCGTAAATATCAGGCTTGTATGTTTTATCAACGTGTCACACCTGGGTAAAACCTGGCTGTGAAAAAATAAATAAAATAGATTGACACAATGGTAATGATATTCTAAATTTTATCTGAGTGTACATTTTAGTAATGTATTATTAATATGTGTTAACTACAATGTACAGTTTTACCTGTAAGTATGTAGTAGTATGAAGTTTGTTGTATGTAGTCATAATAAACAAGAACCTGGATCACTAACCCAATGCTTCAAAACGAGCCGTTTGCCCTCACCACTAGAAGGGGTTAATTCGGTAAGTTAAAAAAGGTAAACAAACAAGAATGCAGTGGATACACCAATAATAAGGATTTTAGCTGAAATATAGAGAATGTAATCAAACCAGACGCACCGGCAATAATGATAGCTGACAAGAGGCAGCGGCGGTAGCCCCTACTAGTGGTGGGGGAAGACGGCTCGTTTTTAGCGCTATACAAAAACCATCTCAGTTAGCGATCCAGGTGTTCTTATTTATTATATCCATATGTAGTATGTCAGAACTACAAAATGAAAAAAATAAAAGATAATTGTACTGTCCGGAGATGACTTGTTGGCCAGTGAGGGAGTTGCGGGGTGAGGGGGAAGCTGAAGCATGCCATTGGCCAAAACAATTTGCTTTTTATTTTTGGTTTTTTTTATTCCACCATGTGTTAAGCTATCAACAAAACCAAAAACATACAGCATGCCTACGATGTTTTCTTTTCTTTTGCAGTCAGCTGTCTTTCTCTACATTGAATTGGGCTGGTTTGGCCCCTTGAATTGAATTGCCCCCCAACCCCCTCAGTGGCCAACAAGTCATCTCCCGACAATAAATTAATAAATTTATATGAAATACATGAACAGTAAACATTATTATATGATTGACCGCCAAATAATTTTTATTTTGGTTGTGAGTTTTCCCCAGAAAACTAGGGTACTTAAGTGCTACAGCCCTAGTTAAAAAACTAGGGTTATAGGGCTTATGAGGGAATTACTCTGACTAATTCAGCAGTTAAGTAGTTAATATTTAAAATTTGTCAATAGATAAAGGAATATTGTAAAAAACTGCTTAACGACATAAGGAACCGCAAGTAATGTTTTAGCTAATTGATAACAGCAAGTTTGGTATACAACAAAGCTTATTTGTTGTTTGCGATATCCGTTATCCAGGCCGGCGAAATACACATGCCCGCATGTTGAGAGTATATTGGACGTTGGGTCCTAATATATCAATCAGATCAGAAGCGTTTGAGGCTTTGGGCGAGTGTTGTGATGTGGCTGAATGGCCGATCACACGGGAGTGTTTGCTTGACTGAGGCCACTCACTGTGCAGTTTACAAGCAAACACATCGCGCCAGTCAAAGTGTTATGGGAAATATACTCATTAGTTGATTTAGTAATAGTTTGTATCTTTGAGGAGTATATCATAATGCACCCGAGTCATACATTTTGAAAAGTGCAATATTTGTGCTGAGTGCTTATAGGATACTGTTATATTTTTTTAAGATATCACAGTAAGATGAGACAAATCGCTTCTTTTTGAAACACCCAACAAGGAAGGGTTGTTTACATAAGACTTCAAGCCTAGATCGTACTATTAAATTTAAAGTGTAGATTTTGAATATTTTATTACCTGTTATAACGACTTAATGAATGGTATGACAAGGTAAATTACAAACAAAATAGGTAAATGGAAACTTTTCCAAACAGTTTTTACCAATATCATTTCAATATTAAAATTTTTCAAATATCATTTTAATATTGCGAACAAAGCATTAAACACCACAGTAAAAGTACTATTTTTAGTTAATATAATAATAAATTGCCTTGATAAATAACATTTCATTCACATTTAGTTCATTTGTTGAATTACATACTGGGTTTCTTGATTTTTAACTAACGTAGACAATTTTCTTTCTAATTGCGGATACTGCACTTAATTTAGACACCTATTCACTTTTGAATAGCTAATTATTTTGTTTGAATGCGTTTCCTTATAAATACGTATTCAGCAGCAAAGGTTTCTTATTAAAATAATTTCTTTGAATTATACCAGTTATTTATCGGGATCCCTTCTGGATCGAATCTTTTGTCGCCGGCACTGTCACCGTAGTCCTTACCTCTAAGATGGATCAGAGGCTGGATAAGATGGATAAGAAGATGGATAAGATGGCTGCGGTTTCACCGTGGAGAAAGTTTACCTAGCAAAAAAAAATTTAGCTAGTTGTAATCATGTTGAAGCCCGTTCATCAATTCAGCGTAGCCGGCCATCACCCGCGACCCCTGGCGGCGGCTCGGCGGTGGAGCAGCAGACGAGAACCATCAACAAATGAACCATCGGTGTTCTACCCAGCGGGACCCCAGCCAGCCAGTGATGGATGCTCCTCGCCGTCTTCCTGGTACAGTCCTGCTCAACTGTACTTCCTCGGACAAGGTCTTAAAGTTAGTTTTTTACAGTTAAGTTCCGACCTAAGAATATTATTACTGCAAAAACGGAAACAATGAATCATATACCTTAGTTGTTATATTGTTAACTTATATTCGTTTCGAGTGACAAAGTGTCATTTTCCGGATAGCGCTCAAGTCTTAGGTGTGAGAGAGTGAGTCTCACGCATGACGCGAATCCGAGTACGGGAATAATTGGAGCAAGTGTCGGAAACTTACTTTCGGCACAAGTTATGAACGATACTTTTTTTCAGCTTGTATGCATCGTAGAAGAAATCCGAGCATACCGTTAGAAAGGTTGTGTCCTGTGGATTAGCAGAATTCTATTACAATTCACCTTTAAGCTATGGGCTACGACGTACAGGATTTTAAAGCAAAGCTTTAATGTTAATCTTATGAGAGAAGTGTAATAGATTCATTCATTAAACAGCTATTGTAATGATAAATGCCAGAAAATCAGGATGTCTGGTCGGATTTCGTCTCTAAATTCCTCGATCTCTAGTTTAGATTGTTAAACATTAAAAACATAAGATTTAAATTATAGACAAAAACAACGGTAAAGCGTAGTGGACACCTCGAAAGCTGATATAAATAAGCTGAAAACAAGAGAAAGTAAAGAAGGAATAGAGCGAGGGAAAATAAGCTGATTGTTTTTGCCTTGTGTAAATTAAAGCTTGGGAAAGAGTTATTTTCTTTTAAATCAGCTGTCATAAAAAATAGCTACTTTCCACACGGAGTGATTAAATAGTTATTTTTGCAACAAGTGGGCAAAATACCATTTCGTCGCACTTGAGAGGAATAATTACTCTCGAGTGCAATGAAGGCAATTTTCACACTAGTTGCATATGAAATTTTTCATACGACAACCAAATATTTATTACATGAGTATAAATATTTAATATTTATTATAGCCTATATTATGCATTTCATACAATTTGTTAGTAATGCATTGAATTTTTCTGGCAGACTATTTAACGACACTGTTTTATTAGTCTCTGCAAGATCGTCAGGGTGAATAAGTCACTTAAAATCACTAAAGTCACTGTCATAGTTGATAATTTTCTGCACGTACACAGTCTCACCATAATATGGTATGAAGGTTATGTTTATGTCGATTTCTTCGAAAACGATGACAAGGACAATAGGTCAGATGTTTATATCCAGTTTTACCAACTTAATTCCTGATTAAACATAATAAAGTTGAACATTGCTTGTTGATTTCTCGTGATTGCTAATTGGTTTTCAGGTGAACCATTTAACAAGTTGTCCTCTTTGTTTTAGAAATTTATAAACCTCATTATCAACTTCATTACAATGAAATCATTTAAATCACCATACACAAAATAATGAAGCGTTTGATTCAATCCAAGCATATCTATAGAGATTTTTACTCTGCATAATGTGGTCCAACCCCTTTTAATTTGATCCGTTTGCATTGTTAACGGCGGCATATTGAATGAGCCAGCAAGGCACGCTGGGGCGGTGGTTATTGTTGCTATTGTTTCACATTTGTTTACTTGAAAAATCACGCACAGTTACTGGCACATTACCCCAATATTGAACCAATATATTAGGTCCCCTTTTGTTTCAAATTGCAATCATAATAATAATGAATGACAAGTGAACATTTTATATTCATTGTTGATTTTTTACCCAATTGAAAAAACTATTTCCGGAAGGTTGTTCTTAACTAGAAACACCTATTTTAACACAGTTTGTTCGGTGAACAGTACACACTTTTTTATCACAATACACACTTCTTACCACAACTTTTACCACACATTTTATCACAATTACATGAAAAGTTTCTATTAATTTTTAACAACTACAGTACATTGCCAATTGTGGAAGGTAGCATTACCTGCAATGTCTATTGACTTCCCAATCCCAAATCAAGTAATTTTCAATTATGAAGCAGACGAAAAATTGTCAATGGGAATCCCATAAATCCATTTAAAATTTACATTTTTATTTCGTAGTGTCATCGCAACTTAATCCTTTTTAGAATCATGATTCAACATAGTTCTTATCAAGTTGATTTGCACATTTTATATTTAGCAATCAACAATATTCTAGACACTTTTTCGAACTTTTTTATTTATTTAATAGTATGAATTAAAATCGCTGGGAGGGTGTTAAATAAAACAGGGGCCAGCACACGCACATAGCGCTAATGTAATTTACCCAGGTCTTTATTACATTTACATAGGCCAAAGGTCCCCCTCACATTACCGGACCCACTCCATCACGACGGCTCCGCCATCGCCGGGGGACAATCAGCTGCGATTGATTTGGCGGGTAAAGAGGGTGACTCTGGCGGCAAACTTTGACGCCCCTCTGCTCCTCTCCTCTCTCCCTATGGATACGAGGTACAACACGACATTAAGGCTGCGGTCTACCCCTGGCGCGCACCCAAATGCAAGGGTTTTTTAGAATCGTGTTATCTTCTGCCAAATGAAGCCTAGAGCTATAAATAAGGTGTCATATTAAAGAAGAATAACGGTACTAGTTTTCGTCTGTTACAATTTTGTAATTAGTTCATTAAAACTAATAGAAAACTTCAGTTAAAAATCGAGAAAAACAGATGATTTTAGACCGGTATAGCTGAAATTAGAAATTTTATTTTAAAATTCTAAAAAGATAGCCGACTAGATCCTTTTTTATACTTTTAGAAAAAGTTAAGAGCCAATCTCTATCTTAATTGGTTATTTTTAAAACACGATCCCCGTAAACCTCTGCATCTATAAAACTCAAAAACAGATAATTTCACACAATTATAACTGAAATTAGAAATTTTATTTTAAAATTCTAAAAAGATAGCCGACGAGATCCTTTTTTATACTTTTAGAAAAAGTTAAGAGTCAATCTCTATCTTAATTGGTTAATTCTGAAACACGATCCCCGTAAACCTCTGCAGCCATCAAACTCGCATAGCGCTACGGCCGTGAGGCCGGCATATTCGGCATTGTTGTTGTTTTTGTTTTGGTTGGGGTAGACCGCAGCCTTAACTTCCGATTTAGACAAAGTATAGATAAAACTAAGAGATTGTTTCATTAAAAAAAAAACATTCAAAATCAAACTTTTCGTTTAGTATAATGGTTTTTGCGTCTTTTCTTTTACAAATTACTTTACACTTTATCAACAGTTTCGTACTCATATATGTATTATTGACTTTCTAAGAGCACACGTTATAACAATTTACCAGGTGGATTAATTATTTATTTTTGAAATAACTACATTTAATATGTAGTCCGAAAGAACTCTTGATGATTTTATTGTTGACGGAAAGGAGGGTATTTAATTAATTGTTCTAAATTTTACACTAAAATTTGTTATTTTTAGTACATTACATTTATTACAATTTACATTTTGTTGCAAAAGTTATAACTCATATAACTAATTTAATAAGAGTTAATTAATCACTAAATTTACTAAGGCAACTAAAATATACGTTTGCTAGTTGCGGCGCTACACGTACGAAAAAGTGTAGGTAAAGTAATGGGCCAGCAGCCAGAAGTAAGCGAGCAAACGTGAGGCGCTTGCTGATGACCGAACCTCCGCTGCTACAGCTCACATGATATACCCACTAGCGATTCTGCTCTGCTTCCCACATAAGTTGCTCGCTGCTGATGATGCTGCCCACATAATTTAATGGTTATTACAAATATACACATATGCACCAAAGCATACTCTGTGCTCGGTTTCATCTTCAGAGCCACTAGACGTCGTTTTACTCTCTTCACCTGGTCGCCTTATCAACTTAGTCTAATTGAGGAGATGGAAAAGGTGCTAAAAAGATTTTTGAGATTAGTTGGTGTCAAGTTGGGTATTCGTTACAATGAGGTTCAACTCGATGAGATCATGCTCCTTCTTGGCCTTCTATCCTTGTCTCGCCGCAGAACATTGACAGATGCATTATTAGTTTTCAAGATAACCAACGGCTTATTGGATTGTCCTGAACTTCGGGAAAAAATTGACTTCCATGTCCCGCGTCCCACGAGACACCAACAGTTCATCAGTAGATCCCATCATCCAACAACATACAAGCAACACAGCACACTTCCTCGCCTGATGCGATCAGGAAACAATATGTGTGGTGAAGTCAACTTCTCTGGTGTCAGTGTCTCCTCCTACAAGACAGAAGTGTTAGCGCTGCTAAGAATAAGTATTCCTTCATGAGAGAGATGTCTACCCTACTTTTGACATATTGTATTTCAAATTCAGCTCGGTTTAATATAAATTTTAAACTGAAATTAATCTTTATCAGTCAAAATTGAACTGGCATAATTTATTTTTATTTTGATGTTAATGCTAGTTTATATAATTTATTCACTGTTAAATAATCGACTACAAATTTTATATTTGTTTTTGTTGTTAATGTTTATTCATAATTTATTTACTGTTTCAGTTGTATACCTGCAGAATTTATTTTTATATTTGTTGTTAACGCGTGTTTAAATAATTTATTCACTGTTATCAGTAATCGTCTTACAAAGTTTCAATTAGCTTTTGTTGTCAATGCTGTCGATATAATTTTTTCACAGATACAACTTGTACTTGCATATTTTTCACGATATCTTATTTTTCTTCTTTTTTGCTACTTGTGTAAAATATTGATAATGGCATGTTTTGAGATAATTCCGAGACACTTTCATCCATTCATTGTAGTTTCATTGTTTTGTCCGTGACCACCATGTCCACTTGTAACAAATTATTGTAAAATATTTGAGTTTTTTGCGCTTGGTTTAAGCATTTCTTTGTAAACTGGCGTTTGCCGTGGAAATAATAAATAAATACATATCATAGACACTTCTGTTGGTGCTGCCCACATCATATACTCGCTGATGATGCTTTTGCTACATTATAAACAAACTGCAACTGCTGATGTTGTTATCATATATTCACTGCTGATGCTGCTTGCTGCTGATTCTGATACCTATATCGTAGGATTAAAAAAAGTTTAAACACAGACAGAAATAGTATGTTGTGTACGGTTTTATCAGGTTCTTACAGTTTTCCCAAAAATTATGCCAAACGTAATAGTTTGTTATGAAATAATAAGGCTATGATTTGGGCTATTCGTATAGCTCATTATTACCTAATGACCTATTAATGTAAACTTTAATAGCTTAAAAGAGATCAAATAATTGATTAATTTTCGTTTAGTAATTTTGTTACGCATACAAATTTATCATTAAACACACTACGCTTTTTTCAATCTAGAACCGGTTATTTGCAAATTCGCGTAGTTTTTTATCCCGATAAGAAAAAAATAATAAAACACGATGTAATATTCCTTAGTAGACGCTAAATGGTATTGAAACCACTTGATCGGATAATTGAACTGTATTTTCCAATCCAACGATGAAAATGTGTTATAAACTTAGTATAAACACTGTTCTTCTATTATAGGCTGCATCCCATGCAATCTTTAATGATAATTATTTTATTTTCATATCATGTTTTCAATAATGTATTCAACATTTAAAAGTATGCCTAGTCAGTGTAATTCCCAACCTAATAAAATCAATGTAATGGGGACATATAGCATTAATTACATACATCATTTTGTTTGTCCACCAACACAACATCACGGAAAGTCAATAGTTGCGATAAGCTGCATGTGTTATGTGAAATCTGTCATCACCTGTGTACGTTACAACCGTCAGCATTGTGTGGGTATCGTATCATAGTCGAGTAAATTCAACAAAATGTTGACGATAAAGTTCTTTTTAAAAACATTCCCCTTATTCAAAGCAATGAAATAGTTTCCGTACATTTTTCATAAACATTTTATTTATTTATTTATTTATTTTAATTATTGCAAGGAGATAGTTTTTTAGTTTCCATTATTTTTTGTAAGGAAGATACTTCATTAAATTTATAATGAAGCCAATAAAAACATAATATATTTCAAAATTTCGATGGATCCAGAAATTGTAACAAAATAACCAGAGAGGGTAGAGAATTTTTTACCAAGCTAAAGTAGGCCCTCTATTAGCAACTGATCCATTAGTTGATTCTTGCTATTCTTACAATTGAAATCAATATAATATAACGTACAATTATGATAAAGTCAGGTAAAAATAGTAAAAAATTCATTTATTATTATATAAATGTTTGTTTTTACAATATTTAAAGGTCATATTCATAATGATAAAACTAGGAAAGTCATATATTTGTTGGAGGGTCAATGCAAGTGAATAGCCTGAATATATATTGATACAATCGAATCTGTATATTGACAACGCAGTGACAGCTGGGCCTGTAATAATATAAACTTCCCATCACGCCCAACTGGGGTCTGCGAGTCCATATCTCGGGCGTGTATCTGATTTGGCTTTTTTATTTAGAAAGATAAAAGACATTCGATATATTGGTTCATCATGTGCTCGGAATTACTATTGTATGGGGAGACAAGTAGTCGGACGCGGCAGCTCTGTGGTAGAGCTATGGGCCTCCCTAGTGCCAGCTGTTCCAGTTTGGAGCAAAAAGAAGGCTCTGGCCTTGGAAAAAAAACCCAGAATAATGTAAGAACATTGAGATAGTACAACCTTAATATCATGTAAATTATTCATACTAATATTTTACTTCAAATGCAAAATAATATAAACAATAGGGTACTTGTAGCTCGAAATCGAGCGATTTAGTTGGATACTTTTTACTGTTTAGGACTGTTTAATACAATTCGTCATCCAATGTATTTTCTGTGGTTTAACACAACATATCTAGAACAACTATGGTTTAACAGAACTTCTTTGGTATGAATAGACAGATGATTTCGCTCGTATGCTGTGTTTACTCGTTACAGCTGTTTAACTTAAAAATCTTTAAATTTCCTTATCAATGTTAATCTAATGGGAAAATATAGTCTAGGGACTTGCAGGGCTCTTCCGTTTGGATGGATATTTACCCATTTCCTTTAGAAATAACTTCACACCGAGCAGTTGAAAACTCTAGGAGGAATTCCTTGTACAAAATAACAGGTCACGTATTAAATATGTATAGTTGACTAAAAAATACCATTGTCATGTTACAAATAAAGATATTGATTGAATTAACTAAATTGAGTAGTCTTGTATAACGTAAAGTGATATATTAAATAAAATCATTCAACATAAAATTGTTGAAAAATTTTAAGTTACAGTATAAAACATGGAAGTGTAGAAAAAATTTATTCATTACTATTTTGGTTTGTTTTACTCCAAATCCAGTATGATATCACAACTTGGGATCACTCTTCTCATACTCGGAACATTCTCCTTCTAAAAAAAAATTATTCGTAACATGGTAGATGAAGCACATGGCATGCGAAGCACTTTTAACATTTTTTTATCAAATTCCGTATTCTTAACATCATCAATTTGTAGGTTATTGACATTTTAATTTACACCAAAGTAATATACATGAGTTTCTCACCAGGCAGGACACTCACTCACACAATACCAGAACCAGGAAACCACTGGATATTCCACAACACAGGCTGGCAATCACAGGTAACTCTTTTTTTACTTAATTGCATAAAACATTGCAATAAGTTGCCTGGACCTATGCAAAAAGATAAAATCTGAATATATTTAAAACCAAAATGTCAACCTGGCTTATTAACAACACTTTCTATTATTTAAAAGAGTGTATAGGCTTAAAAATTTCAGAGATTTTGTAACGATGTTCTTTGTCAATTTTTTTTCATTGTACTGAAAAATTTCACTTTTCAAATTCAATTTTTTTTCTATGCCTATTTTACGTCAGTGTACTGATCAGCGGCAATAAAGAATCTTGAATCTTGATAGCGCTCTTTGCGAGGCAACCTGCTCAAATGCGTGACTATTGTTAGTGAAATCTCTCTTGATTAGGATCTGATTTTCATAATTTTTTATATCGTTGGATTTGAAATTAAATAAAAAAATAATAATAAACACACAATAACATAAATATGTGTGCATTATGTAGAAGTGTTTGTGAAATTTAAGGTTAAAGATTAAATTTAAAACAGCCGCCAATTTAATAATATAAATTGTAAAAAAATATTATTTTTTCTTAATTTAGGCTTTTATCTCAAAACGCTGTTCATCAAGTTTAAGCTTATTACAACAAGGAGTTCCCAAATAAAAAATATTCTTTAAAAATAAAAAATGGCGACTGTGTGCAATAACCATTAAATAAAAAAATTATGTGATATTTTGGCTTGTCTGTAAAATTGGGAATAACACCTAAAAGGGTCGGTTCAGGGACCTTATATTCTGAAAAAAAAAACTTATAACGTAACTTAAGTGGGTAGGATAATTTATTTAGCATTTTAGAATGTAAATATTTTGTTGTTCTTCGACATTTGTAATATTAGATTACTGTGTTAAATTGAACTCTCCATCACCTCTGGTTTATGACTATATTTTTTGGGGTTCACTCGCCTATTTAGGTTGTCGTCAGCTTAGGTAGGCTGACGACAACCTAAATAGGTAAGTGAAACACAAAAAATAGAGTCATAATTGAAGACACCTCACCAAAAAACATGTCATTCAGAAACAGAACACCTCTGGTTTATAATATCTGATAAACATATTGCAATATCTATTAATTGGTATTTTATTACTGCACAATACTTTTTGTTTAATGGAAAACAGAGACTTAAATAAATTAATTTCATCAATATTTACATATTTAACAAACAGCAAAAACATTCTCATTAATCAGTCACTTATAAATGAAGGCTTAATTTCAACAATGATTATATAAGAAGCAACAGTTCTTGAATTCTGTGTTTGAGCTGAGGTTTTTACAGTAATATATTTAAAAAGTTAAAACATTTTATGGCTTATTCCTACCTTTTATTAACCTTATTATTATGGCTTATTATATATTTAATATAAACAATTGTATGAATTATATTACAGCCCATACATAAGTACAAACATTAAAATTGTGTTAATTTTAGGTTTCTGGCAGAATTTGGCTTTTCGTAAAAGAATGTAATCTCAGACTGTTAGAGGCTCATTCTTGCTTCTGAGAATCTTTTTCCGATAAGTCAATAACTGCCCCTATGAAAACAAAGTGCCCTGTTCTCACAAAGCATATTGTCTTCCAAATTATACTTGGCTCTACCTTTACTTCAAAGACATCGTCTTAAACACAAATTCGCCGTTTGAGTAGGCAAGGAAAAAAGTGATCGATTTCCTCAATCTTGGGGTTTGAGAATTTCTACTTACAATTGCTCGGCCTGTTATAAGTAGTTTTCTATACTGTATATATTAAATAAATATATTAGCAACGAAAATAGTCAAAATATAGGTCAATGGGAAATTACGTCTCAGCTTGTAAACAATAGAATTGCTCTTAGAAATGGAATTAAGGGCGCTGTTCTTAGTCTAGTCAGAATAGCAATGTTTTCCTGGGTCAGGCTACTAGCAAACACAGGAAGAGCACAGTAAATTAATGAAAATATAATACCTCTAACAACTTTAAGCCTCATTGAAACTGGGAGAACAAATGGAAGTGTGTAAAATACCTAGTCTTAACTCACCATAAACAGACTTGCAGATTTGTCTCAACCGAAAGAAAGTTTAAGCCTGCTGTTTTAGAGGACACCAAGGACTTTCAAAGTGCCATTAAAAGGTTAATATTTATCCTACAGAAGAACCATTCAATAATTTCAGATTGTGCTGATTTTGCCATGAGCACAAGGTCTTTTGATGTACAATACTCAACACTTGTCTGGATTCATTTGAAGTCCATTCTCATCAGACCTCTCCAGACATTATCCAAATCACTGTTTATATGAAAATATTCTACCAAACTAGTTAAGATGGTAATTACAATATTCAATTGAATCATTTAGTATGAATGGATAGTGCAATGATCAGATCAGCAGCGTATATCAGAAAAATGATTGTCCCCAGGCAAATTAAATGAGGAATGATATAAACTTTGGACAAACCTCCCGATGCCCAACTGTCTGCTCTAGTGACTTGCGACTTAGGTTTTGTGAATTATTCAGCTAAGCTGGAAACCAAACCACAAACAGATCACTAAATCGGTAAAAACTCAATATTTCCAGCAAAAGGATCTTCAAATTAAGATAAAACTTTACAAGATGGAAACGTGAAATACGTATGGAAATTTACACTACCGTATTAGGAAATGGGAAACTAAACAAGGAAAATCAAATAAAGAAAGGCACACCAGGAAGAGCATTGCAAAGGATAATGAATGGCCTTATAAACAAAACTCTAATAAAGGGAAAACACCCATTTGTAGGCGGCACTTGGCGAGTTTACTTTACCAGGCGCGAATTCAAAAAGGGGTATCCTTGTGGGACAAATGATCCTCAAGTAAGTTTCTTATTTTGTTTATAACACTCGTATAACTTAACATAAATCTTACTAATAAGGCATGATTAGTATTATCATTACACACCATACAGATACTAATTTTACTAGCAAGTCTATAAACTGTCCAATAATTTTCCAAGCAGGTTAGGTTTTTAGATTTAAAAAGTGTTTATATTAGTAAAAGTCTCTTATTGCAATCATTAGCAAAAAAGAAGCCTTATAATAATATTTATAACACTCTCTCACACTTAAGTAGATATTAAAGAGCCACTTTAGCCTCTTAAAATGTGGACGAAAATACCTTGGTTTAAACTTTTTACTATGCTTATTTCACATTATTACTCTACAGTGAATACCTAATGACAAACTATTTACTACTAAAATTTACCTGTCAAACGTTATCTTATAAATTATAAATAACATACTTTAAGTTAAGTTATCGGATTTTTTAAATATAAAATATGATTTTAGTATTTAACTTAACAACAAATTTCCAGAGCTCTGCACAACCACAATGTAAGCAATTTACCTGTTTGTAAACTATAAAGATATGAAGTATAAAAATGTGTATTAGAACCCATAACCCAAAATCCGCGTTTAAAAAATCAAATGTTAAATGTAATGTGGAAAAATATACTTTTACAAACATATTATAATAATTTGGTTTTTACATTCCTTAAACTTTTTTTGTATGTTCAGTTTACAGATATGTTTTCAAATAACTAAATAATAAATAAATTGCTAAATTAAATAATTAATAATTAAATAATAAATAAATTGAAAAATTGCTCCTATACAGCAGTTGAGTAACTTGACCTTGCCAAGGGTCAGAGCATGCCTGACTCTCATAACCCACAATATGAATGGAAATAATCAACAAAACAACTCCACTGCGTGACGCCAACAAAATATTTATTCAATTGAGGTAAGAGCGAAAGTTTGTCCGCTGCGGCTTGATATGATAACATAAATCAAGATAACACGCCGTTGGTGAATAAAGTTATTGCAATTAAATAATTATACTTAGTGTTTGTATGGGTTTGCACGGTGCTTAAACCATTAGCTATTTACTGTATTTTTTTAGCTCGGTATAGGTATTAATAGACAATATTATTATAAGACATTTTCAACTTATCTTTTGGTTATTTTTAATAATCTATGCACTTTCAACTACGAGTTTAGTTGGTTGAAAACGTCGTCATATACATTAGGGACACTTTTGAAATGGTTCAATTTATAGACTGAAAAGATTTAATATCATAAATTTTAAAGAACAACCCGCAGCTGCTCCTAAAGTTAGTCGACAAGCCTTGTGTGTGCATCCAAAAAAGAGGGCTCGGAAGTAAATGCACAGGAAGGAGGGGCCGATCCGACGTCATGAGGGGCATGAGGGGTAGGGAAGTACGAGGGAAGTACGAGGGGAGTACGAGGGAAGTACGAGGGAAGTACGAGGGAAGTACGAGGAAGTACGAGGGAAGTACGAGGGAAGTACGAGGAAGTACGAGGGAAGTACGAGGGAAGTACGAGGGAAGTACGAGGGAAGTACGAGGAAGTACGAGGAAGTACGAGGGAAGTACGAGGAAGTACGAGGCACCCTCTTAACCGAATCTCGTAAACCTCATTTTTGAATGGTTTTGGGCCAGTTTGTACCTGATTTCGGGCTAATTTCTTGATAGAGAAGGGTGACTGTGCGAATTTCCTAACAGTCCTACGTAAGGACTAGTCCCGTGTAAGGACTATTGTATTTAGATAGTCCCGTGCAAGGACTAGTCTCGCGTGCTATTGTATTTAAATGGTCCCGCATGAGGACTAGTCCTGTGCAAGGACTATTGACTTCATTTATAACTGGTTTTGGGCCAGTTGTTATCTGATTATAGGCTAATTTCAGCCATTTTACAGCATTTTGATCAGGTTTTGCCAATGGTAAATTCAAGAAGTACAAGGGAAGTACGAGAGAAGTACGAGGGAAATACAAAGGAAATACGAGGGAAGTACGAAGGAAGAACGAGGGAAGTACGAAGGAAGAACGAGGGAAGTACGAAGGAAGTACGAGGGAAGTACGAGGGAAGTACGAGGCACCCTCTTAACCTTTAGAATAAAATATTTGGTAGAATTTTTGGTATAAAAGGGGGTTGGTTTTCAAGTAATATTCAGTTTGCTTCGAGATCTATCTCAATAAGGGTGAGTAATATTTAAGACAATGCCACTATTAGTTATTAAAATTAATACTCAAAATTGCCACAGAATATTTTCATACAATAAGAATAAGAATAAGATAAGCGTTTGGCCGAGATATCTTATCAAACCGCCTGACCTAGATGTCATGTTTGTGTGATAACGTGTTGTATGCTGATTGTTTTTACTCGATCAAAATTGTTGTTGTGTAATCGACTTGTATGATTTTCACTTAAAATCCAATTAGTTTAATATATATTTTAAATATTTGGAGTTTAGCTGTTTTGTCAAATTTTTATTTATAGCTTTTTATTTAAAAACAATAATATAATATTTTTACTAGTACCCATTAAAATTTTTATTCTGATCAGATTTTTGTTTTTCTCTTATAGATCGCATAAGAAGATGGCTGCGATTAAAATTAGTTGTATTTTCTGCGGCAAGCTTATATCAAAATCAAATATGACATATCATGTCAAAGTGTGTCCTAAAAACCCAAATAAGGACCCGAGCTCCCGTTACATGAAAAAGTCCTGTGATAAATGTGGAAAATCTATTACAAGGAATCATTTTAGTAGACATTACAAAACATGTCAATCTACTACCAATCAACCTTCCACTTCAAAAGCACAAAGTAATAAACAAGTGCAACCGATACCTAGCACAAGCGGAGTTCAAAATTCAAAACCCCAGGTTCAGAAGAAGGCAAGTCATGAGTACAAAGCTAAATGCCCGAAATGTGAAAAACTCGTAAGAAAATCCAATATGAGTTACCATTTAAAAACACACGAAGAGGCACCTTTGGTTAGCCGTGAAGGAATTGTTGATGAAAATGATGGACCCACTCCAGCAAAAAGACCTCGTCTGGATGAAAATGATGATAAAAATAAATCTGTTTTTGAAACTTTGCAGGGGGTTATATTTTTAACGATGGCGACAATTTGCAATTTGGTTAAAGGGCCTATCGGTGGTGGTAATACGTTTACACCGAAAGATTCCGAAGTCGAATTAGTGAGATCGGCTTTCGGGGGAGTCGTCAACTTGTATTGCATTGAAAACATTCACGCCATCAAAGACTCGATCATATTTTTGGACGCATATAAAAATATTATCATCAGGAAGATAAAAGAATGGTTAGGTGAATTTGAATTGAAGGTCCGATTTAACTTCCGAATTGATTTCAAGAGGAAAGAACAAGTAGAGGAATTCAACTTTAAAACAAAATATTCTGTGATCGATTTGAGTACCGATATTTCGGGTTTCTATGATTTTGCTAAGGAAAAGTTACTCAACGAAATGGAAGAATTTCAAGCAAAAGGATCCGGTTGGTCTTTATTCAGTATAAGCGATTTGGAAATTCAAGTATGCCGCTACAACCCCCTCAGAGCATCCAGTTATATTCCTTTGCCCAAAGATATTGCAAATAGACAAGCTATTATTAATGTAAAAAATGATGACGAAAAATGTTTTCTCTGGTCGATTTTATCTGCATTACACCCGGTTAACTACAGAGATAATCCCAATAGAGTCAGTAAATACAAACCGTACGAACATGAGTTTGATGAAGCTTTGAAAGACATATCGTTCCCCGTACAAGTTCAGAAAAATATTATAATGAAATTTGAAAAACGGTCCGGCGTGTCAGTAAATATATATGCTTATGATTTAACTAAAGACTCTGAAAATTATGATAAGTTTGAGGACTATCCCGGTGCAGGAAAAAAATCTAAAAATGCTAAGAAAAGTGACATCTACGTTTTGTATGTAACGAAAAATGAAATCCCTAACAGACATGTCAATCTGCTGTATTTGAAAAATGAAAACGGCAATTCACATTATTGTTGGATAAAAAGCATGAGTAGATTAATTGGTAAGCAACTGACAAAGAAAGGTCATAAAACATTCCACTGCAATCGTTGTCTCCAATATTTTGGAACTGAAGCCTTGTTAAAAACCCACAAAGAAACCTGCAACGAGCCAGAACAACAGGATGTTGATGATTTGGATACAATATTTATATGCAACAGATGTCTCAACGGATTCGATGATGAATTGAAATTAGAAAAACACAGGGAATACTGCAATGAACACGATGCTGTTAGAATCGTCATGCCTAAGGCGATTAAAATTAAAGATGATTACATCAGCCCCACAATACAGTTCAAGCACAAATACAGAAAAATGAAAGTGCCCTACGTAGCGTATGCTGATTTCGAATGCATCTTGACACCAGTAGACGACCAGCGGGGCATCAACACCAAGAAATATCAAGCCCATCAAGCGGCCAGTTTTTCATTGTACGTCGTGAATGCGTCAGACGACTATGACATTCCCTTCGATTTGTATTATGAATATTTGGGCGCCGATGCTGCACAGGTCTTCATAGATGGGCTCGTAGACGTTTCAAAGAAAATAGCTCAACTCTACAGTCGTGAAGCAGCGAAACCCATGACTTTGACTGCTGCCGAAAAGGCGGAAGCCAGGTTTACTTCGGTTTGCCACATTTGTGGAAAAGTGTTTGATGAAAAAACTGGAAAAGCCGTTCTCGATCACGACCATTTGACTGGGAAATTCAGAGGGGTAGCCCACAATTCGTGCAATTTGAATTTCAAAAAGCCCCATTTCCTGCCGGTCTTCATCCATAATCTGAGCAATTATGACGCCCATTTATTTATAAAAATGCTTGGAGCGGATAAGAAAGATATCGTTGTCTTGGCCACCACCGAAGAACGTTACATATCTTTCGAAGTGAAAATTGAAAACGGGGTAAACTTGAGATTCTTGGACTCGTTCAGATTCATGGCTTCGAGTTTAGACAGTCTGGCCAAAAATCTCACCAAACATCAATTCAAACACACTTCGAAATTCTTCTCGGATGACAAACTGGATCTGGTTATTCGCAAGGGGATTTACCCGTATGATTATATGGACGGTATGGAGAGATTTGGAGAGACGTCTTTGCCTTCAAAAGAATCGTTCTACAACAAATTGAACAATTCAAACGTCAGCGATGAAGATTACAAACACGCGTGCGATGTATGGGAAAAGTTTTCCATCCAAACGATGGGCGAGTACACTCTGCTGTACAATAAAACGGACACCCTACTGCTGGCGGATGTGATGGAAAATTTCCGTAAAGTGTGTTTGAAAACGTATAAACTCGATCCAGCGTGGTATTACACCTCACCCGGTCTGGCCTGGGACGCCATGTTGAAGAAAACTGAAGTAAGTCTCGATATGCTGACGGACACCGACATGGAACTGATGATCTCGAAAGGCATTCGCGGCGGTATCTCTCAGTGCTGCCACAGATACGCCAAAGCCAATAACCCGTACATGCACGATTATGACGCTGGAAAACCGAATGATTATCTTATCTATCTGGATGTAAACAACCTCTATGGATGGGCGATGATGGAGTACCAACCCCTGAGGAAATTCGAGTGGTGCACAGACTCTGAACTGGCCCAGATAATGTGTAAACTCACAAACGGACAATTCATCAGTAACAAGTCCGACACCGGTTACATCCTCGAAGTAGACCTCGAATATCCTCAACATCTGCACGACCACCATAAAGACCTACCTCTAGCACCGGAGAACCAATGCCCGCCGGGATCCAATCAGAGGAAGCTCTTAACAACGCTGTACAACAAAGAGAAATACATCGTACACTACAGGAATCTCCAACTCTATCTGTCCTTAGGAATGGTTCTGAAGAAAATATATAGGGCCATAAAATTTCAACAGTCAGCGTGGTTGAGTGAATATATTAAATTAAACACGGATATGAGAACCAAAGCGACGAACGACTTTGAAAAAGATTTCTACAAGTTGATGAACAACTCGGTGTTCGGCAAGACGATGGAGAATATCAGAAAACACGTCAATATCAAACTGGCCACTCACGAACAGCAGTTGCAAAAGCTAGTGGCGAAACCCAATTTTAAATCCTTGACAATATTCTCCGAGCACTTGACTGCTGTCCATATGGAAAAGACCTATTTGTATTTCAACAAACCCATTTATGTCGGTATGAGCATTTTGGACATCTCCAAAATAGCGATATACGATTTCCATTACAACGTCATGAAACCAAAGTATGGGGACAACATCAGAGTCCACTACGGAGATACCGACTCACTGGTCTATGGTGTGAGGACCAACGATGTATACGAGGACATGAAAAGCATGATCGACTATTTTGACACCAGTGATTACAAAGCGGATAACGTTTACAACATGCCGCGGGTCAACAAGAAAGTCATCGGAAAATGGAAAGATGAACTGGCCGGAGATGTCATGAGGGAGTTCGTCGGGCTGCGATCGAAGATGTACGCATATGACTCGGAAGGAAACAAATCTGGCAAAAAGGCGAAAGGTGTGACGAAATCCGTTGTCAAGAAGGAGTTGAAGCTGGAAGACTACAAATCATGTTTGTTCAACGAAACGGAAGAATACAAGACGATGAACACCATCCGGAGCAAAGGGCACAACATTTATTCCATATCGCAATATAAAAAAGCGCTGTCCGCCAAGGATGACAAGAGGTACATCTGTGAAGACGGACTGACGACACTACCCTGGGGACATTTTCGGATACCCGTCAGTATGGATGTTGATGAAGATTTTGATCTGGACTGATTTTTTTAAGACCTGTGCCATTGATGAAAATAGTGTGTTTTTACTCATTTAAAAGTGTCTTAAATAAGTGTGTTTAATTGTTTTTCTCAACTATAAAAAATAAAATTCAAAACTCATTTATTTTTGTAAATCAGCTGTGATGGAAATTGCATCACAACTGATGATTACATCAAAATTTAATATATTTTTTGTAAATCAGCTGTGATGGAAATTGCATCACAACTGATGATTACATCAAAATTTAATATTTTTTTAATCAGCTGTGATGGAAATTGCATCACAACTGATGATTACATCAAAATTTAATATTGATCAAAATTTTTAATCTCCTGGTTTTCGCCCATTGGAGTGATTGGTGTCTACCTCCAATTGGGACTTTTTGTGCCTCAAAAAGTACTCTGTTGAAGGTGGGAACTTTGACGTAGTAACAGAGCTTTGTAACCAATATCCACCGACACCAATATGTTATCCGATCCCCCTCGGATTTTGATCGTACGAATTATACAAGCGTAAACCCCGTCAATATTTTCATTTACTAGAATTGTAGAAATGTATTAGAATAATTAAATCATCATCTGTATATATTCCTTTTTGATATCATAAGTGAACATGGTCTGTGATACCACGATGACGTAGGCCGTAGTGCCTTTATCAGCGACCGGACCGGTAACCGCGTTTGCAAAATCCTTAGACCTGAAACCTCATACCATACACCATGGCCTAGACCCAAGACCTAAGTCCCTACACCGTGGCCTAGTACTCTTCTTAAGCCGTTTCCAGTTATTACTGTTTCGTCTATACCTTGAGGGAAATTGGCCTTTTATGTTCTTAGACCTGAGACCTAAGCTTTTACACCATGGTCTAACACTTGTTTTAAGCCGTGTCAAGTTGTGGTTTTTCATCTATAGCTAGAGGAAAGTCGGTCCTTAAGCTCTTAGACCCTAGACCTAATGCCCTACACCTTGGTCAAGACCCAATCCTTAACCCATCGGGGTCTAGTACTCGTCTTAAAGTTGGGTTTTAACTTCTTAGACACAAGACCTAAGACCCTACACCATAGTCTAGTACTCGTCTTAAAGTCGGTCTTTACGTTCTTAGACCCAAGACCTAAGGCAATACACCGTGGTCCAGTACTTGTCTTAATCCGTGTGCAGTTATTACTGTTTCGTCGCAACGTTTTTGAAAACCGATGTGTAAACGGTGTTTTTAAAAATTAACGTCTACACATCGTTTTTGAAAATCGATATGTAGACGATGTTTTTTTTTTTTAAAATTAACGTCTGCGAACGTTTTTTTAAATCGGGTGATGAATGTGAACCTTAGCTCTCAGGTCTAAGAACATAAATGGCCGATTGGTACTCGTCTTAAACTGTGTGCAGTTATTACTGTTTCGTCTCGAAAAAGAGAATGTTTAAGCTTTTACACCATAACATAGAAAAAAAACCCGTGGTCTTATTCCTAAAACCTAGGACCTTAGACCTATACCCTAGGACATAAGGGCTTAGACTTATTGATTTAGATCTAGGGCAAAAGGAATTCAAATCAGGACCTAAGGCCTCATAATTTAGACCAACCCCAATCCCAAGCATATAAGGCATTAGACCATGGACCTTTATTTATATGACCTTAAACATTTGGCCTAAGATCTAAGACTTTAACATAAGGCTTAAGACCTAAGACCCCACCCCATGGGCTAGTACTCGTACTACACCGCGTGGGACCGTGTAAAATGGCGTGCAAAAAGCCAATCATATGTATTATTTGAAAGCACAGCGCACGTGAACGCCTGTGTTTGCTGTTGGGCGTTTTAATGATTTGCGCTTTCGGGCGTTTTGCAAACTCGACGCGGAAATTACGATCGCAGACGTAAATTATTAAAAAACATCGTCTACACATCGATTTTGAAAAACGATCGTAGACGTCGATTATTTTAAACAGCGTCTGGGAATCGATTTTGAAAAACGTTCGTAGACGTTATTTATTAAAAGGTATCGTCTACACATCGATTTTGAAAAACGTTCGCAGACGTTAAATATTAAAGGGCATCGTCTACACATCGATTTTGAAAAACGTTCGCAAACGTTAATTATTAAAGGGCATCGATTTACAATATGCAGGTCGAGTTTGCAAAACGCCCGAAAGCGCAAATCATTAAAACGCCCAACAGCAAACACAGGCGTTCACGTGCGCTGTGCTTTCAAATAATACATATGATTGGCTTTTTGCACGCCATTTTACACGGTCCCACGCGGTGTAGTACGAGTACTAGCCCATGGGGTGGGGTCTTAGGTCTTAAGCCTTATGTTAAAGTCTTAGATCTTAGGCCAAATGTTTAAGGTCATATAAATAAAGGTCCATGGTCTAATGCCTTATATGCTTGGGATTGGGGTTGGTCTAAATTATGAGGCCTTAGGTCCTGATTTGAATTCCTTTTGCCCTAGATCTAAATCAATAAGTCTAAGCCCTTATGTCCTAGGGTATAGGTCTAAGGTCCTAGGTTTTAGGAATAAGACCACGGGTTTTTTTTCTATGTTATGGTGTAAAAGCTTAAACATTCTCTTTTTCGAGACGAAACAGTAATAACTGCACACAGTTTAAGACGAGTACCAATCGGCCATTTATGTTCTTAGACCTGAGAGCTAAGGTTCACATTCATCACCCGATTTAAAAAAACGTTCGCAGACGTTAATTTTAAAAAAACATCGTCTACATATCGATTTTCAAAAACGATGTGTAGACGTTAATTTTTAAAAACACCGTTTACACATCGGTTTTCAAAAACGTTGCGACGAAACAGTAATAACTGCACACGGATTAAGACAAGTACTGGACCACGGTGTATTGCCTTAGGTCTTGGGTCTAAGAACGTAAAGACCGACTTTAAGACGAGTACTAGACTATGGTGTAGGGTCTTAGGTCTTGTGTCTAAGAAGTTAAAACCCAACTTTAAGACGAGTACTAGACCCCGATGGGTTAAGGATTGGGTCTTGACCAAGGTGTAGGGCATTAGGTCTAGGGTCTAAGAGCTTAAGGACCGACTTTCCTCTAGCTATAGATGAAAAACCACAACTTGACACGGCTTAAAACAAGTGTTAGACCATGGTGTAAAAGCTTAGGTCTCAGGTCTAAGAACATAAAAGGCCAATTTCCCTCAAGGTATAGACGAAACAGTTATAACTGGAAACGGCTTAAGAAGAGTACTAGGCTACGGTGTAGGGACTTAGGTCTTGGGTCTAGGCCATGGTGTATGGTATGAGGTTTCAGGTCTAAGGATTTTGCAAACGCGGTTACCGGTCCGGTCGCTGATAAAGGCACTACGGCCTACGTCATCGTGGTATCACAGACCATGTTCACTTATGATATCAAAAAGGAATATATACAGATGATGATTTAATTATTCTAATACATTTCTACAATTCTAGTAAATGAAAATATTGACGGGGTTTACGCTTGTATAATTCGTACGATCAAAATCCGAGGGGGATCGGATAACATATTGGTGTCGGTGGATATTGGTTACAAAGCTCTGTTACTACGTCAAAGTTCCCACCTTCAACAGAGTACTTTTTGAGGCACAAAAAGTCCCAATTGGAGGTAGACACCAATCACTCCAATGGGCGAAAACCAGGAGATTAAAAATTTTGATCAATATTAAATTTTGATGTAATCATCAGTTGTGATGCAATTTCCATCACAGCTGATTTACAAAAAATATATTAAATTTTGATGTAATCATCAGTTGTGATGCAATTTCCATCACAGCTGATTTACAAAAATAAATGAGTTTTGAATTTTATTTTTTATAGTTGAGAAAAACAATTAAACACACTTATTTAAGACACTTTTAAATGAGTAAAAACACACTATTTTCATCAATGGCACAGGTCTTAAAAAAATCAGTCCAGATCAAAATCTTCATCAACATCCATACTGACGGGTATCCGAAAATGTCCCCAGGGTAGTGTCGTCAGTCCGTCTTCACAGATGTACCTCTTGTCATCCTTGGCGGACAGCGCTTTTTTATATTGCGATATGGAATAAATGTTGTGCCCTTTGCTCCGGATGGTGTTCATCGTCTTGTATTCTTCCGTTTCGTTGAACAAACATGATTTGTAGTCTTCCAGCTTCAACTCCTTCTTGACAACGGATTTCGTCACACCTTTCGCCTTTTTGCCAGATTTGTTTCCTTCCGAGTCATATGCGTACATCTTCGATCGCAGCCCGACGAACTCCCTCATGACATCTCCGGCCAGTTCATCTTTCCATTTTCCGATGACTTTCTTGTTGACCCGCGGCATGTTGTAAACGTTATCCGCTTTGTAATCACTGGTGTCAAAATAGTCGATCATGCTTTTCATGTCCTCGTATACATCGTTGGTCCTCACACCATAGACCAGTGAGTCGGTATCTCCGTAGTGGACTCTGATGTTGTCCCCATACTTTGGTTTCATGACGTTGTAATGGAAATCGTATATCGCTATTTTGGAGATGTCCAAAATGCTCATACCGACATAAATGGGTTTGTTGAAATACAAATAGGTCTTTTCCATATGGACAGCAGTCAAGTGCTCGGAGAATATTGTCAAGGATTTAAAATTGGGTTTCGCCACTAGCTTTTGCAACTGCTGTTCGTGAGTGGCCAGTTTGATATTGACGTGTTTTCTGATATTCTCCATCGTCTTGCCGAACACCGAGTTGTTCATCAACTTGTAGAAATCTTTTTCAAAGTCGTTCGTCGCTTTGGTTCTCATATCCGTGTTTAATTTAATATATTCACTCAACCACGCTGACTGTTGAAATTTTATGGCCCTATATATTTTCTTCAGAACCATTCCTAAGGACAGATAGAGTTGGAGATTCCTGTAGTGTACGATGTATTTCTCTTTGTTGTACAGCGTTGTTAAGAGCTTCCTCTGATTGGATCCCGGCGGGCATTGGTTCTCCGGTGCTAGAGGTAGGTCTTTATGGTGGTCGTGCAGATGTTGAGGATATTCGAGGTCTACTTCGAGGATGTAACCGGTGTCGGACTTGTTACTGATGAATTGTCCGTTTGTGAGTTTACACATTATCTGGGCCAGTTCAGAGTCTGTGCACCACTCGAATTTCCTCAGGGGTTGGTACTCCATCATCGCCCATACATAGAGGTTGTTTACATCCAGATAGATAAGATAATCATTCGGTTTTCCAGCGTCATAATCGTGCATGTACGGGTTATTGGCTTTGGCGTATCTGTGGCAGCACTGAGAGATACCGCCGTGAATGCCTTTCGAGATCATCAGTTCCATGTCGGTGTCCGTCAGCATATCGAGACTTACTTCAGTTTTCTTCAACATGGCGTCCCAGGCCAGACCGGGTGAGGTGTAATACCACGCTGGATCGAGTTTATACGTTTTCAAACACACTTTACGGAAATTTTCCATCACATCCGCCAGCAGTAGGGTGTCCGTTTTATTGTACAGCAGAGTGTACTCGCCCATCGTTTGGATGGAAAACTTTTCCCATACATCGCACGTGTGTTTGTAATCTTCATCGCTGACGTTTGAATTGTTCAATTTGTTGTAGAACGATTCTTTTGAAGGCAAAGACGTCTCTCCAAATCTCTCCATACCGTCCATATAATCATACGGGTAAATCCCCTTGCGAATAACCAGATCCAGTTTGTCATCCGAGAAGAATTTCGAAGTGTGTTTGAATTGATGTTTGGTGAGATTTTTGGCCAGACTGTCTAAACTCGAAGCCATGAATCTGAACGAGTCCAAGAATCTCAAGTTTACCCCGTTTTCAATTTTCACTTCGAAAGATATGTAACGTTCTTCGGTGGTGGCCAAGACAACGATATCTTTCTTATCCGCTCCAAGCATTTTTATAAATAAATGGGCGTCATAATTGCTCAGATTATGGATGAAGACCGGCAGGAAATGGGGCTTTTTGAAATTCAAATTGCACGAATTGTGGGCTACCCCTCTGAATTTCCCAGTCAAATGGTCGTGATCGAGAACGGCTTTTCCAGTTTTTTCATCAAACACTTTTCCACAAATGTGGCAAACCGAAGTAAACCTGGCTTCCGCCTTTTCGGCAGCAGTCAAAGTCATGGGTTTCGCTGCTTCACGACTGTAGAGTTGAGCTATTTTCTTTGAAACGTCTACGAGCCCATCTATGAAGACCTGTGCAGCATCGGCGCCCAAATATTCATAATACAAATCGAAGGGAATGTCATAGTCGTCTGACGCATTCACGACGTACAATGAAAAACTGGCCGCTTGATGGGCTTGATATTTCTTGGTGTTGATGCCCCGCTGGTCGTCTACTGGTGTCAAGATGCATTCGAAATCAGCATACGCTACGTAGGGCACTTTAATTTTTCTGTATTTGTGCTTGAACTGTATTGTGGGGCTGATGTAATCATCTTTAATTTTAATCGCCTTAGGCATGACGATTCTAACAGCATCGTGTTCATTGCAGTATTCCCTGTGTTTTTCTAATTTCAATTCATCATCGAATCCGTTGAGACATCTGTTGCATATAAATATTGTATCCAAATCATCAACATCCTGTTGTTCTGGCTCGTTGCAGGTTTCTTTGTGGGTTTTTAACAAGGCTTCAGTTCCAAAATATTGGAGACAACGATTGCAGTGGAATGTTTTATGACCTTTCTTTGTCAGTTGCTTACCAATTAATCTACTCATGCTTTTTATCCAACAATAATGTGAATTGCCGTTTTCATTTTTCAAATACAGCAGATTGACATGTCTGTTAGGATTTCATTTTTCGTTACATACAAAACGTAGATGTCACTTTTCTTAGCATTTTTAGATTTTTTTCCTGCACCGGGATAGTCCTCAAACTTATCATAATTTTCAGAGTCTTTAGTTAAATCATAAGCATATATATTTACTGACACGCCGGACCGTTTTTCAAATTTCATTATAATATTTTTCTGAACTTGTACGGGGAACGATATGTCTTTCAAAGCTTCATCAAACTCATGTTCGTACGGTTTGTATTTACTGACTCTATTGGGATTATCTCTGTAGTTAACCGGGTGTAATGCAGATAAAATCGACCAGAGAAAACATTTTTCGTCATCATTTTTTACATTAATAATAGCTTGTCTATTTGCAATATCTTTGGGCAAAGGAATATAACTGGATGCTCTGAGGGGGTTGTAGCGGCATACTTGAATTTCCAAATCGCTTATACTGAATAAAGACCAACCGGATCCTTTTGCTTGAAATTCTTCCATTTCGTTGAGTAACTTTTATACTACGTTATGGCCAATTAGTAGTACAAATTTTGTTTTTTTAGATTAAACTCTTTTTTACCCACAATGGCTTCAGGACCTTTCAATAAACATAAATTTCCAAATAATGTGGTTTATTACCAGTTCTCCCAAATACAAGATCAATACATAGGTCTTCACCTATATTTATTACAAATATATAAATTGGTTTGATCTTACTTGATTAACGTAACTGTGTGACTTGACGCCTGAAGACTCTAACTCGAACACATGAACCGTAATTACTACGGTAATGTTCATTCGGAGGCGTCACAGTCAGTTATCAAGTTGTGAGTTTAACTTACAGTTTAAATTCAGAGCAGTCTACCAACACAACAACTGAAAATTCTCTTAACATACGATCATAAAAAAACTTAATATTACATATAATTACATATAATTACAATAAAGATAAATATTTTAACAAAATCAGTATACTTTTCCTTAGCAAAATCATAGAAACCCGAAATATCGGTACTCAAATCGATCACAGAATATTTTGTTTTAAAGTTGAATTCCTCTACTTGTTCTTTCCTCTTGAAATCAATTCGGAAGTTAAATCGGACCTTCAATTCAAATTCACCTAACCATTCTTTTATCTTCCTGATGATAATATTTTTATATGCGTCCAAAAATATGATCGGGTCTTTGATGGCGTGAATGTTTTCAATGCAATACAAGTTGACGACTCCCCCGAAAGCCGATCTCACTAATTCGACTTCGGAATCTTTCGGTGTAAACGTATTACCACCACCGATAGGCCCTTTAACCAAATTGCAAATTGTCGCCATCGTTAAAAATATAACCCCCTGCAAAGTTTCAAAAACAGATTTATTTTTATCATCATTTTCATCCAGACGAGGTCTTTTTGCTGGAGTGGGTCCATCATTTTCATCAACAATTCCTTCACGGCTAACCAAAGGTGCCTCTTCGTGTGTTTTTAAATGGTAACTCATATTGGATTTTCTTACGAGTTTTTCACATTTCGGGCATTTAGCTTTGTACTCATGACTTGCCTTCTTCTGAACCTGGGGTTTTGAATTTTGAACTCCGCTTGTGCTAGGTATCGGTTGCACTTGTTTATTACTTTGTGCTTTTGAAGTGGAAGGTTGATTGGTAGTAGATTGACATGTTTTGTAATGTCTACTAAAATGATTCCTTGTAATAGATTTTCCACATTTATCACAGGACTTTTTCATGTAACGGGAGCTCGGGTCCTTATTTGGGTTTTTAGGACACACTTTGACATGATATGTCATATTTGATTTTGATATAAGCTTGCCGCAGAAAATACAACTAATTTTAATCGCAGCCATCTTCTTATGCGATCTATAAGAGAAAAACAAAAATCTGATCAGAATAAAAATTTTAATGGGTACTAGTAAAAATATTATATTATTGTTTTTAAATAAAAAGCTATAAATAAAAATTTGACAAAACAGCTAAACTCCAAATATTTAAAATATATATTAAACTAATTGGATTTTAAGTGAAAATCATACAAGTCGATTACACAACAACGATTTTGATCGAGTAAAAACAATCAGCATACAACACGTTATCACACAAACATGACATCTAGGTCAGGCGGTTTGATAAGATATCTCGGCCAAACGCTTATCTTATTCTTATTCTTATTGTATGAAAATATTCTGTGGCAATTTTGAGTATTAATTTTAATAACTAATAGTGGCATTGTCTTAAATATTACTCACCCTTATTGAGATAGATCTCGAAGCAAACTGAATATTACTTGAAAACCAACCCCCTTTTATACCAAAAATTCTACCAAATATTTTATTCTAAAGGTTAAGAGGGTGCCTCGTACTTCCCTCGTACTTCCCTCGTACTTCCTTCGTACTTCCCTCGTTCTTCCTTCGTACTTCCCTCGTTCTTCCTTCGTACTTCCCTAGTATTTCCTTTGTATTTCCCTCGTACTTCTCTCGTACTTCCCTTGTACTTCTTGAATTTACCATTGGCAAAACCTGATCAAAATGCTGTAAAATGGCTGAAATTAGCCTATAATCAGATAACAACTGGCCCAAAACCAGTTATAAATGAAGTCAATAGTCCTTGCACAGGACTAGTCCTCATGCGGGACCATTTAAATACAATAGCACGCGAGACTAGTCCTTGCACGGGACTATCTAAATACAATAGTCCTTACACGGGACTAGTCCTTACGTAGGACTGTTAGGAAATTCGCACAGTCACCCTTCTCTATCAAGAAATTAGCCCGAAATCAGGTACAAACTGGCCCAAAACCATTCAAAAATGAGGTTTACGAGATTCGGTTAAGAGGGTGCCTCGTACTTCCTCGTACTTCCCTCGTACTTCCTCGTACTTCCTCGTACTTCCCTCGTACTTCCCTCGTACTTCCCTCGTACTTCCCTCGTACTTCCTCGTACTTCCCTCGTACTTCCCTCGTACTTCCTCGTACTTCCCTCGTACTTCCCTCGTACTTCCCTCGTACTCCCCTCGTACTTCCCTCGTACTTCCCTACCCCTCATGCCCCTCATGACGTCGGATCGGCCCCTCCTTACTACTACTGTCGTAAAGGACTGTATGTGTGGAACTATATTGCAAGGGGTAAAATATAGCTTTATGTAGTCCAATAAGCAGAAAACAGCCATTTATAGGCACCACACTTGGTATAGGTTTACGCAAGAGAGGGGGTTCGGCCAAGGGTGAAAATAACACGATGTGAACCATATGAATTACGGACATTTAAAAATTTAATATACAAATTATCTTTCAGTCTTTAAAGGTAATTTCAACACATACAAATTTAACGAAAGAGATCCATAAGTAATTAAGATTATATCAGGCTGTCTTACAGGACTTGTAAGAATAATATTCGGATGAATTATTTCAATAATATAATATAGAAATGTATGTTAATTAATTATAGAGAAAGGTAAGATTTAAATTTTTTTAACTCCTTAAATGCAACTATTTTAGTAAAAAATAAATTTACATACCCATTAAAAATAAATCTAATGTAATTTATTCAGAATGTAGGCGTATTTTTAATTTTAGTGACTAGTTTTTTACACGTACTATGTGCATTTTATTATTTTTTGAACACATATGATCACAGATAAAATGTATGAGTTTGTGGCCAAGGGTTCAATTGAAACTCAATTAGACAGTAAAATTGATAACGAACTAATATAATCTTATAATTTTTTCAATTCAATTCTTCAATTATTTATAGTGAAATGTGTTCTCAATGATATGACCTTGATAAAAATATATAACTTAATTAAAATACACTGTTGTAGATCTAGCTAAATGAAAATGTTAACATTTACTTTTAGTTTAAGATGACATTGACTATTCATTATTAACACCCCTCTCCTTACCCATAATGTTATGAAAGCCCCTATTTTCATTAGTTTTGATCCCCATGACTCCACAACCCCAAACAACAACTCGTCTTTTTATGAGTTTCCTCCTTACCTCATTCGATTTCTCCGACGACTTTTTTGTCTCCCTGCTACTGGGAATACAAAAATATAAACCGATTCCGTGTAACCAAAATAGTGTAGCTTTTTTTATCTGAAGGAACAATTATATTAAGATATAAACCCTGAAGTAAGGAAACCCCTTTAAAGAAAGTTGTCCCTATTAAAATTACAACACTCTTTGGGATCTGTTGCATTTTACCACATGATATTTACAACAATATTGTTATTCCATACGGCTAATCAATTACTTGGCCTGAAAAAATTTTTAAAATTATTTATTTAATAATTTGAATAGTTTTAAAATATTTGACATGAATTTCGATTACGTTCTTTACAATTAACCGACATAAATCAACATGTCTAAAAAACATATAAATTTTGCAATGATGATGTTGCCATAGTTTCCCTCAAAATTGCATATCCAAAATTAAATGTAAAATAATTTAGTTATGAATGTAAGTATTTAGCTTAATAAATATTACTTATAATTAACAGCTTACGGCTCCTCTTTTACAAATAGATTCGCTATTATGGCTTTTGTTTAGTACCCCGCTTGTTTTAAGTAACATCTTAAAATAATGAACTAACCTACATTAAAAACTTGAAAACTGCACTTTTATTAATTGCAGGTTGATATCTCTGACATTATTTAGCTTACAATTGATACAGATGGTTTATTACTACATAGACTTTAGCCTTAGAAGTGGAATTATATTTTCATTTGGAATGATACCTGTTAATATTCTTTTATGAATCATTTCAAATAAAGTATATAATTGTATATTTAATAAAATTTATCAATAAAAGCAATTTCAATATCTTCTAACTATCCTACTTAAAAAGGAATTGGTTTAATTCTTAAAAAAATGTTAATGTTATATATTTAATGTTATGTATTGTTCACTTAGAGGGTTTTAATTTAATTTTGGGTTAGTATCACTTTAATGAAAGAAAAATATAAGGACTTACAAACACTATTATATATAAATTCATCTGACTAATCAGTTTTCAGTTAAGTTATTAGTTTATCTTAATTAAAACTTAAAACTTAATTTTTTCTTCTTTCGACGGTATTTTTATGAATCTGAATCTGATCTTTACTCTTGATTTGTTTTCGCCTTCTTTTCTTTATGTTAATTCTCGGCAACAATTGGCCTTAAACCACTTTGAGAATTTTAGTTGGAAACAGTCAGGTTTTCGCAGTTTTATTCATTATTGTAATTTTATTTTTATTAGAATTGATGTTGTCGTAGGAATTTATAAAACTGGGGAATAAGAATTTTATTAGTGACTGTAAAATGTCACGATAATGTTAAAATGTTGTAGCACTAGTCGCAATCATCCCGCCTGGGTCCCAAGAAGGATGCGGCTGGCAGGAGGTTCAACACCGGTGGCCAAGGGTCCAACACTGGCGGCCGAGGGTCCAACACCGGCGGCCAGACCTCGGGATCCAGGAGCGGCGAGTCGGTGGCCTCCCAGGATGACCCGGAGGAGGAATCCCTGCAGACCTTCAAGCGAAAGATGGTCACCTTCTGTAAAATATACCCCAAATTTAAAAGTGTGTGTAAGTAAAAAATTGAATTTTTAATATTAACAATTAATTTTTTTTCTTTGGAAACAGTCTTTAATAAAAAAGTTTTGTTGAAAAGCCTAATTAAATTGTAAAAAACACTTGATCTTAGCAATCTACATATTTTTTCTTAACAATTAATTATTATATTTTAAGGTTTATGCAAATTACCAATTGGCAAAACATTGGTCTTTGGTACTTGTCAATTTATTCTTATGTATGCCTACCTTACTCTATTGTTAGTACAGTTTTATTCACATGTAACTTAATTTATTTTAACGTTATTCACCAAAAAGATAAACAGCAAAGTGGAATTTCGTCTTTTTATTTGAACTTCTGGTTGGATTAAGTGATTTTTCATCTCAGTTAAGTTGGAGTTCATTTTTTTCTTGCGTTTAGATTCAACTCGACTAATTAATAGGGTAAGATGGGTTTGACTAACTTTTGATTGTAATATATGATTTATTTTTATTATATTACTTCATTGAACTAAAAGGGAGGTTGTGTCTTATAGGTAGAAAACTAATATTTCGGTTCTACACGCCAGTATTCTGGCTCATCTCTAAGAATCAACAATGTCAATTTAAAGTTCAGAATTAAAAGTAATTGTTATTTAAAAGTTAATAACATTAGATGAAACACATAGCAACATATTATTTTGTATATCGTGTTATTTAAAATATTTTAAAAAATAAGTTTAAAAAAATCAGTTTTATTCAACCAACATCCCTTGTTAACGAATGTTATTTATATGTTACAGTTACAAAACATGGCAAACTTAGCAAATGCAACGCTAAAAAATTCACACCAGTCCTTGAGACAATTTATGAAGATGAAGAAAGTGAATATGAAGGTGATGGTGATGTTAAGGAAGAAGTCAGACCTAAAAAAGAGTAACAGTGTTAATGTAAAAGTGCAATATTTATGAACAATTAGTTTTAAATTATTGTAACTATATTTATAAACTCATATTATGTTTGAATGAATAAAAATAAATCATACAAATATAACTTCTTATTTTTACTGAAGGATAAAATTATAAATAAAGAGGTTAAATTACCTTATTACCGTCAAGTGATCCAACTTCGTCGCTGTATGAGGGCAACCGGTTTCGACCCTATCAAGGGGTCATTTTCAAGCCTTAATGATGTAAAACTTCACTCATACGATGGTTTCCTCTTATATTTGCAAATGTGTATATTGGTCTTTTCCTATTTTGTTAACATCTAGTTTGATTTATGTACAAAAATAATGTGGATTATTTTAATATAAGGTTGCATAGTACATAATAATAATATTTAAAATATTTTTGGCACCTAAACAACTGTCACATATTTTAAGGGATATATTTTATGGCATTACGATGTATATTTGAAATATTGTAAACATTTTACTTTTGCTATAACAAAATTACAATCAAGGTCGACTAAAAAATAAATAATTGGTTAGTGCGGTTGTGTCTGTGTAGTAATGGTAATCAGCGAGTGCAGTATACAACATCGACGACAACAATGGCGTGCCTCAACATTATCAATAACGAAGCCGCGTGGCAACGACTGCCACTTATCAGCTTATAGCCTCATACACGGTACAACGTTACATGACTGCAGCGCTTTGCCACAGATTTGGCTTTCTTTGCCAAATATCAAATCGGTAACGAAGCCGCGTGGCAAAGACTGCCTCTTATCAGCTTATAGCCTCATACACGGTACAACGTTACATGACTGCAGCGCTTTGCCACAGATTTGGCTTTCTTTGCCAAATATCAAATCGGTAACGAAGCCGCGTGGCAACGACTGCCTCTTATCAGCTTATGGCGTCATACACGGTTTATTGGTACACAACTCAATCACTGTGATAGTCTTGGCTTTATTAACCAATTATAACACCTGTAAAGAAGTCGTGTTGTAACTACTGTCACTTTTCATATGACCGGTACACGGTACACCGGTAAACGGATAAAAATTTATTTTTCCTACCACTGCATGGAAATAATCGCATTGACACAACTGTAAAACCTATGCAAAACAGTTCATTTCCGGTTTCCGTTTCTTTCCCGCTCTAGAGCGGCAATGATTCTTTACCGCACGCTAGATCAAACAGCAATTTTAAGTCAGCTGTTATTACAAACCATGCTACAGATGTTATTCATTGTTGTCGTTTTGTAATTGCTTCTTTTTTAGTTTGAGGTTATGTTTGATAGTTAACATTGTGTTCCAACAAAAACAAATAAAAAATAATCTAAATGACATTTTGTATACAATAAAACATGTAATATGTAACAATTATGTTGGTAGGAAAAATCTTGTGTGTATTACGAGCGCAAATAGTCATTGCCGCTCTCGAATCGTTTGGCCGCACTCAGCTGACGCTTCGTGCGGCCATCTACAATTCTCGAGAGGCAATGACGTACTTTACGCTCTTATTACATAAATAGCTATAGCACAAATTTCAATTGTAACTATAGTTACGTCTGAATGACTAGAGAATTGGTTTACCGACCATAAATATCATGATTAATCTATTTGTAAAACTGTATTAAACATGATGTTTTTCTCTCACGAACATTAAAACTCGCAAAAGTAATGAGATGGAATGAATCGATTTACGGAGTTTACAAAAACTAGTTAACAAGCTTATATGTAATGCAGTATATTTATATTTGTTTTGCAAGTAGCTTAGCAAAAAATTACTTTATTGGTGTAAATTGTGTTTAGTGAATTTATTCTAAATAAATGAATTTATGTGTATAACATCGATAACATTGTTTTTAATTGATAATAAGACATTATATGTATTTGTAGAGAATACTAAAATTTCTGATACCAACATTTTATTTTATCACTGGAAAAATACAGTTTAGAGATTTAACAAAGGCATCCTACTGAATCCAAAGGACGATACATATAAGGATGACCCCCGTAACAAGCTATATACGACAAGCGGTCTGCATTATTTATACGGCTGGGAGGGACGACCACGACTCGGCAACACGTGTGATGATTCCCCTGCAGAGACAGGGGCCCAATATCACAAAATATCACAGAGCAACGCCGCGCCGTGATTCGCAAACGGGGACGCACACACGAGACAAAGCCACGTGTCACAGTGAGCTAAAGTAAGAAATTGACACAATCAAATTAAAATTAAAATCCAAAATAGTTATTCCCGCAAACATAAAACTGTTCATACAATATTCCACACAATTAAATTGAACCATAATAAATTGAAGCAAAATATACTTATCAAAAATAAAATATCTCTAAATTAAGGACAGTACTAGGAATTAAATTGAAGACGATCATTCCTTAACAATAGATTATTTTCTAGCGGAAGTAATGGAGTTAGAAATTGTTTAGTTTTATTTTTAATTACTGGGTGTTATATTTTTATAAAAAAATGCATGTAAAAAACGTCGAACATTAAAAAAGTTAAATCCAAAATTGATATTGAATGTGGACTTTGAAGCTTTCATTCATATTTAAGATAGGCCTGTTATTTTTTTCCTTCTATGTTACATTATATGGCAACAATTGAAAGAGGACCGAACAAGTAATAAATATTAGCCAAACATTTCCGTATATTAAGAGCCACTGGGCGTTGCAAAGAACTTAAAAAAGGTAAAATTACATTAAGATTAATTTAATTTAATTTTACTACAATCAAAATTACCAAACTTACTCGTTTCAAAGCAGAAATCAATTAAAAAACCTTAAAACTGATGATATATATCCATTTATTAATAAAACTCTAAAAAGAGACAATAGGGCATGATAAACAAAAATTAAAATCAAATCAGCATTATTCAGGAAAATTGTCATTGGTAAATGTTTGTCAGGAATGCGAGAGCCTTTAAGCCCCCGGAACGTGGCGCATTACCATCACAACTGATTGATAAGTCGCCGAATCCCAATCCACGAGGCTCCGACTCTCACTCCTGACTCTCTACATCTATGAAAAGTCACGTTATAGATATTATGTTTGCTATTCAAAATTAAAGATATTTTCTTTGCAATATTCCATAAATCTAAAGTTTATTTGACATTTAATTATACATTTTAATTGGCTATATAACACTCTAATACAAAATTTAAACGTATGACACGCAAAATATAATATAATAATGGATATAATCTCCATTCAGTAACCTCAGGGTTTTAAACTAATCCAACACATTGCGGAATGGTAGCCAAAAGAAAAAAAAGTATGAATGTAAAGTAAAATTATACCAACTTTAGTAGGGGAAAACAACCCAAACTTGACTCGATGATGAAATATTTATCATAAATCATATAAAAATGATCTCATTAAAGACGGAGATTATTCCTTACTGTGAACAAATTCTAATATGAATATGATTCAGTCGTAACACAAACTCCCCTCAGCCCATCTCTAAAGACGCCATCCAATCTTCCATAAACCATATTAGACAGTTTATCTTAAGATATGACTCTCTCCCTTTTTAAGCCCTCTCATATATTATGGCACAGTTCCCTTTGTCTTTCTGATCATCCTCTCATCTATATCATGTCCTTCTTTCAACTCACTTGGTTTTCTTGTTTTCTTTTATAAATAAAAGAAAAAATGTTCTTAATTCAGTACCATTAAAAACAATCATGTTAAACTATAATTTTAATTCTTAGTTTTTTTGTTTTTGCGGTTTGCACCAT
The DNA here is from genome assembly GCA_030545055.2 of Neoaliturus tenellus. NCBI lineage: Eukaryota > Metazoa > Arthropoda > Insecta > Hemiptera > Cicadellidae > Neoaliturus > Neoaliturus tenellus. Next base: position 188,249,229 of record CM061532.1, on the reverse strand, counting down.
AAACAATATAAATTGCGCTTTTACGGTAATCAGATTTGTAGTTTTGTTATTAAAAGCAAAAAATAATTAAATTTGAACAATTAACTATCTTAAAACATAAAAACCATCTGTCAATACCACAGATTCAATTTTTCTTTGTAAAGTGTCTATAATTGCTTCCTTATGTTTGATGGACACCAAATTCGGAAACAACTTATCACCATCTACTGTTTTCTTTTTCTTTTTTATTTATTTGGAATGCATGTAACTTTATCATAATTAGATTATATAGTATAACACAATCGTATGGTGTGTATAATTTAATAAGATAAACACAATTTAAATATGCCATTAAAAACATATTATGATTGATATGTAAAGAAAATTTTAAAATACAATTCTCATGTTTTAAGGCAAGGTGACATAGCCTACATTATTACATAGTATATGTGATACATTGATTTTATTCAAATCTTATATTAGATGCGATTGGATGTGTTTTAAGTCTTCAATGGAAAAGATATAGTGAGGGACAGACGCAGACGGCGCGGCGTGCATCATTTATGGGACAGCAACGCGGGTGTACATTGGGACAAGATGGCTACACGCGCGTGGTGATTCGTTCTGTCGGCGGCTCCATCTCACTACATCTCACTCGACACTACATCAACAATAAACACCAACACACAACACACAACCAACACACTACACGAACCACAACACTAACATACATCAACAACACACAACACCAACACAAAACACCAACACACAACCAACACACAACACCAACACAAAACACCAACACACAACACACAACCAACACACACCACCAACACAAAACACCAACACACAACACACAACACACAACCAACACACTACACACTACACGAACCACAACACTAACATACATCAACAACACACAACACCAACACAAAACACCAACACACAACACACAACCAACACACAACACCAACACACAACACACAACCAACACACTACACACAACACACAACCAACACACAACACCAACACACAATACACAACCAACACACAACACCAACACACAATACACAACCAACACACAACACCAACACACAATACACAACCAACACACAACACCAACCACAACACTAACATAGGCCTACATCACCAACCCAAAACACCAACACACAACACACAACCAACCCAATACACTACACGAACCACAACACTAACATACATCACCAACACACAACACCAACACACAAAACACAACCAACACACAACACACAACACCAACAAACAACGCCAAAAACCAACAAACGACGCCAAAAAGCAAACGCACAATTAAAACATACAACACCAACACAAAAATAAAACACCAAAACACAACACAAACACATGACACCAACACGCGTCTCTTTTGATGATCAAATCTCTGTTTTTGAGAAAAACCTAAGAGAAAATTTCACTTTATATTTGTACCCTTGCTCGATTTTTTAAATTCACTATTGTTATTGTATCATGGCATACAGGCTACTAAGTTTACATCAACAACCAACGGTACCTTTACTCAGTTAACAGAGGTGTTATTACAAAACCAATACTCAAAAGTAGCGTTGTTATTATTATTAATATTTTTGTTTTGTTTACCATTAGTTATTTTTTCGTTACCTAAATGGCAACCCGTATAACATTTGAACATTTTAGAATATTAAAAGCTGCAATCAAATTTTTTAAAGCTTAAGCATATTTTTCCCAGGGTTGAGGTGGTTTTAAACTTATTTTTTGGCAGATGTACTCTAATAATTTGATATTTTTTACCAAATATCCCACCATATATTGATACCAAATGCAAAAATATCGCTACAGACATGCCTCGTATTATTGTAAAGGATATTTAGCTAAGTAGGAGCCTACCCATAAAATAATGCCTCTAAAAAACACATTCATCACAAACACTGTTTATAACGAGGCAATAAAGCCATTTCATATGTATATAAAATTTATAAAGCTTAAAGTATTTCATTAGAATACATACATTTTCAAATGTCATATAGTTTTATATTATCTAATTAGGCCCATTACATGATTTTACCATTGATCATTAATTTTTTTAATTAAACATATTTCAAGCTAGACTTTGCTTATATAGGTTTTACAGTACTAAGATTAATAGTCGCATTCCTGTCTAAAACCAGGTTTACTTCCAGCACGGTATACAAGTTAAATGAAATACTAGTTGAAGGGAAACAAACATCCTCTGCATGTTTTATAGATTGAAAATGAGATAAATATCTGTTCGTATATGCTGTAAGTAAAATATCTTTCTTCAAACTAACGTTTTTTGCAACTACGCAAATCACTTAAATAATAAGAGAGTTCTCTGATTACATTTTTTTAACCAACATGACAATGTGGCCTGCAAATGTATTTATATAAAGTTTATTCACTTAAATTTCATTTATATATAGTACAGAATAAGCTGGTTTGTTTATCCCAGCAATGTAATACATACAAGTGTATAATAAGCACATAAAGTATCTAATTTTATGAAATTGAACTGAAAGTCTGCCTTAGAGACTTAGCTCTTATAAGCTTATTGCTTTGAAGGAATTACACATATTTTAAATAGGTATTCCATATCCCTCTACATTTTTTTTATATACAGTACACCGAAACTTCACTTAACAATATAAACAATTGCAGAGGTTTTTCCATCCAAATGTTTCTGAAATTGAAAGTAATAATGAACACATTATTACAAACGAAATAGCTTGTTCATTGCATAAAATAAAAGGTGTTTTATGTTCTGGCTAGCCAGCTTTATTTCTCAATAAAAGGGCCATAGTGGAGGCATCTTCATTCATATTGGGCAATAGGGATGTTTTGTAAACAGCTTTCATTGACCATTAAACCATTCGTTCTAATAGTCTATTAATTCTTTCCACGTCTCATTGCAATAATAAACAAATTTAAATAGTATTAGATAGTCCCATAAATGAGTCGATTAAGATCGGTTTATATGTAAAGACATCATACTACGATTATTACATGAAGAAGATGTTCAGAAAAAATGGCATTTATTTATTTAAGAGTGAAATGGAGGGTAACATTTCAGAGTATTTAAAATATAAAACTGTTATGATGTGTAATTTATTGGCCGGTACGTATAACAATAAGTAAAGAATTGTATGATATGTCCTAACCATGCCATTTCTACTTTGGATTTCGTTATACAAAGTAGCGAAAAGTATTCGAACAATAATCACATGTTGATCAAGAGATCCATTAATATTTGGCGGGAAAGTGACGGATGCAGAGCCGTCTGGCGGGGCCCCACGCAACATGGCGCCCAACATCCATCACGGCATCAACATCCGGTTACTTGCATCGTACATCCTCGAGGTCATTCATCTGCTCCGTACGTAAGATTAAATAACTGAATCGTAAAGGTACTGCTAGATGCAGAATATAAATAATAATTAAATTAATGTAACCGTGCTGATATGCTCCCCAATAGGCTACTAAAAATAATTTTCAGATTAGAATAATGGTACATTGCTGTTTGTGAATATGAAAAATAATTTAAGCAATTTCAAGAACTTGAATTTTTTATTTTTTTTTATTATTTATTATATGGAAATTCATGACATATTTTTCTTTTGGGTGCACTTAAAAGTAGTGTATGCAATGATTGAATTATAAAGAAATATAATCATTGCATACACTTCGGCCAAATTAAATATGGTAAAACATTGAGTAAAGTAATGAATATGTCGAAATAGGCCTAGGTTTGGTGGTCACCCATCCAAAACGTAGCCACACTCGATGCCGTTTGAACCAATCGCCATTCCCAATCACATTACATCTCACTCTTTTTACGTTATGCACATTAACTAACTAAAACAAGAAACGTAATGGAGCATTCAGCTGATTTGCAAATTTCTTAATTTATATAACAAAGTTATTTTCCTAAAAAAAGTCTCTTAAATATGCTTTTAAAGAAGAAAACTAACCATAGAAAAGAAATTGTTGATTTAACCTCAATCGGAAATCGGCTATTTGTTCACAAAGCCCTTAAGCTTCCAAAAATTGGGGCTGTGGTATTATCATTTTAACTGGCACATAAGGCGACAAAGCTCTTTCGCGTGGTCTGCGTTCTCATGGTCTTGTACCTTTGGCTGAAGAGCCTTCTTAAATATTTTATTTCTTACCCAATTCTAAGAAAATAAATCTCAATATACTTATATTCTGTCATTTTAATGTTTTTTTAATTATTCGTAAACAAGTAAATAATTTTGTTTGCTTATTTTATTGTATACCTAATGACTTCCAATTAGGATATTAGGATATTCCAATTTGTTATTACTGAAAAACAAGACATTTCAGTTAAATTCACAACAGGAACACAACTCGTGTTTAAATTTCAATGTCGGATCATATTTTTTCAATAGGTGGTAAGTAAAGTAAATTCTTGATGTTTTGTTTTTCTTAGAATGTGTATGTAGAAAAACTCTTTTTAATTTCTTCCATAAGTGTAAAAAATATTTTCTTCGAACTGGTTGACTACAGGTAAAGTATTCTTAGTAAAATCCTTCTAAGCATCGTATTAGGAAATTTTTATTCTTATTAATTTAGTTTTTATATAAAACTAAATCAATAATTTATTTACAAGACATAACATCTTAATCTTTGCTCGCAATTAAGTAAGTGTTAGTATGTTAAAGCCACAAGTATTATGCACGTGATAACTTTTTTTTATATATCTCGAAAGGGGTAACATTCAAACATATATGAAACGTGCTTAGTATATATTTTTATTACATACACGTGAAACCACTTTTGTGAACATAAAGTCTAAAGTTTTTCTTGACAAGTTTTAATTTTTAAGGTTCAAATGCAGATCTAACTGCAGTTTGTAGTTAAGAAATATGGTTTTACATTTAGAATATTTCTGTTCTGAAAGGCTTCGTTCGTCTTTTTGTCAGTGCGATTAACATGGTGTTACAATATTTGTTTGGTTACTAACCAAAATAGATGATTACAGTAAAACTCGGGCTTACTGAAGAAAATTTTAAATCCAGATTGAAAGTAATAAAACATAATATTGACATGTCAACTCAATATCGTTAATGGAGCGCTTTGTGCTGCACTCGTACCCCTAGTTCTTTATAATTTAAATAATCACATAAAATATATATTTGCCAAATAGTTTTTGCATTATGACAGAATAGCTCTTTACGATCAATGTTACATAAAATCCTGTAGAAAAGTCGGGACGCAAAGGAAATAGGGTCATAACTTTAGAGGAACCATATAAACGTTGTGACATAACAAAATAATTCAAATTTTGAATATTATCACTTACTAGAGAGTCTTACATCATCTGTGTTTATTATTTTTCATACTTCGTAATAAAATATCTAAAGTATACTTTAAATGAGCATTAAGCTAAAGTTAGGATAAATTAGTTGTTTTTACCAATATTTGATTGATAATTTACTTGTTATATTTTCATTTAAATTTTAAACCAATCAAACAATGGTATTTCAATCACAATAGAAAAAAATAATTTAATTTTTTTAATATCCATGAATGCAAGTAAACGTGACTTTTATAATTTCGTCGAAAAGTTCTCTTATGTATTTGCAAGAATTACTTTTAGTTGCACTTTCTGACAACTGCAATAAAAGACACCATCGTTGCCTTTCCTTGGATTCTCTTTTGTTGTACTGCAGTTGAACTCTATGCAAGTGGCTTCCTGTTAACATCAAGTCAACTTAAAAATAAAGGCATTAGTGGGTTAATTTTTGCCTCAGAGCTTTCAACGCTTTGTGGGCTTTAAACCTCATCCTTTGTATTAAATTAATGATAGATGAGTGAACAACATTTGTTTTTATATTAATACAGTAGTGACAACTAAAATTTACACTATAATACAATATAATTCATACTATAATATAATTTACTTATAATATAATTAACACTATATTTGTCTCAAAGAGGCTTTAACAAGTAATGAGACAATGGTATTATTTAGTTAATGAAAACAAATTTTGTGTTCTTCGAAAGGGTGGCAATCTTTTCTTTTTCTCTTTCATATAAAGAATTTTTTATTAAATTTACTTTTTATAAATATATATATATATATATATAAAAACAATATACTCTTTAGCCTTACAAATCTTTGTTTCTTTAAGCAAATGGATACAATTTGATTTTCACCAGTTATTTTAAAAGTAAATTCAATAATGCTCATTAACGTCATTAATTTTAAAGAAGATCCTCTAATATAAAATGCTAAAGTTGATTAAAAGCTCTATATGTCTGTTTACCAATACAATTTTTTATTTAAATGCCAACGTGGCATTTTTGAGTTATTGAAAAACGATTCTCAGGCATTTCTTGCTGAGTCTTTGAAGATTGGTTTGCATTTCTTTCTTAGAAGATGGGCATTTTATTAAACAGCTTTACTCTTTTTCTTTCTTTTGAGACGTTTTGTTTTTTATTTACACAGTTTATTTAGAATGTTCTCTTAAAACTCACCTAAAAATTATTTCAATTTCATTGTAGTTTTTAATTTCTTGTAAAAGGAGGGTATAATCTTCAACAAAAGACCATTATAGTACAAAATAGTTATACTAATAGTGTTGATATTTTAATCCATCTGAGAATTATTTATACTGAAAACTCATGGATTATCTACTTAAACAGCTACAATGGTATACATTTTTCTATTCTATCTTTGGACTATATTAGAGTAGATTGCAGTATCTAAAAGTAAAATCTTGACAAACATCTTGCATCACACCTATGACGTCATGTTTTCCCCTCTTTCCAAGACTAAGGGCGATGTTTTCTAATATTACAAATGGAACATCCGTGTATCCTATAAATCTGTGGGTTTTTTTATGTATAGCAAATAATAGTCATCCTCGTTTGGGGTTTTTCGCAGTCGAGGGGAGCATCTCCGTTACAGATGGCTAAAATGTTATTCTTTGTTTTGGCAAATTCATTACAAGTATTCTTAGCTCTGTATACAATTCCATAAGCCTTATCTAATTTTTTTATTGTTTTTTTTTACTTTCTTCATTACCTATATATTTTTACTTAAAATGATCCGAACAGTATCTTTATGACGTTTAAGAAGCTTAGTAATTAAACATAAACAACAATTGATGGTTTTTTTTAAGTATACAGGGTTTTTCAAAACTCCCTACCAATATTTTAGGGCATTGTTCCTGGGTTAAAATCATATCTAAATATCATATTTAAATTGTCCGGAAGTCTTAAGTTTCTCACACAGCCGCCATTTTGTTTTTTACACATAATAATTTTTATTTCCGTAACGGATGGTTGTATTCAGATCATATTTGGTATAAATCTTTATCATACCAATGTACATTCCCAAGAAAAAAATTAATTTTTTCCATTGTATATTTTAAAAATGGCGGCCATTTTAAATTTTCAAACTCAAATATCTCAAAATCGGTAAATTTTATAAACATTTCACAAGACACAAAAACGTTGCCAAATTAAATTACCTAACCAATGGTTTCAAGTTTGTAATTATCTAACAACAAATAACGGAGTTATTGCGATTTTTCTTCATAAAAACCCGGATTTTGCATTGAATTTAATGCAAATAAGGAAATTTTAACAGCAAAATCAATGTTTTTATAAAGAAAAAGAATTGGCAACTTTTTTGTGTCTTGTAAAATTTTTATAAAATTTGCCGATTTTGAGATACTTGAGTTTGAAAATTTCAAATGGCCGCCATTTTGAAAATATACAATGGAAAAAAATTATTTTTTTTCTTGGGAATGAACATTGGCATGATAAAGATTTATACCAAATATGATCTGAATACAACCATCCGTTACGGAAATAAAGTTATTATGTGTAAAAAACAAAATGGCGGCTGTGTGACTAACTTAAGACTTCCGGACAATTTAAATATGATATTTAGATATGTTTTTAACCCAGGAACAATGCCCTAAAATATTGGTAGGGAGTTCTGAAACATCCTGTATAACTATGACACAAACGTCTAATAAAATCGTATGAAATATTTAGTATAATGAATGTATTATTAATTTGTTTTTTGTGATGACTTAACTTAAATACTCATAAATTCCGAGATTTGCACAGTTTATTAACTTATAGAGTGTGTGCTTGTAGTTTATTTTCATGATTTATCTAAATTCGTTTACGAATATGATGGCTTCAGTTAGTTTTTTCACTGTGTCTACTTACTATAGCTTTAGAATTACAGCTGGCCGTTTCATTTGTCAACCAATTGTTATTGGTTTTATTTTTAACAAACAAATATATTCATTTTCACTTTTAAATTATAAATTGTTTACATTGTCTTAAATGTTTTGTCACAATTTTGTTGAACACTTAACATTCGTAGAACAGTGATTTGTATAAACATTAAATAACTGTTATGATGTCAATGATAACTCAGGATTTGGCAAGGAGTTCGCAGTTTGTTTATATAAACTGGTTAAATGGTAAAAATGCTACTACTATTATTAACACTAATAAAGTATTGACGACCACCGGGCAGGAGGCAGTAGTGATGCGGTGATGAGGTGCAGCTATCGCCAGTCAGACCACGTAGGTCCGCTTACTTCTGGCTGCTGGCTATTACTTCTCTACTTTTTGGGATGAGCAGGTTCAGGAGTAATTCAGGAAGGATGAGATTGAAAAGTAGTTTGAAATACCATCAATTTTTATATTATAATGTTACATAACGTTATTGGAATCTATTGTTTAACATTTTCAAATCCCAAAAGATAAATCTATTTTTCGAAAAGAAAATAGGAGTGGTAAAAGTTTGAAAATAATTTTTAAGTGCAAATATTTAACAAATATAGCGATTTTATTATCTCACACTAATAAACTCGATGAAAACTAAATAAAAATAAATACAAGCTCCTCATTAATTACAAGATGTATTCAATGCAATACTAATACAAAGACCCTAGTTAATTGCGTCTATAATCATCCCAATAAACATTACAACCCCATCCCCCTCACCACCCGGTCAACTATTACAGGTCTTTGGCCTCAAACGGTAACTATTTGATTGACCAACACACCCATGCTTTAGCCATATCATGCGGGCTCTGCTACTAATTGATTGATTCCCAATAAAAACTACTGTTCTGTTTGTATTTATGTACTGTATAGTTAAATATATATAATTTGTGTGTTCTTTGCAAGATTAAATAATTAGTAAAAAAATATATTCTCTGTAGATATATTTTAATATATTTAATCAAGTAGAAAAATATCCATACACCAAATAGCATATACTATACCGTTATCAACAAGTCTTTAGACTGCCTACAAAATTTAAATCTTTTATTCATAAATAAAAAAATATAAATATTTCAATTAGATATTAACAAAAATTTGATTTTAGGGACATATTTAATATTTTATTTGGCCTTTGGTCTTTTAGTACTTAATTATAAAATTTAATCGAAACATTTTGGTAAGTACGAAAAGTTTTTGTGTGTCACACACTTTCATTTAAAATACACCATCGACGACTAAATGCATAAAAACATAAATCCCACCTAGATGGCGTGCCCTTTCTCACATACGGAGAGATTCTCACCTATTGTTACAAGCAGTATGACCAACTTCATATGAATAGTAACATGCGTTAATGTAATTAACGCCTGTTCATCCCTTGTTAATACTGTTATCGCAGCCCCTCGTGACCCCAACAGAGCGCCTTCGTGACTGGAGTATGAGCAACATCGACCTCGCGCTAGGAAGTGGTGCCGTCTTTTAATGGTGCTCGGTTATGGGGCGACATGGGGTTGCGGCTGGGGGTTGTACGCTATTTTACTGGTCGTATGTCCCTAGGAAGGAAACAGACGCCGTATCGAATACAAATGCCCTACTTGAAGTGAAATACACCCGGCCGCCTATAATCGGTATGCACATAGTAATTGTCCTCTGTGGTGTGTTTTGTACGGTAATGTTTGCTTGGTTTAGGAATAGTAAACCGAGGAACAAAATCTTTTCTAAAACAAAAAACACAAGACTAAACGAAAACTACCATTGTCATATCAACAGAACTTCCTGATTGGTTGTGGGCATTTTGCAAAAATAGTTAAATCACAATCAGAAAAGAATATTTATTTATCATTTTTATTTAATTAATATTTTACATAATTCCCTACATAAAGGTTTTGTCTTGTCATTATCAAATTATAAAATTGTTTGTTGTTTAGTTCGTACCTTTTATGTTGTTTTACGTAGGTACCATAATTAAGTATTTGTAAAACTTAGGTTTTGTTGTATTTTTAACTACCGGAGGTTCAATTTTTATTAATTAGATCGCCAGGTTTCCAGTGGGAGCAGCTAAAATATCTTATTTGGATAGTAGATAAAGACAAATGTCTTCCCAGGAGGGCGTCACCGTTCATTACAGTAGTCTTCTTGGACCTTGAGTTGTGGAATTAACGACTCTTTGTGGATGGGTTTTAAGTAATATTCAAATGTTATAAATACTAAAGTTATAAATATTTTTTAATTTCATCTGGTAATAAGTCAACTAATTTAAAATAAATTAATATTTGTATAAAGATTTGTCAACTTTTTTTATTAAATTTATTTATTTAAACCTTCATGCCTGTTAATATACTGCAACAAAACTGCATTAAATAACTTTAGGTAAAATATTTTCTTAGTTTTTATTTATAACATAATTTAATATTAAAATAATGGGAAAGTAAATAGTATACAACATTAAAAAGTACAGTATAAAACTTAAAATGGGATTCATAAAACAATAATTAAAAATGGTTTGTAAAAATTATATTACTCTGTTCTATTTTATTATAACAATGATTTTTGTTAAATTTCAAGTCGGATCGGTTGTATCTCAAATTGCTTCGTACTTAGTGGTCGTGTGCACATCGAATTCCCCCATACCAACATGGACACATACCTCTGACCTCAAACACTCCAGTAATCTGATTGAGCGTAGATTCAGATTCAACCAGACGCATCGTCTTGGAGTGGTACCATTAAGCATATAAAGTCAACAAAATGTTATTTTATACTTTTCAATTACCAAGGGGCCTATGGTAAATACGATGGTACACTAAAATTCTATAGTTATTTTTCTGATGGCTTCTAAGAAAATTGCATAAGCTTCATTACTCATTTTACCAATAAACTAAGATTTAGCAAATTTAATTAGGATTTAATTTTATACGAATATTGGTTTTACATTGTTTTTATTTAATTTATGTAAAATAACTAACAAAATATAGTTTCCCCCTTTAAAAAATTTCGTTACATTAAGTATATGTTTAAAACAAAACTATCTTACTTATGTTACTCTTATGTTAGTTTTTAAACTAAATTTTCTTTTGTTAAATTCAGTGTCGTTAGTTAAACTTTAATAAATTTAACTATAGTCGTTCAAGTATAGACTAATGATAAATACTTAAAAAATACTTTTTATTTGTAACTTCCATCAATTAACTCCATTAATTTGTGTACTCGTGCTTTTGTTGCGCACAATGAATGTGACTCCTTTTCAAACTTTTTATCATTTTTCAAACATTATCCTTTATTTCTGGCTTTTCAGGTGATACAAGACTAATTAGGAACTAGTTTATTTGAAATTAATTAATATAAAGCAGTTGTTGTAGATATCTAAGCTTACATTTATTCAGTGATGGCTAACACAATTTTACGATCTACGATTTACGATTAAAATTCTATGACTAGTACGTCTACTTATAAGAAATATAGTTTATAAACTTTAAAAGTGCTAAAATTATAAGCTGGAAATTATTATATATTTTAAGTTTACCCATTACATGGAAAGTTTTATTTCTTTTTTAAGTTTTTTATACGACAATAACAATCATTAAATTATGGAGATTTGAATAAAAGCCCACGCAACAAAACAATGCGTTGCATGGAAAGTGGAGAACGCGGCAAAGAAATCGAGGAAATGAAATAATATGATTGCGTTCAGGTCGCAGGAAACGATAAAACAGACACGCGACTACGTAATATCAACTAGCCGTTCTCTAAATGCTTAGATAAATTTTAATTGTTTTGATAAACGACAAAGTTTAAATAATATTTAATATATTACTTCACCTCTCTTTCCTTTGGAAGCTTTAGCACCGATTTAGCATTGATGTTATATTGTGTTATATTCTATTTACATCACATTTGAAAGCTACAGATCGCATATACTGCATCCAATATTGTGGTGCTTCATGAATAGTGATATTTAAAATGTTTTACTTGAAGTTCCCTTATCACCCTGCAATCCTGCCATAAACATAGTGATTCTGACAGTCACAGACACAATATTGCAACAGTAGCAGCTGGGCCACTAACGTTATGAGCCCTCAAGCCTCTGCCCCACGCCCGGCCAGCGCGAGTGTTCACGAGTTGATTTGTGTTAATTTGTTCCGTATTTATTTGCGGGGGGAAAATTCAATATTAAAAAAAAAAATCTTTTTTTTTGTGTATTATTTCGGCGATTACATAACGATAAACCCAAAATTGTATATAGGAGGATATCATCTTGAACTTCTGTTTATTTAGGATATTTATCTTGTTCTCTAGTCCATGGCACATCGTTGCTTTGATGTAAATTGAAAAGTACTTCAGGAGTTCATATATCATATGTATTTCAGGAAAGAAAATTTCAAAGAACGGTGTGAAAAATCTTGTATGCAAATTTAGAAAGAAAAAGTATAAATAACTAAAAATACCTTAAATATATAATTAGTTGGTAAAAAAGTGGAAGTTAATAACTTTTAAAGCTATTATTGTACCAGAACTGTTCTCAGCGGCAGAGACTGCTGACGGAATGATATTTAAATGAAAACGTACGACCAACATACTGAATTGCTCAAAAGATAAGAAATGAGCTTATAAAATAAACGTGTAAAAATGAAAACGCCTTTAAAAGCTTTAAACAGAGACACGATACTATTTTATTAACTATATAATTTAGCTTCTAAAAACACCGAAAACTACAGTACAGTTTCATAACTCATCCAAAAAAGAGGTTTATATTAATTAAATGCATATATTGTAATCTATTCGAAAGTAATTTTTTATTAAAATATTGCTAAACACGCCAATAAACACAAAAAATATTCATACAAATGAAAACAATATAGAAATATATTCCTCCTATATGTTGTTCTGGAAACTTTCCAATTCTTGCAATGTAAGAAAAGAGGAACATAAGAAATTTATTAAATAAATAGAAATACAATAAAATAATATATAATGATGCATCGTCCTTTTTATATGAAGTGATTTTGTAAGGATTTTTGTCTCACATTATTTTATGTGAGATTTAGCGTTTTAAGTGTAATATAACAAAATAATTCATTGAATGATATATTACTACTATAATTGATTAATATGAACAAAGTGTTTGCAAACACTAAGATTTTTCTGTTTTAAATTGAAAAGATCGCATAGTAAAATCAATATATACTGAAAGAATTTAGGTGAATCTATTATCTATTTGAAAAATGTATGAGAATACCTATTTATGACATTATAAATTCACTAACAATTTTTTTTAATCCGATTCTTTTTTTCATTTTATGCAACTCTTGGCCAGCTCTTTTCATGTTATTATAATTTTTATTACAGTAACAAAATCTTTAACAATGTAACAGAAGCCAGGCGAGTGAGTAGACCCATACACCTTAGTCAGTGGGGTTGGACACAAACAAACTTGCAGGTTGTTATGATATATGGAGGTGGTGACACATTCCACACATAAACCATGGGTTGTGCTGCTTATCGCTCAGTGCACGCTACCCACTGGCCTACAGGCCAATGGTAACGGCAATACTGTACAATGTAGTTCTGCAACACTGCTATACCCGGGCGTCATGTTCCCTACAATCACTAACTGGAAATTAATTATGTTAATAATATTTTATGTCCCTTTCACTAAATTGGCCAAGCTATGTTTTGGTCTGGTGTTACTAAATATTATTACCTAACCTAAAAGAAATTACTTAATTTGTGTTTTTTTATAAATAAATAAATTTATATTTGATCTTTCAATACTAAGTCCTAAATATATGAATGGTTGCATTTGAGATAGTTCGAAAATAATCCTAACTCGACGACGAGATCCATAGACGTCATTGGGGGGGGGGGAGGGCAAAGGGGTCAGTTGCCCCCTCCCTAATATTATGGAAAAAAGTAAAAAAATCAAATGTACAAACAAATTAGAAAATGAAAGTTATGTCTTGAATTGAGCTTCTGTTTGTGGCTTGCTAAACCACAACAGTAAGGAGGAGGAGGTCTCATTCTGGGCAAAAATATTCATAAAAAAATCTTGTCACCCCCCCCCCCCCCCCATATGAAAATGCTTAAATTGCAATACTAAAGAGTTCTTACTTTTTTAAATATAAAAATAAATAGTTGTCAACATTGAATTATCGGAACACAAAATACATGGTTGATTAAAAATTGGTTTTATGATTAAAATAAAACTATGGCAGCCATATTTCGAACATACTAGACAGTTTATTTATATTTTAATTTGTAATAGACCTCTAAAGGTTTTTAATTATTTTTTTAAGGTTTTTAAGTTAAATAGAGAATTCCAGGATCTTTAACTATTTATATTCATTGCATAAAATATAATTATTAATATAAAAATTATTAGCATATTAATATTTATTAATTGATATAAAAATTATGGACGTGGTATTTTTTTTTAATTAAATATATTTGATCAAGTATTCCAATTATTGTTTGTTCCTAACTAAACAATCTGTTTCGTCAGTACAAAGATTGATACTGCCAATGTATTCGTGTGATTATCGTGGCTGCCATTTACAGGATTCGGTTAATTATATTTATTTTGTTGTTTGTATATGAACGATATGTCGCGTGCGGGGAGTGGCATGCGTCCGGCACATTATATGTCGTTGGTTGAGTCTAATGAATTTAAATGGAACTGCAAAGTAACGTAAGCAGTGATGTATAGCCTCGGATCATACACTGTTTGGCGTAAAAAGTATAAATCATAAATAAACAATGACACATTATTTTATTTGCACAATAATTTTTTGAACTTCATATTAATTTTAAAATCTTATAGTATCAACTTCCCATTTTAATATGATGCAGATTTCTTCATTAGATTCATAAATTAAAGTGATTCATACTTTGACTTGAGTATGGTATAAATGTATGTATGTTATTTATTTTTTATACATTATAAAAATAGGAAAATGCTAATAATAGTAAAATCATCTGATAACTGCATAAGCGTTCTCACGTCCCCTTATTTCTCTATTTATTTGGTTCTGTACTGTATACCTAGTACAGTGTCAACATGTGGTTCAGCAAATAAAACTAGAGTGAAGCACTTTTAGGTGTAGCCTATATTACATATTCTTAAAGGCGATTGAGCGAAGTGAACGAACTCGTTGTGGAGCGAGTGAGTCAAGTGAATAGCTCGTCTTGGAAAGAAACCCACTTTATTGGGCTCGCATTCAAGGATAGCCTTATGTGAAAGTATTGATACAAAAATTTGTTCTGTGTAGGTTAAAGCTCAAGTTTTACTGAATTACTTACGAAATGCTCGATCCTACAGATACTAAGTTATTAAAAATACCATATTTTTTTGTTTTTCTTCTTACAAAGAATATTTGTTAAGAGTGTATTTTAATTATTGGCAGATTATAATTAGTACATATTAAGTACAGGAGATATATATTTAGAAAACGTATATATTGTTATGAAAATGTATTTGGTGTTCGAGTAATATCTCATAATTCCGTAGCGAAATTTAATTTTATAAGATGCGGGCTGGTGGTTGAACATCAAATGCATTTTTGTCAAATTTAACTTAATTTTTATTTAGGTAAAGACATAATTTAAGTTATTATAATTTGAGGCATATATTATTGAGCTATTCTAATTTTCCATAAGAAAACTATACCTATTCATTAATTCTAAAGTAAATTACATCCATCTCTGTTAATGTAAGTTCTGTTTAAAAAGGGTTTATACTGATTTAATGTACTAAATATTAGCTAAATAATACCCCCGGCTGTTTGGATACGGAACTGTTTACACAATGTGTGAAAACAAACGTGAAACAACAGCAACAATGATCCCAATCAAGGCAATCAACTGATGTCATAAACAATTCATTGGGCGCAAATTAAAATAGGGTCAACTGGTACTGGTGGACCAAGGGCGTAGGATCAACACAACTTTATCCAAGAACTCCATCGTGAAAAAACGAAGTCACTATTATATTGTAGTTTTACTGTAACCTAACCTAAACTGTTACGTAGATCACATTTAAAGTAAATTGTTCATTGCATGAGAAAATAGTTATAAACCTACAAATTATGCAAATCCCACGTTGAATTTAGCCGATACATGGTAAACATTTATTCTGAGAACAACGTGGTTAGTGCTTGTAGTGTCGATTGGACAACTGCTGAATGACGGATGTTGGCAGCGATTGCCTGAAGCATCAAATGAGATTTACGTTCGTTAAACTTGACAACCAACGTGAGTGGAGAAATTCATAAAATCCATATTGGTCTCATGTTTACATAGCTGTTTATATTAATACTTCTTTATTCATAAAAATACGATATGAGATAGAATAGGCCTACTATCATATTTCCTCAAAGCAGGTAAACCACACACAAACAAACCGTTTAAGTTGTTATATAATGTTTTTCAGGTTTAGTGTCTATAATATTAAGATCACATTTAATATCTTCCATTTAAGTTATATATTGTGCTATAAGGATTGTTATGTTAAATAAATCTTTAGTGATTTTTTTTCATTAATGAGAATTAGTATTGTATTCGTTGCATATTATATTCTATCATACATATACTACGATAGTTTTAGAAATACAAAATAGTCTATGCTCGTCGGTATGAACAAGGTACAGAATTATTTTAAGAGTTATCTTTGTTTGTTTCGAATCCAAAACTCAAATCAAATAAACACTTCATTTTTACACAAAAAATCTCTTTAATTAGGCTAATTTTTGGTGTTTTAATTATAATATAAACTTTAATTGTGTCATATATCGGAAAACCCCATAGATTTCAAAATAGTGTTAAACCTTTGTGTATGGTTATTCCGTACTGTAATTTTTAGAAATATTGTGGCTATCTCGATGAAAAATAACAGTTTGTAATGTTTGGTAGATTTAACACTTAACTGTCGAAAATTGAATACCAGATATTCTGCAAAGTATTATAAACATTTGTGGCAGTAGTTATTGCCGGATTGGAAGTTTATGATTTGGAAAATTTGTGGTTTCCGTCGTAGACGATGTTAGTCATTCCAAACGAATATGATTAAAGAACTTACGCTTATTTCAAATTTTCGATAGCATAAAAAACATGACTTTGTTTTTGTTGTTGAACTTTTTCTTTAGCTTTTACTATTGTTAATTTGGGTAAATATATGTAAACAGAGTAATTGTTTTAGAAAATTGTCTCAAAATGTTATTTATCTAGCTACTTTTCTTCCCTAATTTGTGTTTCACACCTTATAACTTATACGGTGTGTGATTAAATGATTCTATTAATGGACTCTGTAAAATTAAATTATAATATGTGTATCATGAAATTATATGATTATATTAGGTACTACGAATTATTTATCTTGACCATTCGAAACATTTTTGCAGCCATAGTGCTTGTATTGAAATTACAGCTCTCCTCATTCTGAGATATAGATGAAACCACTTTGTGTTCCCAAATAAATCTAAAAACTACCAGAAAAGGAATCACATGGTATGTACAACAAATTATGTTATTGACTTTATATTCTTGAATTCGTAACAAATCTACAGTTTACGGTTTATTTAGATGTTTGGATTATTTTTAAAAAACACTACCCAACCGGCAGAAATTGAAGAGAACATTCGAAACTCCTACATTACTTTGACCCTCAGCTATCTGCTTTCTTTGCACCTAAGCTCCGTTGCACATATTGTGTTCTTCTATCATTCAAGAAAAGTTTGGGAATGGCAAGTAAAAAACTTTGTTTTCCCCCTACACCTCAACAAAATACAAAGCCATTTGAGTTTTGGAAGAAAGTATTAAATATAACATTATTGAAGCTCCATTACTCACACGCATTATATTTTGCCTCCCCTTTGCGACATCAGGTTGAAAAGAAAATCGTGTTTGACGTCAAACAACTCCTTCGTTAGGTCGACCCTCATGTGGAAATACTGTATTTTGCGGGAGTATTTATCGAGCAATAAATTGTTGATGAATCTTTTATTAAATAAAAAATTCAAACCTAAGCCTTCTACAGTTTTACAAGAAAAGCATAGAACAAAGCAGTCTGGCAGGACCAGTCCCTGCCGGGCCTGCCCAATGGTGCGTCAGCGATAGGGCCACCCCATTGTTCCAATTGATTCCGAATTCGTTAATGGCGGATAATACGACCAGGAGGGTGTAATCCTGCCAGATGGTACTGAGTGTAACCATTATGTGGTCAACTAACGCCTGTCTAAAATTAGTTGACAGGACATGGCTTTAACTTTTCATTGTTAGTTCATGACATATTTATATCAACGAAAAACAACGATTCAATAATCAAACAGTTCGAAACGATAACATATTAAAATAAAATAAAATCAAATGAAACGGAAATTTTATATTTCATCTGTTTGTTCTCAAGGATTTTTCTTACTACAACCGTCAGGGTGTATTTTTAATTTATGTTTTAATTTATTTTTTACTAGAGAGTGATTTTAAGTAGACCGAAGCAGATAATTATAATAAATAATAATCAAGATCATATTTGGCTTAGGCTTTAATCATACAAATGTTCCTTTTGAGAAAAAAAAATTCTATCTGAATTTCCAAAATTGCGGCCATTTTAATTTTTTAATTTAAATGTCTCAAAAACCTGTAAAAAAGTGGATTGGATCAAAATTTTACAAGAGACCAAAAGTTGACAAATTAAATTATCTAAACAATATGAATAATATATACAATTGGTATAATGGTTACAAATTTTGTAAGAATCCAACAATAAATAACTGAGTAACGACGATATTTCTTTTAAAATAACCTAAATTTGAATGATTAATAATGGAAAATCAATGTTTTTTTTGCAAAAAATTGCAATTGCTCCGTTGTTTGCTGTTAGATCTTTACAAACTTTGTATAATTCCTCAGACAATTTGAGTTGTCACCTTTTTTGTGTCTATTAACATTTAGATACAAGGTACAGTTTGTGAGAAATTTGAGTTTAAAATTTAAAAGTGGCCAATTTTGAAAATTCACATCGAAACAAAACATTTTCTTCTGCAAATGAACATTGTTGTGACAAAAGCTCTTGCCAAATATGAACTTAATACAATGATGCGCTACGGAAATTAAAAAAAAAAAATAATCTAAACACAAACAAAATTGTTGACATCGGTTAAACGAAGCCAAAATAATAAAAAAATTTTACTGAACATTTTCTATTGGTTTTGATGTCTAGAATACGAATATACATAGCCAGTCAGGGTTTCTTGTGACACCCTGTATATCAGATTAAACCTAACACTGATAGATCGTATAATAGGAAAGTTAGTATATAATGGGAAGGGTAAGTATAATAGGAATGGCAATCTAAACTCATTGAGAGAAGGTTTAATTTTTTTATATTTAACTACTTTGTTGTTGGTGCATTTAATTTTTTATACTTGCAAAAATTATAAATAAAATCATAATGATAAAAGGTTAAAAACATTATTGTGAGTCCTTCTGAGTGGATACACGAACTGAAGTCGCGTGGCAAAGCAGCATTAGCAATACTGCGTGTCAAAAACCTCTACGCTATATCAGCCTATTATCACTTTGTCGCAATACAAACAGAACCTGTCATTATAAAATATATTAAGCTATTTAATTTGACCCCTTTCAAAACCACCAATGCTAATTTAGTCTGATTTCTTTCTTAGTTTTTTATTTTGTAATCTAATGAAATTGATCAAATGAGCCAAAAAACTGACATGTGCTTTCGTCTGGTTGTAAGATATATTTTTCTGCTGCAAATTTTCTCTTTACATTGTTTTTTTGTAGAACCAAGATACAAAATCCAATTTTTTACCTTGACGACCAAGGTCAAAAAGTAGGATTTAGCACCTCGGTACCATCACATAAAGTTTAATAAAGAAGCCCACTACCTCATTTTTTAAAGTGTATTAAGTTACAGGGTTATTATGGAAAAACGATATTTGATTGAATCATACTTTGAAAGATGTTGTAATAACGAATGTTAGCAAAATAGAAAAAACAGAGATGGTTCAGTTGAAAAATATGTTTGAATTAAACTGTTCCAGATCAACCGAATTTTGGTAAAATTTTGATCAATAATCAGTGAGTGGTCCGATAAAAAAAAAACCTATATCTAATAGTACCTTGAACAGGTTCTAACTTTTATTTGCTAAAAGAAATTGTAATTCAATTAAGCCTACAATGGCTGTTGTTTAACAGTTTTCCTGTTCAGGTATCAGCTCCCGTGGGCAAGCGACTCCCTCTGTCCCAGTACATTACCATGTATATTGAGCCAGTTGGCCCCACCCCATTCCACTGGGCCGTAATGTCTGCAAATTATCGGATCCGGGATCGATTGAATGGTGAAAAAATCAATTACGTCATTCGTTTGGACCAATGGTGTCGGCCGAGAGCATCTGGGCGGCCACTGCGCTCGTAATCACCCCGTGTGTTGAGCACATCCTGTGTTGTTTATATGCTAATGGACAAGTGCTGATTTTACTACCAGGGGCAGGTAATGTTGTTTCCTGCTGTTTAAATAAGCGTAAAGTCACGTGTGCACATGTAATGACAGCGTGTATAGTGATAATTTACAACAAATACGTATGTCGCTTTTAAATGCATTATTTAGCTCGGAAACGCAAACGAAATGGCTTCTGGCTCCCAATCTGGGGTTTGCTAGTTTAACCTTCGTCAAAATAGAAAAAGTGAATTTTTTTATGGACTCAGTAGAACTCGCCATTTCAAAAACAAACATTACCAAGGAACAGTTAATGTTGTTATTTAAAAATGTACCTACCGTTACGTAATTTTCAACAGTCATGACCCACCCACCATTCATTTACAACCAAACAAGAACACTAGAAAAATATATAATCCGAATTTTGATTTCGATATAGTCAACGGAGGTATGAATGCGACGAGGGCATTCATCTGACGCTTTAAGACACCTACCTACCTTCCCCAGAAAAATTTAATAAGACTCATGTTCAGCCTAATGCATGTGAATTTAAAAAAAAGGTCTTCCAAAAAAGCGCTGCACTGTAATACAGCCGAGATTGTCTTGTCACACAGTGGGAAACAGGGAAACTGATGCCCCATACATTACTTCAATGCCAAGAAAAGTCGTTTTCTTGTTTCAATTTTACTCAGTTTTTTTGTCAATAGTTAGTTATGTTAAAGTCTAATTATAAACTATTGTGCTAGCAAAGTATAGTAATAATCATTACCATCAATGTATACTATGTTAATGTGCCTAAAACCCATACATAAGAGACAAATTCTGTGACCCCCGGCAATAATGAATAACAATGCCACAACCCCTAGTGGACTAAATTCAATCAACTAATAGCTCAGTGGCTATTTGTGGTTACTCATGAATTTTATGGTTTTGTTATGATAATTCGTGAAGTTTTCTTTGTGTTTCTGTGAGATTAAGTTATACATGTATAGACTGTTTTTATATAATTTTTTCAATAAATATCTTTTATTGAAGAATATACAAATTTTAAATCCCAATACTTTATTCATATATTTTTTCATATCTTGATTAACGGGCACATTTGCTCGTGTTAACTTTTTTCTGTGCGGGGATTAATCTGACTATAAATTAAATACTTTATAAAAATCAACCACATTCTTTAATTTGCGACATATTAAACAAACATTTATTATAACTGGCTTCAAATAAGAAAAAATTGGAAGTTTTTATTAAGACAACAAAACAAAAACTAGCTTAAAATGGATATTGTTTAGGATACAATTTTAAATCAAATTGGGATACTAAGAGATTTTTTCCGGTCCTTCATCTTTTTTCTACACTTAAAAATAAATTTTACTTATTTGTATAGTAAGCAATATTACATGGCATTTTTGTTAATTGGAAACAAAGTTGTCTCAAACAAATGAAAATTTAATCTCTCTAATGTTTTTCTTATGTTTGTCGTGAAATATTAATTTCAATTATTAAAAGTATAGTGTAAGATCGTGTATGGAAATAAAAATAAAGTAGATATATTAGTAATATTATATGATTATTCTAATTATATAAGTTATATTAGCTATATTGATTATATTATTAGTAATATTAGGTAGATGGATGTCTACCTATAAAGTGTCATTTTAAATAAAGTGGTAAAGCAAATTTATGAATAACGTTACATTGAGTACATTACACCCTAAATCTTACATCCCTCGGCGCTCAGTAATCCACAGAAGCGGCGGCGTTGAGTTTGTCAATCTTGCCTGACTGGGTCAGGACAATCAAGGCTAAGGCGGCTAGGTTGTTGGTATAGGTTGGCGAAGGACCGGATGGCCATGTCAGTGGGAGTCGTAGTTCCGAACAATATTTCCGAACTCCAGAAAGCTTTCAATATTGTAAAAGTTGTTCAACAAGATATTACTTTGGCCTCTTTATATACGCTACATAAAATACATTAATGTTACATCTTTTTAGTTGATGATTTTTAAGTTCACCTAGGCTTGTAAGATATTATCTTATAGAAATAAAATATTATGTTTGTTTAAAAATTAAAATAGCACCATCCCTAAAATAAAAGTGTTAGCCTTTTTGAGTGGCACATATTCAACTGAGTTTAATTGAAACATTATATTTGGAAATGCTCATAGAATTTTACACCCAAAAAGTACTGCGGTATGGTGATTTCAAATTTAGAGTCTTGACTTGTGAAACTAACTTGTAGTTCTTCAAGTAGGAGAAAAAGAAGCATGCAAGTCTTATTTAAATTTTTAAAATACAGACAATGCATGTTAAATTACTACAATCATCTTAGTAACAATTCTACACAACCGTAATTAGTGAAGAGGGTCATCATTGTGAACAAAGAATTTCACAATTTAATACTCTTGCAAATGATTCCAGAGCAATTCGAGCCAGGAAACTGTTTCTCTGTATGTCCCTGTACATTCCGTATATTTTTCTTGGGTTAATGTTGTCCTATAGGCCAAATTAGTAGTAGTCAATTATTTAATGTATAGATAGATTTAGCTTCAAATTAATAATACTATTGTAAACTTGTATACGTTATTTTTATTGTTCTATTCTCTCCTATCAAATATATAAATGATATAGGCCTACACGTACATGTGATATACCAAGGTCGGGTCTATAACCAAACTAAAATTTTACACAGCTAACCCTCCTCCTCCTCCCACCAAACAAACAATGTGATTTTCATTTCTTGCTGAGAGTTTTGTGTTTGCCAAACACTCAGTCCCGTCTAGCAGATCTTCACTTCATTAAACATTAAGACGTCATCTGTCTCCATCGTTGTCCCTCTTCCATGTCATCTGAGTGACTTTCTGGCTCGTATTGAGTATTGAAATTGTAATTGACTTATTTTTTATTAAAGAAACAGTTCAGATAAAGGAGGCTTAGTATCCAGGTTGGGCGGTTTTTCGTTTGATTCATTCTTTTAGTGACCCGTGTTAAATTACAACTTTAGTATTATTTTACTACCTATTTAAGTTTCTCGATTATTTTAATTTGTATTGTATTATTATTTTATGTACTGTTTTAATATTCTTCGTTTCAGTTAGTTTCGGTTCCATCCAGGGTTTTCTAGTGGCTGTTATACAAACATTTTACGTTTCGAGTATTTTCCCCCCTGATCAGGCTTCGGGTTTTCATAAATGCTAGACGATTTCTAAAAACTTTTACAAACAATAATTGTTTGTATTCAAATTATTAGTTTTGATGTATAAGGTAAATATTTATAATTTCATTTATGAGGTTTTAATACCAATAAACATCAATTAGTAAATATAGATGTCTTTATCAGAGATTCATATCAAATAGGCCTAAGTAATTCCTATCCTTTACATAGCCAAAAATAGTTTTTATGTCGAACAGTCATAATTATTTTTTATGTAATTTTAAAATGATAGATATATTGTTTTTTTATGAGAAATTGTTCTTTCAAGATCAAAATTGGCCAAACGTATAAAAGTGCAAAATTACAACAGTTTATTTTTTAACCCTTTTGACGGTGATCCGGAAGATCGAAGAGGTATGATCGGAAGATTGAAGAGGTATGCTAAACATTGGATTTAGCATCACGGTACTATCACAAACAATGTAAAAGAAACCCACCACCTTATTTCATATAAGTTAGACATCATTTTGAATGACATTTGCTGTCCCACAATACTTCATAAACATATTACAAAATTCAACAAATGAATTGATGTTTTTATAGTTTTTCGATGGTTATTCACAAAATAATTAACTCGAAAAAATCATTGGATATTTGTTATTCAAGTAAATTAATTTGATCACTTTTAAGCTCATTTTATTTTGCAAATTAAAATACCTAATATCACAAAAACTATCTAATTATTTTTAATAATAAATGAGTTGATTATATAGAATTTTAATGTTCAATATTTCTTATCTAAATTGTATTACAGCCCACTCAATTTCGCATAATCATTATTTATCGACGTATTAACTTTGGTTTTCATTCAAAATTTATAATCCATTAATAAAATATAAAACATAGCCTTTGAATAGCCACCCATACACATTATTGTGCATTGGTACATTGTGCTTTGATACATTGGTATAAAAGTAGAAATTTATGAAAAATTGTTTGAGCACTGTAAGTTGTTTATTTGTAAGTTTGTAAAGAAATGCAATTCCAAGTAGCCTATGCAATGGCTCCTAGTATAACTATGTAAGCAACTAACAGTGGAAGATTTGCTTAGCTGTTTTTCCTGTAATTGAATGAAATGTGTTGCATGCGACAATGGAAATGAGCGGCCAGCCGAGAGTTAACAGTCACGCGTGGTTATTGATATGGACCTGTCACGCACAAACCGCGACAAAGCATCTGGAACCGGAATTTGGGCCTGACATCAAAGTACCTGAAAATGTTTAATGGGAGATTAAGATTATGTACTATCTTGATTTGGAAAGATTACAACATTAAAAATATACAACAAAATTGTATTTTAATAGTCAATTTTAGGGTATATAGTCAATGATTACATTTAGAGCTTGGTGTGAAGTTGTTTCTGAAAAATATTGCTAAATATCTGTTTAAACATAAACACCCTTCATACTTTTCATTCATTTTTTCCATTTGTTTAAGAAGGAAATTATTAAAACAGCTGTAACAAGTGAACGCAGTACACCAGTGTAAGAATCAGTCATTCATACCAAAGGTGTTTTCCATCACTGATTAGTAAAACGAATTCAAGAAAACCAATTGTGAATTTCTTTAAAAAAAAATGTGATTGAAAATGTCCACGATAATTGAACTAAAAGATTATGTTGAACCATGGAGGATAACTGGTTAATGAACTGCATCAAAAGAACATAAACCGTAAATATTATCCAAACTAAATTGCTCGATTTCAAGCAACGAGCACATCAGTGTATTAAAAAAAAAAAATCTACATACAATATTTATCACAGAACGTTAGGTGCACTGACTCAATTAATAAATCATGTAACTTTTATGATTAATATTATTTTATTAAAATGGTGTAACAACTGTATTAGAGTCTACAAGAAGTCTTATCTAACTTACTACTTTTACTAATAAAAAGTGTCATGGTTTGAAAACTGTTACGTAATTTTAGTAGACATGCAACATTTATATAAAAGACCTAGCTGTTATCTGCAATGCTTTACAATGCCCACCTGAGGATTTTTGGCCATTCAGATGAGCTCGTTCGCTAAGCTCGTTCGGTACTCTCACTCAGAGTCTATAATAATAAATCTAATAAGTCTATAATATCCTAGAGGTTTTTTTTGTACCAATCTTACCTCAATGCTGTAAAGGAGAACGTCCCTCAGTGCTTTAAATGAGAACTTCCCTTAATACTTTAAATGTTTACAGCTGTTTATATAACTAATTACAAAGTAATCTTTTTTGCCATGTATTCATAAACAACTCAAATCAAAAACTCATAAAAAAAACTCTGAAATTTCTATGACGGCCTTCCTGGGGCTAAGCCCTGAGGGGTATACGAAAAATAATGATTTACAAACCTTCTTCATGAAATTTTCCGCGTATAAATCGAGTTTCATGGCAAACGGTCCAGTGGTTTCTAAGTCAATCGATTAAAACTATATAAATATGCATTTTGTTGGAAAGAAACTCAGCTAATGAGTTTTTTATATTAAAAAATATATAATAAGTAATAATTAATTAAAGTCACGCTTATATGTTAACGATTGCAAGCGTATATTCAAAACATTGTGCAATTATAAATAAATTGTGCAATTAATAAATAATTAAAATTATTTAAATGTATACATTAAGAGTTAATTTTTTAAATAGCATTTTATTTTAATTATCTTTGGAGAGTGCGACAACGTTCAAGAACTGGGCACATTAGAATACAAAGGTGAATAGTTGACATGTATCAAATTATCCCAAAGTAATTAATTAAAAACAGATCAACAATTCATTGAATTTTTTCACAGTATATTTAGGCAATTTTAATGGTTGCGCCATTTTAGTGTTACTGCCTTATGATACAATAAAAACCACTACTTTAAAGTAATTATTTGTGTTTTTTCAGTGATCTCCCGTCAAGTACATAATCCAATCTGCAATTTAGATTATGCCGAAACACCCGCCGCCGCCGCCGCGCCGCCCCACACATCCTGTCCCTTGTCTCAGGGGACGGTTCTTAGGGCAGCCTAATATGATGCATGGCGGCGACATCCACCCCCGCTGACAAACTGGGGGGGCAAATACGCGTTAAGTAGAACTTAGACGCAAATACTTTACCCTGCCGTGAGGAAGATTTGGTACAGCCTTCTCCGTGGATTTGGAGTGTTGTGGTAAAACTATTGTTAGAGTTTAGATAAAAACAAATGACAAACGAACGTCTATAACACTCAAAAATATATTTACACTTCAATGATTACAGACGGTATATATATATATATATATATATATATATATATATATATATATATATATATATATATATATATATATATATATTAAAATATTGTAAATGGCAATCGATTTCGACCAAACACACCGATCACCATCAGGCCCAAAGAGAGAATGTCGGAATCAACATGGCGGACAATAATATGAGAGACAATATTGAAAATTTAAAAATATTTTTAAGGAAACAATTTTTTTTACGTTAAGTAAGAGGTTGTAGTTAAGAAAGCTAAGATTAATGGATCGGAATTTGTTTTCACAAGGTATATTTGGAAAATTTTATCTTTTTAGGCAGAAAATAGAATTTCAAATTACAACTGCAGTGCAAACTTGACGAGTGGATGTAATTTTTATTGTTGTGTCAGAGATGTAAAGTACACACAATTTAGTGATATAATCATTGAAAGACTACGGGCTTCTTTGATTTAGTTTGGAAACTTAAATCTCCTCCATGTCCTAAAATGAAGAAAACAAATCAAATCAATGTCCTTTCATCGTAGGGAGGGAATTGAGTGGACTTATTTACAATTCCGATCGGCGGAAAATCAAACCAGGAATCACAGCTTACAATGGAATCAACAGAGATTCGTGAGCTGAATAAGTAAATCAATTTTTGTAGATCTCTATGAACCATCAATGTCAAGAAAACTGCCTAAAATTAATGTAATTTGTTATCATGCATCACGCAAAATAGCTGTTTTCTGACCTCTTTTAGTCCGTAAAGTTAGATTTTATTGTACCCTTTTAAAAGTGCACCGAAAAAATGTGTAAATCTTTTCCGAGCATTAATCTGAACCTCAAAATTTGTGTTTGTCCTAAACAAAAGACGTACTTATGCAAAACAGATAAACCAATGTAAAAAAATAAATAAAACTAGTTGCGGACAACATTTTAAATGCAAGATTTTGAAATTTCATTTTTTTAACCTATGTATCGGATTTTTTTCTTTTTTAGAATAAATTTATTTAATACGTTTTGTCATTGGAACCCCTCCTACAATTTTCAAACGATTTTAATTTTTTAATATCGTTGGATAGGGCTTGGTCTTTATTTGTTACTGCAAAAAGACTATGAAAATTTGACTTAAAATAAAGGGGCTATGCATAATTGAAATTCAAAATTTTTCCTTTAGAATATCATTGGGATTGAGTTGAGCATTTCAAACATCTGTTATAATGTACATGTGTAATTAAGTCTGTTTTTGGGTAATTATTAACAATTACAATATTAAGAGTGGTCGTGTGTAAATGATAACTAACATATTTAGTAACATATTAGTACATATTTAGTACTTGCATGTGATGTTGATATTTGATGTGTAGCGGAACATCTTAAATACGAGACAAGTTTATTGTGCTAGTGCCTCTTGCTAGTGCTCTTGCTGTTTTCAACCGACTTTAATGAATTTCGTTTCTTTTGAAAGAGTTTGGCATGAAGTTATTTCTAAAGTAAATTGGTAGATATCTATCACAACTGAAGGGCACTACAATCCCTTACAGTTCTGCATGTACAACTTGATTAACATGTAAGAAAATTAAAAGATTTTCCTGTGCAACAGCAGAATCGAGTAAACACAGTGCAACAGCGAGGGCAAATGTCTGTTTAAACCACAGATTTTATGGTAAGCCATGGAGGAAGAACATACAGTTAAAGGAGTATGGAAAATAAATTGTCTTCGAGCAACATGTACACTAGTGTTTGAATAAAATTGGAAGGCAACTATTGAACATAATCATATTGTAAAATTATAGTTAATGTTTATCACTCTTCCCAGAAATTTGTTTTCTGTTATGAACCCTTTGTTTGTAATTCATTCTAGTTGCCAAGACATGGAGCTTAAAACTAAAAAAAATAAATAGTTTTTAAAAGAATTACTATTTACGAGTCTCTATTTTTACTATTACTAACTCGACGAATACAGCTCCAGTCTGAGCGGCGCTAGGCAGATGGTGTGAAACTTGTATAAAATGAAAATAAAATACAATCACATGATTAAATAAACTAATTGTCGCTCCCTAATACTCTGAATGAAAAGTGCATGTAAATAAACACTATCCCATTTCGTCAGTCATCGTTGATGTGTTGGAATTTGAAAGTAAACTGATAATTAAAAAGAAACACTAAATAAATTAAAATGACAGAATGGATACAGGTTATTTTTATGAAGACAGCTGTTTGTTTTCATGAAAAGAATCATATACTAGGTAAAATTAGAAAATTTTGTCTTATATTTAAAATACATGGAAACTTGAAAGCCCAATGGGGCGAAGCACATTGAACTGAGGGTGACAAAAATTATTCCATGACGTCTACAGAGAATTCCCTTTAATTTGACATCTCAATCATCAAAATCGGTTCATAAATCAAAAAGTTTTGCTGCTCACAAGAAATTCCTTAAGGAATTAGTAAGATAGATTATTTTAAAGTCTGACTAAGGAATTTCGTAATGAAACATTCTTTAAAAAATAAAATCACCAACATGAAGGTCTACATATTAAAAAATTAATTACACATCACGTTGTATTGTGGGTTTTGTTGGGCCTTGTTCACAATGAATATTAAATTGGCGGACGCGGACAACAGACGATTCCTTAAGTTCCCTAATAAAATTCCTAATAATAATCCTTCAATGTAGTTACTAAAGCGAAAGCCAATTTAATAAAGCAAACCACTGGGAAATAAGGATTTAGCAAAGAAGAGTGCATTGACTTACTTTGAATAACTCGAACAATTTATTTTTATTGCTAAGAACAAAAGGCCAATTCATAAATACGCTTTGAGAGCTGAAATCTCTTTTGAGTCTTTTGTTTGGAGTTAATGTTCAGTCAGCCAGACCGAGCCAGTTCCTCGTTATCTTATTTCGTTTACGAGCTTATTATTAACAAATGATCACCAATTTTAGATGAATATGGAACTGAGCTTACAAGTCGAGTATAAATATAAATTATGTGTGTAAAAAGTGCATAAATATTTTCCTCCAAAATAAAACACTTAACAAGCTACTTGCTCTTCATTATTTGTTGCTAACATTTCAAATAATTTTCTATATCAGTTTAAATAGAAAAAAGCAATTTAAGTGATCTAATAAATTCTTGGTGGTGCTTCTAATTCAAATATGATCGTATTCAGTGAGGTACAATATCGCACAAAGTTGTTTTATGCAAGTAATTATAACTTGTAGTTTTTGTGTGCATTATAGTATTAATTAACTTTTAAGTTAAATTAAATTCGAATGCAACATTATATTTTTACTAAACTATTTTCAATATACTTTTATATTTCTTTATTTATTAATTCTTTAAGTACATTTAGATAATACACAAGACATAATAATGATAATGATATTATGTATTTTCTGTTTTCTTTGTATTTTTACACCACTTTAGATAGATCGTGTGGAAAAACACTCACTTTTCATAGTTTAATTAAATTCATCCGTAACTTAAATTCATCCAGGGGCTTAAGAGGTGCTTATAAAAATTAGAGCTTTACATTTTAAAGAAGCACTTTTTATAAATACCATTTAATTACCATCAAAGTAACTGTTGTAGCATTTTTCTGAAGAAAATTATATTATAATATTCGTTTACAAATTAAATTATTATATTTATTATTTACCAATGAAAATGGACACTTCATCGAGTTAAGAAAATCGTAAACGGGTTTTGTCACTACAAATAACTCCCATACTGTAATACAATGAGTGGCCGTAGTTATGTTTTTTTACATTTTATTTCAAAATCTAGCCGGTAGATTTGGTTTCAAATTTGGATTAAAGAGTATTTTTGTCCAAAAATATGTTAACCAAAAAAAGCCTTAACCCCATGAAAATCATTTTAATGAAAAAAAAGAGTTTGGAAATTGAAATTTTTTACATTATTCTTGTGGGTTTCCATTGTGGAAAAGAAATAGCAACTAGAAAGGTAAACTAATAAAAGAACACTACTTTTAATAATTGGTTATGGAACAGGTGATAAATGTGAAAATGTATGTTGGATGTTGGTCTAAATTTACTATAAAATTTTAATTAATAAACAACAGGTTTAAAAAAAAAAAAAAAAACATGTCATGGCCCATGAGAAAAGTAAAATAAATGGAACGGAAGCTCAGTCTTCTGGAACTATTCATGCGACAGGAACATATCCATGTAAATCGATTGGGAATCTGCGCCTATAGGATTCCCATTGAGTCCGACCTTCGCGATAAGATCGCAGCTACCTGGTCCTTTGTCAAACGTAGGTTACGACCCCCACAAAGCAACAAACTAAACTTTCGACTGTTTCAAGTGGGGTTTGATCCGGCCCCCAGACTGAAGCGGCACCCCCGGCACAAACCGCTCACGTTTCGATACCAAATAAGATACATTATTTACAACAAAGGCCATTTATATACAGAGTGTTTTCGTTTCGACTGGGCGTTGTCATTCAGAGAGCGCAGCTGATGCCTCGACACATTCCACATTGTTGAACGTCTCAGACTGGAGGGATTGGCGATGAGGAGGGAATGTGCATTTGGTGAATTTGTTGTGCTGAAGCCATTCAGTTTCAGTTTGCAATTTCTGTTTCGTGAATTGTAATGATAAAAAGGTTTTTGATTTGTTGTGACCAAACTATACAGTACAGCTTACAAATAACCTAAATAGGTCACAACAAACCATATACCTACAAAAATTCTGTTGCTTAGCGTGGCTCCTAATTTTGTAATGTAATTACAATAAAATCACACTACCATACAAGACGATTAGCAAAGTTTGAAAAGTAGCAAAGTGTTATAATATCCAGGCAACAAAATTATCAAAAATTAAAACAACTTTGTATGTTATATTCATGACATAAACCTTCGAACATATTATATGACAAGAGTTAAAACAAAGCTATTTTTTATTTATAAAACTGGTATCATGATATACAATATTAAGAATAAAGTGTGTGTCTCAACAATTCCACGAATCTTGAAGAGTCATATAAGGCGAGAGAAGCCCAAAAAGATCATGTAAATTGAAGAAACATCACCTGAAATAATCATTTAGAGACAGGATAAACTAATATGTCATAAACTAAACTTGTACATCATCCTGCAGGAATTTCCCCTCTGCCGTGTGGAGCAAGAGGTGCCAGGAAATAAATGTATAGTCCAACATTTCATATAAACGCACTTTCCACGATTTTGTTGACAAAAATTAAGACTTCTACCCGGATAGGTGCCTCATAAAAAGTGAAGTAATAAATAGGCTACATAAGAAGTGAGTAATACACTTACATTCCTCCAGAAATGTGTTAAATCAGGTCTAATATGAGATGGATTATTCGTTATACTGATTTACCTCTTTCTCTGAAAAATAACCAAACAGAAAGGTCCAATAAAAATGAAAAATAGTAGACCACCGATTAAAGTTATAATAACTTCATTGTTACTGACAAATTTCATATTTATTGTTCATACGTTTTGACCTCACTTTGTTTCTCGCTTTTTTTGATGATAAATTATTACTTAACGAACGTGTTTTAACCTTAACTGTCAATAATAAAAAATAACTTTCTCCGGCAATCTTTTAAATTTTTGTGACATTAAACATGCACTTAAATACGTTATATTTAGGTTTCAAAACGAACATAAAAAGGTAGGCACAGAACATGAAAAGGTAAACGTGATCTGTAACTAGTTTTCCATTCTGAATATGTATTAATTAAAATTTGTATACATACGTACGGTAATTTCGTTGAAGGCCGCACAGTGCATTAGAGGCGATCCACAGCCAGTTTACCCGGGGTGAGGTGGAGCATGTAGCGTATTCTCCTCAAGGTGTTGACATGATATCGAGTTTGAAATGTTAATGGTGTTGCCGCTTGTTGCCGGTGTTATGACTCATACGGTATCCCCAAGATATTATCCTTCCTTGCTCAAACTTGGATTATAAACTACCCTAAGTGTGTTAACAGTGTGGGTACTACCTTCTTCAAAGTTGTATAATATTAATGAAGTATAAATAATTTAATAAGTTACATACAAATAGTATCCATGCCAACGATAATTCGCCAAGGCACCTTGATATTAAAAAGTTGTATTTTATTCCTTCTTTTCATATTGTTGAACAAAACAATGGATACAATGTAATTCCTGACATTGAGAGTTATCAATATTTGCCTGGTCAAATATTGTAATAGCCTACTGCTCTAATCCCAGAGTTTTTGTAAAGGGTAATGGTGCGCACCTAAGGGAAAAAAATTCTTCCCAGAAAATATGCGGGCAAAAATTACCAATACATGTGTCAAACTCTTTGGTATTTAATGTAGTTTCTTATACGAAAGGTGTAACACCTTTCGTATTCCTGCATATCTGTTGCGGCTCATCGAGGATTATCTACGCTCTCGAAGCCTGATCTATGACACGAGGGACGGAACGCGGACGATGGAAGTCACTTCTGGTGCCGCACAAGGTTCAATACTCGGCCCGGATCTCTGGAACGTTGCCTATGACAGCCTCCTGAGGTCCGAGATGCCTGAGAAAAACCACTTTGGTTGGGTACGCCGATGACGTCGCAGCTCTCATTGCTGCACGCAACGTTGAGCTGGCCCAACTAAAGTTGAACCGAGTTATGCGGGTTGTCAACAACTGGATGTCCGATCACGGTCTCTCGCTTGCTCTTAGTAAGACGGAGATCGTGATTCTCACGAAGAAGAGGATCGACACCGTCGTCCCGTTTCGAGTGGGAAGGGAGGTGGTCACATCAACTCGTGCCGCCAAATACCTTGGGGTTGGTTATGGTGGACACCAAGTTAAGCTGGAGGGATCAGATCTTCCGTACGGCGGACAAGGCCGCTAAGGTAGTTACTCACCTTAGTAGGCTGATGGCCAATGTCGGGGGTCCCCGATCCAGCAGAAGACGTCTGTTGATGTCCGCGGTCCAGTCCGTGCTCCTTTACGGGGCAGAGGTGTGGGCAGGCGCTCTAGATAAGGAGTGCTACAGGTTGCGACTCGCCCGGGTTCAGCGTCAAGCTGCGCTCCGGGTGTGTTCCGCCTACCGGACAGTGTCCGAGCCTGCCGTCCTGGTGGTCGCCGGAGTCATCCCTGTCAAGCTCTTGGCAGGGGAGAGGAAAGCGATTTATCAGAGACGTGGCGAGATCGGCAAGGACACGGCAAGAACAGAAGAGCGCTCCCGAACCTTCCAGCAGTGGCAACACAGCTGGGAGCACGACACCCGAGGACGATGGACTGCGCGACTTATCAAGCAGGTCCAACCATGGGTGGAACGGCGGCATGGGAAGGTGGACTACTACCTGACCCAATTTTTGACAGGTCACGGCTATTTTCGATCGTACCTGAACCGGATGGGAAAGACCGGTTCACCGGACTGCATTTATTGCCCGGGTGTTCCCGACGATGCGGAACACACATTCTTCCGCTGTCCCCGTTGGGAAGGGCCCCGCCTGGAGGCCACACAAATATTTGGTGCATTTTCGGTGGACTCGGTTTGCCAAAAGATTTTGGAGGATGAGGGCAACTGGGATTGTTTGTCACAGTTCGTCCGGGGCATCCTCCTGGAAAAGAAAACCGATCTGGACCGCGAAGTGGCCCAGATCCCTTGATAGAGCGGCTGGATAAGGAGCGAGCCCGACGGGCGTAAGCCAAATTTAGGCCTAGCCTGACGTAATGTGATAAACAATTCCAGGTTAGATTCCTAAAGAGTAGAGGAGGTTTTTTAGTGGGTAAACCCGTTTTTTAGGGGAGCCCCACACTACAGGCTGGCCACCTGTGTGCGTAATGCATTTTTCCGCCTCTCCCTCAAAAAAAAAAAAAGTAGTTTCTTATAAAAAGTTATCATTATCATATATATTAACATTGATTAAATATACACCATTATATAAGAATATGCACTTGCGCACGATTTCCCTACCCATCGGGTAATTGTGCGCATGGGGGTGGGTAATGGTGCGCAGGGACGTATGGGTTGAAATAATTAGAATAAATGTGTTTCATTAATATAAATTCAATATCAATATAACATATGGAATGTCTTAAAGCTTAACAATACTTTCTTTGAGCTTTACAATACACTTAACAAAAGTTTTGATTAAAATTACAAAATTGTTCAAGGGTTAATGCAAAATTAACACACGTAGGCTAATTTTCTGCTGTGTCTGCACCTGAGCTGTCTGCATGACTCTAGGACGAACAGTTTATGAGCATCTGTAAATAAGAATGTGAAAAGGGGAAGTAATTTTTTTTCTTACCTATAACTACATGGTGCCCACTGCCGCGCACCATTACCCGATATTGCATTCGAAAGTATTTTATTTTCTCACTATCTTAAGAAGGGATGAAACCATAAATTAATTAGTTCAAACGATAAAGCAAAGACTACCATTAATTGTAATACTAAATAAGTATTAAGTTATCTAAAGATCTGCCCTAACCTTACTATTTTCTGAGGTGTAAAAATAACATGACACACACGACTTTTAGATTTTGGCCTCTCATAACCTCAAAAATTTCAGTATCGAAAACCACGAGGACGGGTATTAGTTGTTGAGTCCCCCGCTAGGCTGCAGCACATACTGGAGCTTTTTAACTTATTTCATTCATAAGAAACTACGATGCGCACCTTTACCCGCCGCGCACGATTACCCTACTCTCCCCTACTCGATTCACCAGTAGACATTTACTATAATCCGTATTGACAAATCTAACTTAATAGATATGAACCATTGATAAGATTATTTGTGTCATTTTTTTTATTCGGGGGTAAATCATATAGCGGTCACCTAACTAAAAATATGTAAAAAGTCACATGTCAGCAACTGTGATGACCTCAGCATTTTCATTGATGATGTTGAAGTCCGTTCCGAACGAGAAGTAAAATTTCTGGGTCTATTTGTGGACCGAAATTTAAATTTTTCCACCCATATTCAAAATGTTGCAAGGAAGATTTGTTCTGGGATTTTTGTGCTTCGTAGGCTTGCAACCTTCACGGTGTTGCCATCTGTGCTTCTATCTGCATACTACGCCTTGGTTTTCCCTTATCTTTCTTACGCTGTTTCAATCTGGGGCTCTGAAACTTCAAAAACAAAACAAGTTTTCGTCCTTCAAAAAAAGGCTGTTAGAATCATTGCTGGCGTTCGTCAAAGGGAGTCATGTAGGCCTCATTTCCCAAATCTTAACATTCTTACATTTCCCAGTATTTTCATCTTTCAAACCATAATATTTTTTCAACAGAACCATAGCATTTTCCAGCCTCTTGTTCCACAGTCCAAATACAACCTTAGAAATACCACCAAACTAAATATTCCTCTCCATCTTACTTCCCTTTTTAAACGCCATACCTTTTATACCGCCATTACATTGCTTAATGCCCTGCCTGAGATTATACAGTGTGAAAATGGTTTTAATTGTTTTAAAAGAAAGCTCAAGGCCTTCCTTATTGACAAGTCTTTTTATTCTGTTAAAGATTTTATTGAGAATAGACTAATTTAATTTAACAAGTTTTGTATATATATTTTTTTTCTGACGCAAGCCTATGCATGTAAATATGTTTTTATGGCAGTAAAGGATATTTGATTTAATCAGTGAATCTACTACTGTATTTAGAAGATTTTTCTGTAACTAAACTCCCAATTGTCTGAAACAACAAAACACATAAATAATTCAAATATGATTAATCGATAAAAT
The DNA here is from genome assembly GCA_030545055.2 of Neoaliturus tenellus. Classification (NCBI taxonomy): domain Eukaryota; kingdom Metazoa; phylum Arthropoda; class Insecta; order Hemiptera; family Cicadellidae; genus Neoaliturus; species Neoaliturus tenellus. The sequence goes on along the minus strand of CM061532.1, from coordinate 188,212,354 downwards.
TATAATATTAAGAATGTCCGGGCTATTGTTCTGTTCGATTTCCAAAAGGTTGGGCTCGTTGTAGAGTTTGAGAGATAAAACGGTGTGTTTATCGCGGCAGATGCGTCGACGCAACAAAACGTCGCATTAAGTGAACCAATATCCTTCCCATTACCGAACCCTTGCTTTCAATATCCTCATTTACATGATTATCTCGAGCCGTTTACTAGGAATTTTATTGAAAAAGTTTGATCTAACAAGAACTAATGGTTGGACCTCCGTTGTTCTTTCAGATCAATGTCGATATCGCCGGGACCGGCTTCCTGTGCCCTGATTTCGGGGTTTGAGCATAAAGTAACCACGTATTTTAGGGTGGCTTAAATACAATTCATCACAGATAAAATGGTTTTCCACTTGATAAATACCCCCGTCACAGCAGGCCTGCGTACTTAGCGAATTTGCAATGGCAATCTGTACATGCCGGTACCAAATTTCAGATCAGACCATTTTTGCACTTGTTGTCGTGTTAAAAATGCATTTTTAAATGTGTTTCCGATAAAAATCCATTGCGTATCCAGAAATTAGCCTATAAATAAAAAGCTACAAATTTAAATATAAAATTATGTAATTGCAGAGTCGGCTCTAAACTGTATATTGTATAGCTCCTATGAAAACGTTGGTTATAGCTTTATTATAAAGGAAATTTCGCTAATATTTTGGTAACCAGTAGACTTAGAATAATTATTCAACATACCAAATTTATTTTTTTCCAAGCTGAATTTAACGGTGCAAACATAAAGTTAATTAAATAAAGTTTTCTATGTGAAAAATGGCAAAACCCCACTTTAGAGGGATAAAGTCCCCCCACTTTCCGTGTCAAAGTTAGGCCGATCTTACTGGTTCATGAACTCATCCAAGAGAATCCAACTTTACATGCCTGTACCAAATTTCATAATGATCAGATAATTTTTGCAATAGTTATCGCGTTAACAAACACTCGAAATTGAAAATTCTATTTCCCACATAAATCCATGTTAATTTTTTTAATTAAATCGTTATTTTTAGCAGTTTTAAATGTGCTTCCGATAAAAAAAAAAAACACTAGGTATCCAGAAATAAACATAAAAAGCTACACACTGATGTATAATATTATCTAATCGCAGAGGTGGCCCTAAACTGTATATTTTATAGCTCCTATGAAAACGACGGCAATAGCTTTATTCCAAAGGAAATTCGCTAAAAATGGGAGAGGAGGGAAGAAAATTATTGATAAAATATTGACAACAGCCTGGCATTACAGTTGACCACGAGAATCCTGTACACAATACAATATGGTTTATATGATTTGGAAAATAAACGATTGTTCAAAATATACACCGGCTTCAAAAGATACATACTGACATTTAAAAACAGATATATACAAATTAATAATTGTATCATGCCGCGAAGTACAAATTAGAATATGAAAAAAATCTTTAAAATCGAGAATCTAATTTATTTTTTATCGTTATATTGCACAGAGCTATTTTCAAACTGAGAATGTTTTGAAAATAAATTATTTTTAACAACTCACGCAATATTTGGAAGTGGGTGTATCGGTAAAGAAACGTAGCTAGCGCTTCAGGAGTGGGGGTTTATTGAACTATGTGAGCCTCAGAAAAGACCAGACAGTTCAGCAGAAAATGCAGCGAGCTAAATATAATTTATGTGATTATGGTTATATTTTATTTCGATTAATTAATACCTGTAATAACTGGCAATGTATAAAGGGATAGGGTGAAAAACAAAATAGAAACCTAAGTGCAAAATTTTCTTGACAAATGTGATTTTAAAACGAGAATGGCTTAAAGAAGACGACTTTCTCTTGGTAATATCCAACTACAAATTTAACATCAGCTTCCTCTTTATAGTGAACAAAGACCCCAATGTAGTGACAAAGTATACGTTTTAGAATGTATTAGGTACAATGTAATAATAAAACTATTGTTTTTCATTATTAAGATTATTATTGTATATTTTAAACCTAGTTGACAAGGTATAAAGTGTTTAGGGTTTTCTAGATGAAACCCTACTCGGAAAGAAAAATAAGTCTAAAATTATAAAAGTATAATTTATAAATGTTTGTATAATACAATTTTGTGAACATTTTATTTTTTGGATTCTTATGTCCACTACGTTTTGAGATCAGTTTATTACAAACTAGTAGCATAAATTCAAAATAAAAGGCATAACTTGATAAACTTTGGTATGTAGGCTACATTCACTAGGTAGAGTGTAACCTTAATTTGCTTACAACACCCATATGGCGGCCAACCTACATAGTCACCCCTTTGGTTTAATTGGGGGGGGGGGGGGGGGGGGGGAAATACCATAATTTGTTAAAATCTAGCATGTACTGCTCTGGGAAGAAATTATTGTCTATTTGGTAACAACACTCCCATGGCAGTAAACCTTCATCCATAAATTTAATTGCAATTCTTACAATTGCTTGATTGTTTTATCCTTTTATTTTCCTGTTATTTAACTAAATAGGGGTGTAGTTAAAATCACCAGTATTAGTCATGCTTACAATTAAAAAACTGATACATTATTTTGATTATTGTATCATTTATTAATTCATTTACTGGCTACAATAGAAAAAAACCATATGTTTATACTGGAGGACGTCTAAGGGGTGCCCACGGGGGGGATTGATAGCGTGGTTTGCGCTATCGGGCCAAAATTGGGGGGGGGAGATTTTTGTGATTTAGCTGGGATTTTTTTGGATTTGCTGGGAGGAATGTAGAGAAATTGGATTTCCATATTTTTAAAACTGAAGAACAGTATGTTGACTAAAATTTAAATTTAAAACTATATAATAAATATTAATACATTAAAGAGCCCTAGCCTATATTTTATGCTTATTTAACCCTACAACCCTATGGTCCAATCTTGCATGGTTAAGGAATGGCAAAACTGGAAACAGTTTGAAGTGCCGAGATTAGTCCTATTGTGGTGACTGGCGACCAGGAATTCCTAGTAAAATTAGTGAAACTCACCGTAATACAGCAATCCTTTATGTTCAGATGATCCTTTAAAATCTTAACATGTAGAGTTGCTGTATAGGCGGTGAGTTTATACTCATTAGATCACTGACCTTATCAAGCAATCTCAGTGAAAGTTTCAAACTGGCATTCGGGATCTTATTTTGTGAAATAATGTTAACAGAGATATTTTTTTTTATTGAGCAGGAGGGGTTTAACTCAATTACATATTCTAATTTAGCTTACTGCTACATTAAGAATAAAATAGTTTTATTTTTAGGTTAGTTTATCATACTCTATTTTAAGTTATGCAGTTCGTTTCTAAATTAAAAAGAATTCTAATAACAGACAAACTTTAATGAATACTGTAATTTTATCCAAACTTATACCAAAGTAACTTAGAAGTTTATTTTGCTACGAGGAGTCCTGATCAGCCCTTTTGGCAATGTATTTTTTAGACGACGACGAATTGCATGAACTTAATAAGGTAACTTAATAACCTCTGTAATAAAGTGTATGGCATTATCATTCTAGAAAGAAGATTGCCTGATGTTTGTTTCATAAATGGCGGGGTCATTCCTACATCGTAAAACTATTTGACAAGTTCTAAAAAGTTGGGATATTTTACCTCTTGAGTTAGTTATTGCAAACCATACTAAAATTTGTAACATTGCACAACGAACAGTATAAGACTTTTTAATGCAATCGTGTTAATTTACAACAACAAAAAGTATAGTTTTACTAACTTACTACAATACTGGATCCTATATCGAACTACAGATTACACATACTCGAATCTTTGCAATCTGTGTATACTGTAGGCTATTATTAGATCTAACGATATAATTTCTATCAGGTTGCACCACTTATCTTCTTCACCTCAGTCTGTTGTAGAGAAATAGTAAATAAGATGTATTAATTCTTGTAAATATTTAGGTACAATACTTTTATACTGTTGTAATTTATTCAAAACAAACTTTTTTACAATTCAGTTTACATTATTTGTATTACCTCCCTCACACCCTTAACTCCATTGTTCTAACTTCAATAAATACTGAATTGTATCAATTCAAATTTGATGCTCCCGTTTTATAGTCTGTACACTAGATTATTTCTTCTAAATTCCAAAATCCGTTCATAAAATAAATATGAGAAACAGCAAGCGCTAGCATCGTCACTCTCAGCTATCTAGAAGACGACAGTGCTGCTAGTTACTTCAGCGGCGGCCGCGAGAAACAGCAAGCGCTAGCATCGCCCCTCTCGGCTATCTGGAACACAACAGTGCTGCTAGTTACTTCAGCGGCGGCCACGAGAAACAGCAAGCGCTAGCATCGCCCCTCTCGGCTATCTGGAACACAACAGTGCTGCTAGTTACTTAAGCGGCGGCCGCGAGAAACAACAAGCGCTAGCATCGCCCTTTTCGGCTATCTGGAAGACGACAGTGCTGCTAGTTACTCCAGCGGCGGCTGCGAGAAACAGCAAGCGCTAGCATCGCCCTTTTCGGCTATCTGGAAGACGACAGTGCTGCTAGTTACTCCAGCGGCGGCCGCGAGAAACAGGACGCGCTAGTATCGACTCTTTTGGCTAAGTAGAGTAGGCTTACGGCTTACTCTTGATGATTGCTTGGCACGGCACCGCAGCTTAGCATAATACTGATAATTTGCTACAGAACCATCTGTGAGGAAAATTTTCTGATCTAGCGCATTCCCCTATACAGGGAATACGCTATTAAGCCTGGTTTACACGGGTCGAGTACAGCGGTCGAGTCAGTGTGCGAGTTGACACTCGCTCTCCAACTCGCTTGGTGTAGACAGATCGGCGAGTCAAGTAAAGGGCGAGTTTTACAAAATAACAGCTGGGTCTAGTAACTGGGCCAAGTAACTCGCCCGCCGTACTCGACCCGTGTAAACCAGGCTTTAGGGGTCGTCCATAAATTACGTCATCTGAAAATAGGGGGGAGGGTCCAGATTGAAAATGACGATCGGGTGATGTGCAAGGGGGGGGGGTCAGCTTTGATATGATGTCATTTTAAATTATGATGTTTTATATCAAATTTTGACAGTAAAACAATGATAAATTCCAACACAACTCAACTATTATAAAATAATTATCTATAAAATACATTAGTCTATTTTTAGGCGTTATTTTATAGTTAAATTTTCCATTGAGAAAGTCATTTTGGCTTTATTTCTGAAGGTAATTCAGATTTGATTGGTCATTTTTTTAGTTTATCAGGTAGCGTTTACAAAACATTATTTTGACTTAAAACGGAGGTTTGTTAAAAATGACGTCATTTTTCCGTGAGGGGGGAGGGTCAGACAAATTATGATGGTAGGATGATTTTAGGGAGGGGGGTCCAAAAATGGCCAAAAAGCGATGACGTAATTTATGGAGGGCCCCTTAGGGGTCGTCCATAAATTACGTCATCTGAAAATAGGGGGAGAGGGTTCAGATTGAAAATGACAGTAAGGTGATGTGCAAGGGGGGGAGGGTTGGCTTTGATATGACGTCATTTTAAATATGATTTTTTATATAAAATTTTAACAGTAAAACAATGATAAATCCTAACACAACTCAACTATTATAAAATAATTATGTATAAAATA